>CM035091.1:57925231-58245231 GCA_020205505.1 Panax japonicus
ACACAAAACACAAACAAGAAAGGATCTGTGAGACCTGACATTGGACTGTCAGACATCATTTTTCCAGATTTCTAGATTTGAAAATTTTCTATATTCGAGCATCTAGATGATATGGATCTGAGTTTTGACAACCCAGATCATCAAATGACACTCAAATACACAACTCTAACCAACAACTAACATCAGATTACATGATTTCAAAAATTAGGGTTTATACCTTATTCGTGCTTGATTTTTGATTTCTGACTTAGATGATCTGATCTTGTTGTATGATTACATGATCTAGGCTTGTTTTCTCACACTCTCTCACTCTAACTCCTGAATTTCTAGAGAGGGAAGGTCTTGGAGAGAAATAAAATGTAAGTGACTCATTTCTCTCTCTTTTAATCTATATAATTTGTTATATGTTGCTATGGTCTGATTATTTTCAGCTGGAATGGCTGAGATTAGTAGAGAGCTCAGTCACATGGCTAGGTCTAGGGTTGCTCAACCACTCCCCTTAGGGTTAGATTTACAAGTTATGCTAAATAATGCACTAAAGGCAAACTAGTCTTTTTCCATTTTATTTTAATGGCAATTTGGACATTGGCCAAACCCTTAGGGTTTAGGGTTTTGTTAGGCTTAGGGTTTAGGGTTTAGAAAATTTTAGTGTTTGCAATTTAATTTCTAAAATATCCAAATTAGGTTTTAAAAATAGAAATTTAACATTTCTAAATTATAATTAGGATTTTCTAATTATATTAAAATTTCTTAATCACAAATTAAATATTGATAATTAGGATTAATATTTCCTAATTAAAATTGCTAATTAAGCAATTAGGGTCAAAATGGTCATTAGGGTTTTTAACCCACAAATTGGGGTTTCTAATAGAAAAATAAATTTTCTAATTTGGAAATTAAATTTTCATAATTAGTTTAGGGTTTTCTAATTACTTAACTTGAAAATTAGAATTAATATATTCTAACTAAAATTAAAACTATTTAATTAACACTTAGGTTTTTCCCTATTTATAAATTAGGGTTTCAAATCCGTAATTAGGGTTTCAAATTTGAACTTAGGGTTTTGTAACCAATTTGTTAAGATTAACCCTAATTAATCCTATAATTATTTACACTTGAGCAATTAAGTTCCCGATTTAGGGTTTTATGCACCGAATTAGGGTTTTTGATTCCCAGAACTGAAATTAGGGTTTCTAGAACAGGTTTCTAGGGTTTCTTGTTAATCACTAGGGTTTTCTCACCGAACGTTGACGTTCTTAATATATACTTAGGATTTGATACATATATCGTTTATCCGATAATCATAACATAATATTATAATATAATTATAATATATCAAATTATTTTTAATACCTTAAAATCATATTTATATGATTTTTAAACACAACAGAAACATATTAGCCTCTAAATATCATGTCAGACCTGTTCTTCATTTTCCGGGTTACCCAAAAATTAAGAACAGCCTTAGTACCTACTTTGTGATCCTTGTAACGAGTAATTCTGGGGTTGATTCATATGATATAATGGTTGAATCATGATGTTAGGATGTCAATCTACATGTACATGACAACATCTTAGTTCAAAAACATCACAAATGTCAGATTAAGCACGGTCAAACTACCTGTCAGAAAACGTGTTCTTGAAGATCTAGGTTACCCAGAATCTTCATACAGCGTGTAGGTCAACGTTCATTTGACCATTATTATCTAATATTCTGGTTATGATCTAAGTGATATAGTGGCTTTAATATATAGTATACATGTCCAGCTACAAAGATCAAACAACAAAAAGACCAAAACACCTAACATCAGCAAGATCATAGCCTTCAAAATTTACTGTTAGGCTTTTCAAGGTTTCTAGGGATTTTCTGGGCTGCCCAAAATGCAAATCCGTGATCGGTCAACGGTCTTTGACTGCTTATATCTTTTGATCTACACATGATCTGGACTTGATTCAAGTTCCAGATCAAGGAACTTATAGCATAGAACAAGTAGAAACTCTTAAAACACAAAACAACAAACAAGAAAGGATCTGTGAGACCTGACATTGGACTGTCAGACATCATTTTTCCAGATTTCTAGATTTGAAAATTTTCTATATTCGAGCATCTAGATGATATGGATCTGAGTTTTGACAACCCAGATCATCAAATGACACTCAAATACACAACTCTAACCAACAACTAACATCGGATTACATGATTTCAAAAATTAGGGTTTATACCTTATTCGTGCTTGATTTTTGATTTCTGACTTAGATGATCTGATCTTGTTGTATGATTACATGATCTAGGCTTGTTTTCTCACACTCTCTCACTCTAACTCCTGAATTTCTAGAGAGGGAAGGTCTTGGAGAGAAATAAAATGTAAGTGACTCATTTCTCTCTCTTTTAATCTATATAATTTGTTATATGTTGCTATGGTCTGATTATTTTCAGCTGGAATGGCTGAGATTAGTAGAGAGCTCAGTCACATGGCTAGGTCTAGGGTTGCTCAACCACTCCCCTTAGGGTTAGATTTACAAGTTATGCTAAATAATGCACTAAAGGCAAACTAGTCTTTTTCCATTTTATTTTAATGGCAATTTGGACGTTGGCCAAACCCTTAGGGTTTAGGGTTTTGTTAGGCTTAGGGTTTAGGGTTTAGAAAATTTTAGTGTTTGCAATTTAATTTCTAAAATATCCAAATTAGGTTTTAAAAATAGAAATTTAACATTTCTAAATTATAATTAGGATTTTCTAATTATATTAAAATTTCTTAATCACAAATTAAATATTGATAATTAGGATTAATATTTCCTAATTAAAATTGCTAATTAAGCAATTAGGGTCAAAATGGTCATTAGGGTTTTTAACCCACAAATTGGGGTTTCTAATAGAAAAATAAATTTTCTAATTTGGAAATTAAATTTTCATAATTAGTTTAGGGTTTTCTAATTACTTAACTTGAAAATTAGAATTAATATATTCTAATTAAAATTAAAACTATTTAATTAACACTTAGGTTTTTCCCTATTTATAAATTAGGGTTTCAAATCCGTAATTAGGGTTTGAAATTTGGACTTAGGGTTTTGTAACCAATTTGTTAAGATTAACCCTAATTAATCCTATAATTATTTACACTTGAGCAATTAAGTTCCCAATTTAGGGTTTCATGCACCGAATTAGGGTTTTGGATTCCCAGAACTGAAATTAGGGTTTCTAGAACCGGTTTCTAGGGTTTCTTGTTAATCACTAGGGTTTTCTGACCGAACGTTGACGTTCTTAATATATACTTAGGGTTTGATACATATATCGTTTATCTGATCAACCCTTGACCCTTAACCACATACTATACACATATACACAGAACATATTCATGTATTCCTTAATCCTGAATAATTCACCTAAATCCTTCACAAAAATTTGAAATCCTCAAGATTCCATCTTAAAAATATTAAACGCATACACTAATTTTCTGTCGAGGTTTTAATTTCGAACCTTAAATCAATTAATAAAAATTTGAAAAATATTCTAAATTCTCGGGTTGTCACATTCACCCCTTCTTCTAAAAATTTCATCCCCGAAATTTACCTTACACCATACACCATACATACACAGCATCACATACTACCCAATACACCACTCACAAGAGTAAAAGTTTTCAAATTGTACTGAGGGGTCATATAGACCATGAATACATGGTTTTAACGGTAGTGATCATACTGCAAACCAATACATTACTTGGTATATTTACAATCACAAAGATGGTAAACTACCGTTGTTAGTACTTTAGGTGATCAGCCTATCGTACTCGTACGTCATGTATAACGTATTAATTATGTATAGCGAATATTTACGCTACTTGATTGGATTATTTATCCAAACAACATAGTTCATCTCAGTCTTATTATAGGATTCTGTACCAAAACAATTTGGTTCGGGAAATTTCTTTCAATGAACACTTAGAGTTTTCATAATATTAGTCTAGCTGAATCGAATAGCATAGACTCATATCAATAATTCAATTCAATCGAATTATTTAAGTGTAGCCAAACCCCGTTGGCAAATTAAAATTTTTGAAATTATTTTTGAGAATGACGTCATGATGTCGTACTGTATTAACAATCCGTTTGAGGATGCCGCCATTGTATGACTTTGTCATAACACATCATACAATAGTGGAACAACGATTTTAGATCAAATTCACACTAAGTATTCCTGTATTTACAACTCCATCAAATTTTTATCATCTCTGCACCAGGTTACATGGTACATGAGTGATAAATAAAACAAATTTTGATATTTCAAATCATTTGCATCTAGCTGAAATAAGTAGCATAAACTATACTTTAAACCGTTTCAAAAATGATTACGAGTCTACATATTTTTTTTAAAGCACATAGTACGTATTTAGCTTGATGTCAATCATTTCGAAGTCTAGCATAGCTAGGAGTTTTGGAAAACTTATGTCTCCACTAATAATCATTGGCTTAACAATATATCTATTCCTATAATCCTCAATACTCCATTTACAAACAACTATACCTAGTTTGTAAAACCACACTTATGAGTCCATAAATTACCACAATCATATGAGTTTAAGAACTTTTCTAGACAGACCTTTGGCGTCCATTCGCTGAGGGGTCCATAAACATTTCATATAACTATGAGTCAAGTATGTCACATAAGTATGAGTTTTAAGAACTCGTACTTAACCTTATATCCTCTACCTATGACCTACCTATCTGTTATACACATGAGAAAGGAATCACCCTCTTAACACCCATATAGCAAATAGGGCAACACAAACATTTCAATAATTATCATTGCCAGAAACTAAGTGGTCTTTATACCATGTACAATTCAGCTCCTATACGAAGAATCATACAACTCAACTGCTGACACGAGTCCTCAATTGAATCCCCTCCTACAACTAATATCCTTCTCAATAAGAATTTCATTTAACTCGTATTCATAATCCTTTCCTGAATTTGTACCAATTCATAGTACAACTGATACAGCAATCGTTGCTGTAAACTTTTCAATCATTAGATTAATTCTTATCCCCGCTATCACTTAATTAGATCACGGAGTGATCTCATCGTATATGTTACGATTCTTTTTTTATATCTTGATCATTTTGTTTTACGATCTTTTATCACCGCACTTTTAGTCTTTTAGACTCTATCTATTCATCATTACTGTTCAACTTTATTATCAGAGTTAGGGAACTCTATATCTTATAACTCGTCGAGATTCGTCTTTGAATCTTACCGCCCAACTAACTCTATTGAGTTAGTACTTATCCAAATCACTGCAGTTATTGGTCTCAGGTATTCCTACCTAAGCTTCATAACCAACAGCTCTGATACCAACTATGAAGGCCCTGAATCCAAGTCCTAATTCACCTCGAATCCGGTTCGATCATTCTATACAACTATTACTATTTGCGAAAGATATAAACATAAATTGTTTATACATTACACACTATTCCCCAAGGTCGAGTAACCTTTACTTATACATATTTCATAACTTTTCTAACATATAACAACATTAATATCATACAATACAAATCTAACTGCACGCGTCTACTAAAGCTGGAACTGTCTTGGACCTTTCCTTGTATCCGACGTATTCACCTTAATCTGCAATGTTTTATCATGATATAGCAAGGGTGAGCATGAAAGTTGCCCAGCAAGTTTAAATTCAATAATATAACGATATATCATGATTGAAATGATTTGAATAATTGGCTGGCTATAATTCAGCAATATAATTGTGAACTAGCAGGAACAAATTTATGACTGAACAAGTATTATACATGAACAAATATATCTGAACCAACTGGTAATGAATTTGATCAGCCTTTCATACTTGACTTATACATACAATATGTACAGAGTACAATTATACATGGCAATCAGCAATGATTAACCATAAGCTTATCCGAATAAAACAACTCTTAGTAGAGTTAAGTAAATATAAACTTACCTGAACCGTTGATTATCGCTACGCAATTTATATCGCAGTACCCGAAGACCTAATATTAGTAATATAGATCTCCAATATTAGAATAATATCATCATAATATAATACTATAATATATATAAATGTATATACATACACAGGATAACCTAAACACATAACACACAACCCTATCAGTCTATAACACACATAAGACTAGGTATCAAGTCAAACTATTGCAGTCTGAGTTGAATCCGACACAATTCTAACATCCTGACGGTCTAGTCGGACTTTTATCGAGTTTAAGTTCAATTAAACTCTGACTAAACACTTAACAATTAACTTAAATAATTTTAATAACAGTCAGAATATTTTTCCAAGTCTCATAATAATTTTTAAATAATTATTATCATTTATCGTGTATTTTCAATCATTAAAATCGTATTTAAATGAATTAAATACTACATAATTCTTTTATCATTAATATTTATTTAATACTAAATATTAATGATAATCATAACATAATATTATAATATATATTAGTATTTTTAATACCTTAAAATCATATTTATATGATTTTTAAACACTTAAATTCATTATCCGATAATTTCTATTAATATTTAAATATTAATATTGTCATGACAAAATATCAAAAGTTATATTTGATAACTTAAAATATTTTTCTAACACTTAAATAATTTTTATATGATTTTTAAATCATTTATTCTATTTTTTCATAATTTATTTAATATATTTATTAAATAAGTTAACTATCATTAATATTGATTAATTAATGAAATTCATCACAAAATATTAAAAGTCACTTAAAACTTTTTATTATACCATAATATTATTTTTCATGTTTTTTCATGTATTTAAATCATTTATTTAATATTATAATTAAATAAATTAAATACCAATTATATTCCAAATATATTAAATATTTATGAAATATACTCTAAATAATTAAAAATTATTTTTCAGAATTTAAAATAATTTTTAGAATTTATTAAGTATTTTTAATAATTAAAATCTATTTATTTAATTAAAATAATCATTTTGAGAAATAATAATTAATTTCCGAAATTAAGTGCCGCTAAATGGCCCTATAGCGACAGAACCGTCGCTATAGTTGTTCTTCAGCTGTTCTTGAGCCTGCCCAGATCTTCATGTCAGACTTCGAGGGTGGGTGGTTTGACCAGAACTTAAACTAGGTTCGTCTTGATTTCTGAGAATCTAGTGATACGTAGTATGTATTATATGTGTACTACTACAACTAGAATCAAATTTTAGGGAAATCCTACATCACAACAGAAACTATGAGCCTCTAAATATCATGTCAGGCCTGTTCTTCATTTTCTGGGTTACCCAGAAATGATGAATAACCTTAGTACCTACTTTGTGATCCTTATAACGAGTAATTCTGAGGTCGATTCATATGATATAAAGGTTGAATCATGAAGTTGGGATGTCAATCTACATGTACATGACAACATCTCAGTTCAAAAACATCACAAATGTCAGATTAAGCACAATCAAACTACCTGTCAGAAAACGTGTTCTTGAAGATATGGGTTACCCATAATCTTCATACATCGTGTAGGTCAACGGTCGTTTGACCATTATTATCTACTATTCTGGTTATGATCTAAGTGATATAAGTGCTTTAATATATAGTATGCATGTCCAGCTACAAAGATCAAACAACAAAAAGACCAAAACACCTAACATCAACAAGATCATACCCTTCAAAATTGACTGTCAGACTTTTCTGGGTTTCTGGGGATTTTCTAGGTTGCCCAGAATGCAAATATGTGATCGGTCAACAATCTTTGACTGCTTATATCTTTTGATCTACACATGATCTGGACTTGATTCAAGTTCCAGATCAAGGACCTTATAGCATAGAACAAGTAGAATCTCTTAAAACACAAAAACAGCAAACAAGACAGGATCTATGAGACCTGACATTGGACTGTCATACATCATTTTCCCAGATTTCTAGATTTAAGAAATCTCTAGATTCAAGCATCTAGATGATATGGATCTGAGTTTTGACACCCAGATCATCAAATGACACTCAAATTCAGAACTCTAACCAACAACTAACATCAGATTACATGATTTCAAAAATTAGGATCTATACCTTATTCATGCTTGATTTTTGATTTCTAACTTTGATGATCTGATCTTGTTGTATTATTAAATGATCTAGGCTTGTTTTCTCACACTCTCACTCTAACTCTCGAATTTCTAGAATGAGAAGGTCTTGTAGAGAAATAAAATGTAATTGACTCATTTCTCTCTCTTTTAATCTATATAATTTGCTACTTGTTGCTATGGTCTGGTTATTTTCGGCTGGAATAACTGAGATTAATAGAGAGCTCAGTCACATGGTTAGGTCTAGGGTTGCTCAACCACTCCCCTTAGGGTTAGATGTACATGTTATGCTAAATAATGCACTAAGGGCAAACTAGTTTTTTCCATTTAATTTTAATGGCAATTTGGACATTGGCCAAACCCTTAGGGTTTAGCGTTTGGTTAGGGTTTTGGAAAAATTTAGGGTTTAGGGTTTAGAAAATTTTAGGATATGCAATTTATTTTCTAAAATTTCCAAATTAGGTTTTAAAAATAGAAATTTAATATTTCTAAATTATAATTAGGATTTTCTAATTATATTAAAATTTCTTAATCACAAATTAAATCTTGTTAATTAGGATTAGTATTTCTTAATTAAAATTGCTAATTAAGCAATTAGGGTCAAAATGGTCTTTAGGGTTTTCAACCCACAAATTAGGGTTTCTAATAGAAACATAAATTTTCTAATTTAGAAATTAAATTTTCATAATTAGTTTAGAGTTTTCTAATTACTTAACTTGAAAATTAGAATTAATATATTCTAATTAACATTAAAACTATTTAATTAACACTTAAGGTTTTCCCTATTTAAAATTAGGGTTTCAAATTCGTAATTAGGGTTTTGTAACCAATTTGTTAAGATTAACCCTAATTAATCCTATAATTATTTACACTTACGCAATTAAGTTCTCGATTTAGGGTATCATGCACCGAATTACGGTTTCGGATTCCCGGAACTGAAATTAGGGTTTCCAGAACCGGTTTCTATGGTTTCTTGTTAATCACTAGGATTTTCTGACCGAACGTTGATGTTCTTAATATATACTTAGGGTTTGTTACAGATATCGTTTATCTAATCAACCCTAGACCCTTAACCACATACTGTACACATATACACAGAACATATTCATGTATTTCTTAATCCTGAATAATTCACCTAAATCCTTCACAAAATTTTGAAATCCTAAAAATTCCATCTTAAAAATATTAAACGCATACATTAATTTTCTGTCTAGGTTCTAATTTCGAACCTTAAATCAATTAATAGAAATTTTAAAAATATTCTAAATTCTCGTGTTGTCACAATAGCGGCTCAAGATAGACAACGGAAGTATGCAGATCCTCATCGAGAGAAGAGGGAGTTAGAATTATGGTCTTATGTCTTTCTAAAAGTATCGCCTTGGAAAAGGAAGATACATTTTGGAAAGAAATGGAGGTTAAGTCCGAGGTTTGTAGGACCTTTTGAGATTTTAAGAATGATATGAGAGGTAGCTTATGAAGTAGCCTTACCTCCAGAAATGGAAAGAATACAAAATGTGTTTCACGTGTCTATGTTGCGTCCTTATAAACCGTACTACAAGCATGTAATAGAGTATGAGTCTATTCAAGTAGAAAAAGACTTTAAGTATGAAGAACTTCCGATTCAGATTATTGATAGGAAGGAACAAGTCTTGAGAAATAAAGTAATACCTTCCGTAAAGGTAATTTGGAGTAACCACGATGCTGAAGAAACAACGTTGGAACTCGAAAGTAAAATGAAGGAAAAGTTTCCTCACTTGTTTATGTAAGAATAGCGAGATTCTGGGGACAAAATCCTTATAAGGAGGGAAGAATGTTACACCCAAGAATTTTGAATTTTCAAGGAATTAAATTTTTATTTGATTATGTGGATTAAATGAATTTTATTGAGTTATTATATGAGTAGGATGTTCAAAGGTCGTTGTATGACCTAGAATGTGTAGATGTGGTTAGTATTCTGGCTTTGTGCTAGAATTAATTGTTGTGAATTATCAAGACGAGAACGAAGGTTTTTTATTATTATTTGCGTAAAAACACTATTAATCCAATGACGTTCGGAGCTAGGGTTTGAGATTCTGAGAAACGCGTAATGTTAGAATATAACGATATTATGGAATATCCAATAATATTTCTGTTATGGCAAACGAAGTTTTTGCCTGCGGGCTTAAAACCTAAGGGAGGTTTCCATAAGGGAAATGTAATGCGTATAGTCGTTTCTATTATTATACGTAAGTAATATGAGTATTATACTAGTATGTATACGAGTATGATATGAAGAATAGTACGACGTATAATACGAATATTATATGAATACTATACAAAGAGAATACGTGAATAATACGCGTAGAATACGAATCGTATTATTAGAATATGAGTTAAGGATTTTATACAATCAAATTGGACTTGGATTAATAACAAGCTCAATGAATTAAGTATACAAACCCAAGTCAAGGCCCAATATTAGATTGGTTAAAGCCCAATGTTTATTAATGTCAAGCCCAATCCAAAAAGTAAACCGCGGGTCGAATCGGTGGGTCAAGGGATGGGTAAAACCCACGGGGCAACCCATGGGGATGACCCATGGGCAAGGTGGGCCGGCCACTTGATGGCCAATCAAAGTGTCACTTGGTCACAAAGTATTTTGCTTGGTAACAAAGTTGTAAATAAGTGAGGAGGTGGTGAATTGGACAATTTTTCCCTCATTTGGTTTTTCTATAAATAGAAAGCTAAGAGTTGGATTTTTGTTGTTTTACAAAGTTTGTCCAACATATTTGAGAGAGAGAAAAGATCTAGAATCTAATAATCTTTCTACTTCTAAGCAAACCAAAAGACGTTTATCAAGAACGTTAACTACTTCAAAGGTAAATTCCTATAAACCGTAATCTCCATCCTTTTCGATTTCTTTCTCATAGAAGAATCGTAGATGAGTGGAGAATGTTTATAGAGAAGATATAAGAATGCCTTTTAATGACCAAATCATCGATAGGTCATGACCAAATAGAAATCATAAGTGTTTACGTGAGTTAAAACTATAAAAGGTCTTGAAAGTTAACTTAGTTATAATTGAACGTTTTGGAAACTGTTGTAGCTAAGATATGTGAATCTTAATTGGTTAGGATGTAGATATGAAGTCCATGGAGTATTCCATGTGGTTTGGCTTAGAAAACATTAGTAACGAAGTTATGGCGGATTTTGCAGAAATAGACGTTAAACGTCGAAAACACATAAAGTCCGGATTAAAGGTCAAAAGTTGTCGTGTGACTTGAAAACGTCGGTTTCCAATGTCAACATGTGAGATAAGGTAATTAAGAGTCGTTGGCGAAGGAATCGTAGCATTCCGACTTATAACGAAGAAAACGAGTATTGAATGGGAGAAAATGTTAAACAAACGCTTAAAAACGAACTTAAAGATGAATTTTGAGTTAACAGATTCGTATATATGAAATTCTTATATGGACACGTAAAGGATGTAATTCCTGACTTGTAGGAATTCGAATGGGTCAATTCGGATGTAAAACGAACAAATTAGGAAGCCGGGAGTTTCGTTAAGAAACCAAATCTGTTTTGACTAACTGGTGCACAGATTAGGCGCCGCAGCGCCAAAACCAGTACAAAGTGGTGGCATCACAGAACTAGACTCAGCCGAGTACCCTGCTAACTCGCGCCGCAGCGCCACTAATATATACAAAGGATGTCGCGCCGCAATGCCGGCAGTGGGAAAAAGGTGACCAAGTTAGGTTTAGTTTCCTTTTGAATGTAGACCTAAAGTAAGATGTTAAATGTAGTTAAAGTACAAAATGAGACTTACTTTAAAACACTTATAAGATGTTAATGTAAGAAGAATGGGTAAGGTTTAATGGAAATTAAACGAAGAATGCAAATACGTAATGAGTGAACCGTGAACGACGTTCAACATTGGTAATTAACCATTAATGATCGATTGTCGGCTAAGGACATAAGAACGTTAATAAAACATAACGAAGTATAGAAAGTCCAATCGACTTTAATAACAGAGTAAAAACAAGTAAGACATAAAAGAGAAAGAAGTTGGTTAGAACCGTAAAGTGAGTTTGTTTGATAACTAATTACAGTGTGCTATGCGAATGTATCATGTAGATCTTGTAAAGACTGAGAATAGTTGGAATATATATTTGAAGACGCTTGAAGGCAAGTATTTCTTAACTCTTGTCTAACCTTCGTGTTAGCCAAGTTTTTACGTAATGGATGATATACAATGCATGAATGGTAAATAGAAAAGAGTCGATGCCTATTTTATCCGGGCTAGACAAGTATTAAAGGATAGATTGAATTGGTTACAAGTCTGTTGATATAGAACTGTTAACGCTATCCTATGCCAAGTATTTGGTACGGATGAGAAGGTAAGTTTGTCTATGAACAAACAAAAGTATTTTCATCAATTATTCGATGGGCACGCGAGGTTGCCAAATATTAAACGTAAATACGTTTAACGTAAGAGTGTTGATCAACATAGAGTACAATAGGCTGATTACCTAGAAGTGCTCATAAGTAAAGACGGGTGGATGGCCTTAGTGCCGGATATCCTTTTCAAGTATGAAAACGAAAAGAGTATGTTCATGGTCTATTGACCGGTTCATCATTCCTAAGCTATTATATATACTCTGGAATTGTTGTAGTAGAAGTATTAGTCAAATAATTCAGGATGCTTAGTAAATAATTGTTCTGATATTGAGATAAAGCATGTACTTACTGATGTGATACTCATATGTTTCATTGTTAAGACTTGCTGAGCTAGCTATACTCATTCTTTCTTGAACCATATGTTTGTAGCTAAAGCCGAACGAACTGAGAGTTCTATGAGAGATAAAGGTAAGTCTAAGATGGATAATTAATCGTCCTGTAATAGACTAGTATATTTGTAAGTAATATACTTATGAAGAACAACGAATGTATTCGGTTATGAACCTGGGAAAGGACTTATTATAGATGTAATACAAAGATAGTAATTACACACATTTTGTTGTTATTTCAATGGAATGATTGTATGAAATGTAGTATCGTGGAGCACCATCTGTCGGGTTGGAAGATACTCGGATTTGGGTGCGTTACATATACGATATTTCATCCTTCATATAAACTCGTATAGTACTTTGTATTATACTCGTTTTCATTACTCTGCACAATACCTAAGTATCATACAATTATTACTTACTTGTTTACTACCTTTCCCTTCTTAACGTTTATAAATTAAGTCCGCAAGAGAAATATTACATTTTCCATAACTAGATTTTTATTACATAATCCATCTAACCTTGTCATTCTATCATTACATATTTCTCAGACCAATCGAGTGATCCCTTGTATCAGATCCCACACTGGAGTCTTACAATGGCATAACGGGAATTACGAAGATCATAGGTGTTTTACGGCAAGTCAGGCGAATGATCTAGGAGCCAAAGAAGAAAAAGTTTGAATAAACATTTAAGTAAACAAATCAAACTATTTTCAATCGATACCACCGATAGCATCAAGAACCAACTGTGTGGCTCTGATACCATATAACAGCGGGATAAGTTTTTAAAAGAAAAACTTAGACAGAAGAAAGAAAAGATTAAGAATATGACCGGTGAATCGGTAAAGTAATCTCTTTCTTTTATTTATAAACATTTGAGGAATGAATTACATTAATTCCTAGACTAAATGTTTAAGGGAAGAGAGAGTCACCATCCCCATACCTTGATGCTATAATCGCCCTTTATGGTATCAGAGCCAAGTTGCTTGTTAACTATTTGTTGAGTTAAATTTGATTGACCTCTTATTCATATCTTTTTGAACTTCTTATTTATTTTATATCTGAAGTCACCTAGCTTACTGTAGTCCACCCTTCATTGTTTCTACCCCGGTAAGTCTCTTGTGTGAGCAATGTAGGGTATCTGGTTATGGGTATGAGTCTACTTAAGGTAAGAGGGTATGTACGGAAGATAAAGAGTGAAATTTTGTTCTGAAACGATATAATGAGTAGGTTATTTAGATCTAACTCTTCAACTAGTCATCGATCAACTTTACCCCCTGTTCCGGACATAGTTAACCAAGAAACTCATGGTTATGAAAATAGCAGTCAAGCCTTACATAATTGGAATATCCCAAGAGTTTCTCCAAAAGAAATTTATTAGTCAACATTTCTTGATAATTTTAGGACATATTATAATGTTAAAACAGTAGAAAAGGTCTATGCAATAAATAAAGAATATGAAAATTGTAGTCTCCTTGACCCAGATGTCATTAAAAACATAGGAAAAAGGGTTACAATTTTATTCATATTTGTCTAGTTCAAGTTGCTGTAAAACCATTAAATATTAAAGGGATTAATTCATGCATCTATCTCTTCCTCAGAGATGCTATATTCTTGAATTATCACCCCAGTATAATAGGTGCAATGGAATCCAGTTTACACAATGGTCCAGTCCATTGACCCTTAGATAAGCGCCTTAGGGACAAACCTGACCCTTAGTTCAGCCTAAGAGGTTGGCCATTCCTGAGCTACCTTAACCCAGAAAAGATTATAAATCTTTAATATTTATCCTTGATTTCATTGATTGATGCTTATATCATTGTCATCATCCTCATGTTTATATTGTGATAAAAGTCATCTTTAGCCCGTAGTACATAGATGGACTGTTTATTGGTATTATTATGACCAGAGATTATTCGGTATAATCGTGACCTGTAATATTACAAATGATGTGACAAAAGTCCTCATTGGCCCGTAGTGCATTGATGGACAGTTGTGGGCATTATCATGACCATTGGTGATAATACGAATATCCTTGGCCAGTAGTGCATGGATAATTCGTGGACGTGATAATAATGAATATCCACGGCCCGTAGTGCATGGATAATTCAGTGATGTGTATTATTTATTATGTTGAGTCACAACAATAAAATTGATGATAAACTTTTAAATCATAGAAGATAGTAGATATTATGCTCTACTTGACTCTTCTAATGGATTGCTTGTTCCGCTACAGTTAAACTTGGTTTTTATTGTATTCTATAAGTTTAGCACTGTTGAAGGCTAACGATAATTTATTCTGTATTATCTTAGTCATAATATTTCTTATTGGGCTAGTGGAGCTCACCCTTTTGCTTTCATTGTTATCTTTAGGAAATGAGAATGTAGTCGAGATGGTGGCTATAGTAGTCCTCACTATTTTATAAAATAGTGTGATAATAATTGCAATGAGGACTCCATTTGAGTTTGGATATTATATAAAAGACACCATTCGTGTTAAAATTGTCAGCTTATGTTACACGACAATTGTATAATTAAGTTTGTATTTATATTCTGTACCATGTATTTGGCGACTCAGAATAAGTTATGTATACCTATTTTGGGGGCGTCATAGTTGGTATCAAAGCTTAGGGATATGATCCCTGGCTGAGATTTGAGACTAGAACTAGGAGTGGAGAGACGGGTAAATTCTTCGCTAGTATGACCTACCTAAGCTTAATTGTTATTTAATATAGGGATATTATGTGGCATATCAATTAACCCTTGTTTTGTGGCAGTTTTTGAAAATGGCATATGAAAATATTGAGATAAGCAATGAAGTACATGAGACTGTTGAGTCACCAACGATCAATACCCAAGATAATGTGCATCAAGAAGGTAATAATCCTCAGGTAAACAACAACACTGACCAAATGATGAAAGATGGGATGTTAAGAGGCTTTATGCAATTCATGCAACATCAGGGGAGAGCGACTCCTGTTCAAAATGCAGGTGGAAACATTGGCAACTCACGGATTGTCACCACTAAGCAATTTAAGGAGCTTAGAGCACCAGAGTTTTTGGGAAAACCAGAACCACTTAACGTAGAGACGTGGATTAAGCAGATCACCTAAGATATTTGAAGTCTTTGGATGCTCCGAGGAGCAAAAGGTTCCCTTGGCCACCTTCATGTTGCAAGGAGAGGCAAATCATTGGTGCGAATTTATAAAATGTACTCAGCATGTAGATGTCTTGGGAGAAGTTTCAAGAACTGTTCAACGACAAGTACTTTCCCGAAAGTATTCATCACATGAAGGAGGTGAAGTTCATCAAGCTGGAGCAAAACAATATGACTGTATCGCGGTATGAGGCTAAATTTGCGGAGTTGTCCCAGTTTGCATCCCATTTGGTAGATAATGAGGAGTGTATGACGCAGATGTTTCTAAGATGTTTGAAACACGAAATACGACAATACTTCATCTCTTATAAACTTTGCTTGTATTCATATGTTGTGAATATGGCTCAGTTATTGGAGCGCGATAATGAGTCAACCCAACCAAGAGAGAGCAGCTGGAAAAATGATAATACTAGTGGTAGCAATCATCGAAGCGGTGACAACAAATGTGGAGGAAATTAACATGCCAAAAATGGTAACCACTTCGGTGGTAATCATGGCCAAGATAATAGAAGTAGAAATTTCAAGAAAAGGAGATTCAATAATGATGGAAAGACGTCAACACCAGTCCACTGTTGTTAAGGAAGGAGAACGAACACTGATCGTATGATACAAATGCGGAGAGGAGGGACACATTAGTCCAAACTATATGCAACAGTCCAAATCATGTTATAATTGCGGAAGAGAAGGTCACCTAGCCTGTAAGACCCCAATTTTTTTGAATAGAATTGAATTTCCTCTAATTATTATTTTTGAATAATAAGGTATTAATTTGATATAATACTTTGGTTATGGTGAAAATGTGCAAATTTTGCAAAATAAGCAAGTGGTTATAAAATATTCATTGTTGTCGTTGAATATTTGTTTGGCCGTGGAATATTCTTGCTGTTGGGGAATATTTGTACTATGACGCATCCATTTGTGGGCCCCATAAAGAAAAATGGTCGGATTAAGATAACGACAAGTTTTAGTTTTATAAATAACGGCGTAGTTATTACCATTAACACTGTTAGAATATCCGGTGGTTAAAATACAGTAATACGCGTGGTTACACAGTAGCACATGGTATTGCACAATATTTTTAAATTATTGATTCTTACGTAAGAAGGCACTACTCAATAATAGTTACAGTAATTACTGTTCAATATTTTATTTTATTGATTAAATAATTGCTACGTTGATATTTTATATTATTGTTGTTTCAATAATTGTCAGATCAATAATTCATATTATTTAAATAATATTATTAGATTGCATTATTGGCAATGTCTAAGGAAGTTCTGTCTAGAAAAGGGGTTTGGCCACCTAATTACGCGCCAGGAAGGAGAAATCCTTATCGAAAAACCCTCTCTTTCCTGGGAACGACCTGGTTATCATAATTGTGATTCTGTAATATTATTTGTGAATAATTAAATATTGATTTATATGATAAGGAAATATTTATTTGATGTGGATATAAATGATGGATTTATTTATTTTATATGGTTATAAATGAAGGAATTAATACTGAGGTATTTTATCAGTATTTTGTCAGAATGGAGGTATTAAAAATTATCCGTTTGTGGATTTCGAAAATTTTTTGTTTGGAATTTGGAAAAACTTAAAGCTACAAAGTTGTAGAGAATTCGATTTCGTATGGAATGGACATAAAATTCGTATTTTTCTGCTAAAAGGGCTATTTATTATAAATTATTGAAGTTTCAGAAATTAAATGTTTTTTATTAAAATTTGGTGGGACCCACTTTTTTTTTTGAAAACATGTGGGCTGCAAATATGTTTTCCAAGATGGCATGCTGGATGATTCAAATGGTTGGTGCGTAGTAGAAAAGAAAAGAAATAATATTATTTTATTATTTTATTCTCCTTTGGCGTTCTAACATTTTCTTATAAATAGGTTCTTTGGTTAGAATTGAAAATTACACCAGAAACATAAGTTTTCTCTCTCTATATTGTCGAGCGTATTTTTTAAGTATTTAGATACTTTGAGAGTTGTTATTCAGTTCAAGTTTCCTTCGACTTTGCATCCAATATCCCTATTAGAAATAATGTTATTTTGAGGTAAAAGATGTTATTTTCTTCATAATGGTGTTATTCTTTCAATATCATTATACCGAATATAAAGTAAATTTATGAGAGATAAGATATTAGTCGAATCTCAGGTTTTAGACCTCTTAGAAACATCCTCGTCATTCTTTCCTCATTCTCGACCAAATGAGGTTCAAACCTAGATAACTCTGCAAACTTCGCCTCGTACTGGGACACTGTCATGTTGTTTTGTTCCATTCTGATAAACTCCACCTCCTTCATATGACAAATACTTTTAGGAAAGTACTTGTCATTAAACAGTTTTTCAAATGTTTCCCAAGACATGTTGAGTGCGGCAGGCTGGGTACGCTTCACAGACTCCCACCAGTAGTCTACCTCACCGCAGAACATAAAGGTGGCGAATCGAACCTTCTGTTCCTCCGTGCATCCCAAGACATCGAATATCTTGGTAATTTGCTTGACCCACGTTTTTGCCTTGATCGGATTTGGTTTTCCAATAAATTCTGGTGGTCCCAACTCCTAGAACTGCTTGGCAGTGACAAGCCGCACATTGCTATCATTTCCACCCGTATTATGGCACGAGTCTCTCTCATCTGATTTTTCATGAATTGCAAAAAACTTCTAAACATCCCATCATTCATCATTTGTCCAGTAGTGTTGTTTACAGGAGGAATATTGCCTTCCTGTTGCACATTCCCCTGGGTGGTGATTAAAGGTGTCTCCACTGTCTCATTCACTCCATCGTTAATATTTCCTGCTGTCATTCTTAAATAATGCCATAAAATAAGGGTTAATTAACAAATTAGCATATCACATATTAACCATATGCTCTAACTGACCAACCAAATAACAAATAAGGTCATACTAGCGAAGGAATTCCCCGACTCTCCCCTCCTAGTTCTTGTCTTACATCTCAACCAGGGATCATATCCCAAAGCTTTGATACCAACTGTGACTCCCCTAAAATAGGTATACATCACCCATTCCGAGTCACCAAATACATGGTACAGAAACAAATACAACTTCAGTAATGCAATTGTCGCGCAAAATACGATAACACATATACTGTGAGTTCGAATACAACTATTGTCTAATAGAGAGTATACAATCTCAAAAGGAGTCCTCATTACAATTATTGATACACTATTTTAAAAAATAGCGAGGACTACTAAAATAACTATCTTGAATGATCACTCCATACCCCGACTAGTTCCTGCTAAATTCTCTCCTCCTAAGAAGAACAATGGAACAAAAAGGAAAATGGTAAGCTCAACTAGCCTAGTAAAGAATATTATCACTAAGAAAATATACAAAAAATTATCATTAGTCTTTAACAGTAAAAAATCTGATAAAATATAATAGACAACAAGTTTTAGATCAACAACTGCAGCGGAAACAACAATCCATTAGAAGAGTCAAGTAGAGAAAGAATTCTACTATCTTCTAAGATTTAAAAGTCCATCATTAATATTTTATCCCTGTAACATCAATCAATATATATCTTGAATCAAATATTCATCTTTGCACTACAGGCCAAATATATATTCATTTGTATCAACAGTTGGTCATGTTCATCTCAACACCTGTTCATCTTTGCACTACGGGCCAAAGATATTCATTAGATAATCATTCATCTTTGCACTACAGACCAAAGATATTCATTAATATCATCATTTAGGACTGAGGATGATGAAAAATATCTTAAAGAAAATGAATCCAATGAAACAAAAGGACAAAAATTAGGAATTCGTATTACAGTTTATCCAAGTTCAATAATACTCCATAATAATTAAATTTGAAGCACAATTAAAAAATAAAGATCAAAACATGGATACAATCAAAGATAGTAACCATAATAGACTATCTTGGACAAAAAGAAGAAAATTTCATTTTTCAGTGAATAGTGTCGTATTCGTGAATAGTGCCGTATATGTGAATAGTAACCCCAACACAAAAAGGTAGAAATTCCACAATAAAATCCATACCAATATTTCAGTATAATGATATTGAAAGAATAACATTATTAGGAAGAAAATAACATCACTTACCTCAAAGAAATTGTACTTCAGAATGGAATATCGGATATGATCCTGAATGAAACTTGTACTGAATAACAACTCTCAAAGTATCAAAATAGTCATAAAATACGCTTGATAATATAGAGGGAAAGAAAACTTGTTTCTGGTGTGATTTTCAATTCTAACTTAGCCATCTATTTATAGGAAAATATTAGCACGCCGAAGCAGACTTGACCTGCTACCTGATGGCTTTACCTGCAACTATTGCCACCGACCACATTTGAAATTCAATTTGAGAACATTTCTCACCAACCAAAAGTGGGGCCCACCAAATCTAGAATTTTCCATCAAAATGATAAATTCTGAAACTTCAATAATTTCTGAACTAGCCACCTCTTAAAATTCATAACAAATCATACGTTCATTTTTAACAATTCAAAATTTGTGGACATATACTCAACTTATATATGTATAACATATCCAAAAATCACAACGATCCAACGGTCAGATTAAAAATTATAACTCACGCAATATATCTCAATAACACTGGTTTGATTTTTAATACCTCCATTCCGACAAATACCGATAAAACACCTCAACATTAATTCCTTCATTTATAACCACATAAGTAAATCCAACATTTAAATCCGCATCAAATAAATATTCCCTTATCATATAAATCAATAATTAATTATTCGCAAATAATATTACAGAATCATATTTATGACAACCAGGCAATTCCCAGAAAATAGGGGGCTTTTCGATAATGATTTCTCCTTACTGGCGCGGAATTAGGTGACCAAACCTCTTCTTGATAGAACTTTTTAGATAATTCCAATAAAGCTATCTCATAATATTATTCAAATAATATGAATTATTGATCTGATAATGGGAAATACTGTGCAGTGAGAATTATTGAAACAATAATAATATAAAATATCAACGCAGCAATTATTGAACCAATAAAATAAAATATTAAACAGTAATTACTGTAACAATTATTGAATAGTTCCTTCTTACGTAAGAATCAATAATTCAAAATTACTATGCAAAACCGTGTGCTACTGTGCAACCACGCGTATTACTGTATTTTAACCACCGGGTATTCTAACAGTGTTAACGGTAACAACTATGTCGTTATTTGTAAAAACTCAAAGTTGTCATTTTCTTCATTCGACCGTTATCAGTTATGGGGCCCACAAATGGCTGCGCAGTCGTACGAATATTCCCCGACAGAAAGAATATTTCACGACCAAACGAATATTCCTCGACAACAATGAATATTTTATAATCACTTGTTTATTTTGCAAAATTGGCACATTTCACCCATAACCAAAGCATTATATCAAATTAACACCTTATTATTCACAATAATAATTAGAGGAAATTCGATTTTATTTAATAATAAGTTGGGGTCTTACGGCGTAGTTGTTACCGTTAATACTGTTAGAATACCCGGTGGTTAAAATACAGTACTACGTGTGGTTGCACAGTAACACACGGTATTACACAGTATTTTTGAATTATTAATTCTTACGTAAGAAGGCACTACTCAATAATTATTACAGTAATTACTGTTCAATATTTTATTTTATTGATTCAATAATTGCTACGTTGATATTTTATATTATTGTTGTTTCAATAATTGTCTCTATACAGTATTTTCTATTATCAGATAAATAATTCATATTATTTGAATAATATTATTAGATAGCATTATTGGCAATGTCTAAGAAAGTTCTTTCTACGAAAGGGATTTGGTCACCTAATTACGCGCCATTAAGGAGAAATCCTTATAGGAAAACCCTCTCTTTCCTGGGAACGACCTAGTTATCATAATTGTGATTCTGTAATATTATTTGTGAATAATTAATTATTAATTTATATGATAAGGAAATATTTATATGATGTGAATATAAATGATGAATTTATTTATTCTATGTGGTTATAAATGAAGGAATTAATGCTAAGGTATTTTATCAGTATTTTATCGGAATTGAAGTATTAAAAATCATTCGTTTGTGGATTTCGGATATTTTCTGTTTGGAATTTAGAAAAACTTAAAGCTATAAAGTTGTAGAGAATTCGATTTCGTATGGAATGGACATAAAATGCATATTTTTCTAATAAAAGGGCTATTTATTATAAATTATTGAAGTTTCAGAAATTAAATATTTTTTATTAAAATTTGGTGGGACCCACTTTTGTTTGAAAACATGTAGGCTATAGATATGTTTTCCAAGATGGAATGGTTGATGATTCAAATGTTTGGTGTGCAGAAGAAAAGAAAAGAAATAATATTATTTTAGTCTCATTTGGTGTTCTAGCATTTTCTTATAAATAGGTGCTTAGGTTAGAATTAAAAATCACACCAAAAATATAAGTTTTCTCTCTCTATATTGTCGAACGTATTTTTGTTAGTATTTAGATACTTTGAGAGTTGCTATTCAGTTCAAGTTTCCTTCGGCTTTACATCCGATATTCCGATCAGAAATACTGTTATTTTGAGGTAAGGGATGTTATTTTCTTCATAATGATGTTATTCTTTCAATATTATTATACCAAAATATTGTCAACGTCGGGATTTTTGGGTGTCCCTTTCCGTTACTTGTTCTATGGTGTTCTCATTTTAGGTGAGATTTGTTTAAAAAAAATAAGTGAAAAAGGTCCGACATGTATAATGTCGACGATGGACTGTTAAGAGTCACCAGTTGGTTTTTTAAATGGTTATACCAACACAACCGAGAAAAGGTTTGCACATTGACCCAGTGATGTGACACTGCTAAACGGGTAGGTGAAACCGAGATTCATTCGGGTTCGGGGACTTGGTTATGCGAGGGAAGGTGTTAGGCATCCCCCGACATCCGTGTTACCACGGTGACTGCCTCTTTTCAAGAAACTATTATATGAATGTGTGTGTGTAGGTCAATGTGCTGTTATTTGGAAGTAGTACGAGACCTCGTTAGAACCTATATACTAAGGGTTTGAATTTATGAAAAAAAATTCAATTTTTAGCAAGATATAACAACGATGTTTTATAAAAAAAAAATTTCAAACCCTAATGCTCAATAGTAATTGAGACCTTTTACACTCCCATTTTATTTAAGTGATCGGCTTGATTGATTTTATTTGACATATACAAGGCATCCGTACGAAAATAATGTACAAAATAATGCCGACTTCCTCATGGGTATGGAAACCATCTGAGGAAATTCATACACCGCTGAATAATTTTCAAGCTGCTTACAGCTGAAAATGTCCATCACGGGAACCAAATCTAGATCCAATAGGCTGAATCTGTGATCACATGATTCCTAGGCGCACAGAATACTGCAATTTATATGAAAGCATTAAGCAGATATTTATATAAAAGCTGTAAATATATATATACAGACAGGATCACCAACCACGAAGCACCTCCTTAGGGGATCAGAAATATAAATAAAGATGTAAAAGCTATCAACCGTCACGGAGGAAACTCCAGGCGGGACGAAACGTAAATAAAGCTATAAATACGGTCAACCAATACGAAGGAAACTCCAGGCAGGATAAAATGTAAATAAAGTTGTACAAAGCAAGCAACTGCCACCAAGTAAACTCTAGGCAGGACGAAATATGTATAGGTATATATATAAAAGCAATAAACGCATCGGATATAAAATCCAGGCTCATCGAACAGAGTTCAACCATAATTCATATATATATATATATATATATATATATATATATATATATATATATATATATATATATATATTAAAGCAGTAAACGCACCAGACCGAAGTTTAGGCTCATCGAACAAAGTTCGAGACACAATTAATATATATAAATGTATATATATATATATATATATATATATATATATATATATATATATATATATATATATATTAAAGCAATAAACGCTCCAGACCGAAGTCTAGGCTCAATCGAGGCATAAATCGATAATGTTAGTCAATATATATGTAAATATATATATGATATATATATATATATAAATATATATGATATATATATATATATAAATATATATATGATATATATATATATAAAGATTGAAATGAAACCACAAACCGAAGTTCGGGAAAAAGCAAGCAACACGACTCTCAACGTGTAGAAGGGTGTGTGTAGAGATGAAGAGAAGGACTCTAAAGTGTATGAGAAGGCTTACAACTGGCTGCCAAAGAAGATTTTTATATCTTTAGAGTGGGTAAACACTGACTTTTGTAGATACAAAAGGGCTATATATGAGCTCACAGGTGTTTACAAGGGGAAAATACACTGCACGGGGTGAGTGAAGATCAAATTGGGCAGGGCTTTCTCGCCTTTTTCTCTTGCAAAATGGGTAGCCCAAGCCCTCTATTTATAAGCAATTTAGCCGCAGGTGCACCAGAGGCAACCCGGGTGGGCTCGTGTTTTTTGGGTCAGGTCGTCTCGAAGTACGTGCACTTAGGCATTGTAATGTCCACTCGAACTTTAAGAAGTGCAATTCGAGCATCCGTTTGAGGTATATAGGACCTATTTCGGACCGCCGTTGTTGAGCGTTGTACGATGGCATGGGACTAGAGTTTGTACGAAGTCATTGAAGATGGGACGATGCCCTCCGCTCTTCAAGCTTCAACTTTCATCCGTTACCCCACACAATAGTCACTCAGGATTGATTAGTCTTGTGGGACATTGTTGCGTACAGACGTTGAGACGACGTGGCATGGCATCGTGTTGGCGAGATGAAGATGATTCCCCTCACCGGTGTTATCTCCGAATTGGGCTGATAAAGCGGACGTTGCTCAGGCTTCGCTGAGATTGGACTGCTGTAATTTGTTGAAGGTCCTCACTGTCATCTTTGAAATGTGCCTGTCTTCCCGATGTTATGGCCGGGTTGGTACAGTGTATCTCGTTGTGAGCGCCAAGATTGAAGTTGGTCACATTTGAAACAAGCATTTTCGGGGTTATCGCTGAAACTGTATTCCTTGGGGTTATCACCAAGGTTGGTGGCTATTCCCACGGTTGGGACTGAGACTGGATACCTCGGGGTTATCTCCAAGTTTAATCGGTCTTCTCCGGTGTGTGTTCCGGTATTGTATCTGTAAGCCTCAAGGTTACATCCGAGGTTGGAATTGTTACTCCCAGATTGCGATCCGGGGTTGATGTTGAACTTTCGGTAGTATCCGATATGGATTTGGATTGTCTTTCAGGGTTCTCTTTTAAAAGACGAATCTATCCTCCTACAATGTTAGTGACGGTAGTACAGAAAATTTCAAGTTTCTACAGATGCCCCTCTTTATCATATTCATGCATGGCGATGCATGGGTAGGATAAAGAATCCTAGACACTTGAAACGCAACAAGACGAACATGGTACTATGGATAGCAACATGATGCAAATATATGATGCATGTGTACGGGGTTGTAGCCCAACACGCTGGGGATGATTGTTGGCTCCCTGTTGCTTCAACTGGGAATAGGCAATGATGACCAGATTTGATATATAATCTGAATCTGTTAGGATGTTGATGTTAGAGTTATCACCAAATTCCTGGGTCTTTGATTATGACTTGATCATGAAGATGTACCTCTTATGTATAATAGATCTGTGGGGATAAAGTTTGATCTGTTTGAGGATGTGTATAACATATTCCATCATCTATCATCTTTGATAATATTGACTTTTTCTGGTTAGTATCGCCAGAGTATGCCAAGATCCTGTAGGATTTACTGCCAAATTCAAATGTTGTCAGGGTTTCCTGACCGTCGTCGATGTATGAATCACCGGCTGAAAAATCCTGTGGGATAGATTGTCAAGGTTGCTTGACCTTCGCTGACGCGTAGATCAACGGATCATTTTATGGGTAGATTGTCAAGGTTGCTTGACCTTCACTGACGTGTAGATCAACAGAGCATTGCGTTGTGACCCCCGCCGGGGTTATGCTGGGGAATACGAGCATTCGGGTGTGAAAACATCGAATAGCTCTAGAGGTCTGATACGTTTAATCTCTATCGGCTGAAATAACGTCAAGGCTACTTGACCTTCGCTGATTTGTGTGTCAACGGATGAGCATGCATTGTTACTCCCGTCGGAGATATACGTTATAACCATCACTGATTTGTGTAGCAGCGGCTGGTCATCGAATGGCTTCCGATACTCTGTTGGGTTTGTTTCCCCCGGTTATCATGATGTCAAGGTTGCTTGACCTTTGCTGATTTGCGTGTCAACGGATGAGAATGTGTTGTAACCCCCGCCAGGGATATAAATTGTACCCCCCGTCGGGGACTCACGTTGTAACCCCATCGGGGAATCGCGTTGTAACCCCCGTCGAGGACTAACGTTGTAACCCCCGTCGGGGACTCACGTTGTAACCCCTGTCGGGGACTCACGTAGGGTAATGACCTAGAGTTGGCGAAATCAGACCTGTATAAAGTATTGTCGTATGTGATTTGTGACAACTGAGATCATCGGCATGGGAGAGATGCAGCTCTATTAGAGAGAGATGAGGCATTAGATTGCAGAGATGCCGCTGTTGTTGAGCGGGATGAGGCCATATCTGCCAGAGATGCAGTGATAGTTGAGCGGGATAGTGCTATATCTGCCCGGAATGTAGCTGTCACAGATAGTACTGCAGTGAGGTCCCTTACCACTGGCATGATTGCAGAGACGAGCGCATGTATTGATGATCATATGGTCACCATGTAGATGGCTGCAGATCTGTTGGGTCATGTGGATATTCTCATACAGGAGACCACAGCTTCGCCTCCTTCTTCTAAGAGGGACGCCATGTTAGGCTTGTTAGCTCGCATATACCCTGACTTGTAGATGATCTTGTATTTACCTGTACAGACTATCTTAGCCATTTTGTCATGTACAGCTTACATTGTGTATATCAAACAAAATTATATATGACAGGGAAATATATTTTTGGATCACTTACCTTTTAGATATGCCTTGCTATTTGCTTGATATTTTGTATGCTGCTTCAGGGCTTGTGGTCTTGATGTATTTTGAATTCCTCTTGGGTGGACGGTCATTGAATTGTCTCTGGATAGTTCAGAATAGATCATCGATCTCTATGTATCCCTACCATCTTTGGTGTCTTGGGACTAGTTTCTAGATGGAAATATGGAGAGCAGTGTGGCTTTCCTCTCTTAGATTGACGACACCACAGAAGGTCGCCAGTACTTATATTTAGGAGAAGCCTAGTTAATTCCATCTCTTATGGATTGGTGTTGCTCTTCAAGGCATGATCGTAGCTTAGATAGTCGCCGAATCTCCTATTTGGGAGGAGTTTAGGTAATTCCATCCCTTTGGTCTGAAGACGAATGAAATGTAGTGGATTGAAGGATGATCCCAGTACCAACTGACAAGGGTTTGTATTTTGGTAAGGGGTGAGACCGCACCATGAATGGCTTCCTACGTACTCCTACTGAAGAGGAGATCAAGTCTGCGTAGTTCGAACCTGGTGTAAAAGATTCAACGCTGTATATGGCTGAAATGGTGTAGGAATATTTTTGTTGTTTTTGTGAGGAGAAAAGGGTAGAAATGTTTTTGTGATTTTTGTTTTATTGCGGCCGGGCCATATGAAGTGGTTGCCTACGTACTCCCATTGAAGAGGAGATCAGGTCGACGTAGTTCGCCCCTCAGGGTGAGAAGAAAAGCTTAATCCCATGTGTAGGTCAGAGTGCGGGGAGGAGAAAGTTTAATCCTAGGTTGAGGATAAATTGCAGGTATGAGACGTTTTATCCCATGTATGGGTAGCCAAAATTCAAGTGCGAGAGGTTCAATCCGTGGTGGGATGACCTAAGTCGTAGGAATGTAAAGGAGAGTCAGGCTGCTGGCTTGAAATGTATGTTTCCCTGAGGGGTAAAGTGTAGGATAGTTGTAGGTGGTAAAGGGTTAAAGAATCGAAATGACTAGTGATCTGATGGTTCTGCATCAGGGTGTTTGCAAATTACTTCAGACACAGTACCGTTTCACGACGTCTGAGTTGATGAGTTGTGGAAATTCATCGTCGTCCACTTCTTGCAATTTGAGAGCTCCTCCTGTCAATACATCTTTGACAACAAATGGGCCTTCCCAGTTAGGAGCAAATTTTCCTTTTGCCTGATCTTGGTTATCAAGAATCTTTTTCAAAACCAAGTCATGTTGTTTAAACTGCCGTAGCCGAACTTTTTATTGTAGGATCGGGCGATCCTTTATTGATATAACTGACCATGGAAGATAGTTGCGGTTCGCCTTTTGTCTATTAGAGACAGTTGGTGATACTTGTCTTGTACCCATTGGTCTTTATCCAGCTGAGTTTCTATCAATACTCTGAGGGATTCCATTTCAACTTCTACGGGGAGTACTGCTTCCATCCCATAGGTTAATGCGTAGGGGGTTGCCCCATTGGAAGTGCGCATTGAGGTTTTGTAGGCTAACAGAGTAAGAGGCAAGTAGGTCAGGCTAATCTTTGTGGTTGGCGGACATCTTTTGTATAATCTTCTTGATGTTTTTGTTAGCCGCTTCAACAGCACCGTTCATCTTTGGATGGTAGATGACAGAGTTAGGATGATTGATGTGGAATTTTCTACATAAATCCTCCATCATTTTGTTGTTGAGGTTCTTAGCATTGTCTGACACAATCACGTCTGGTTGTCCGTATCGACAAATGACATTGTTTCTGATGAAAACAATGATGACTTCTTTGGTAACCCTAGGGAAGGAGGCTTCTTCTACCCACTTGGTGAAGTAGTCAATCATGGTGAAGACAAATCGATGACCATTATTGGCTTTAGCCTCAATGGGCATTAATGTCCATTCCCCACATTGAGAAGGGCCAAGGAGAACTCATATTGTGGAGTTCCCGTGGAGGGGCATGGATAGCATTCCCATGAATCTGGCACTGATAACATCTCCTGACGTGGTCATTGCAATCAGCTTTGAGAGATAGCCAATAATGTCCCGTCCTGAGGACTTTCTTGACAAAGAGGGGGCCACTTATGTGGGGGCCACAATCACCGCCATGGATTTCATCCATAAGCCTTTAGCCTTGATCTTTGTCTAAACATCTGAGGAGACCTATTCCTGCATCTCTTTTATAAAGCGCATCTCCACTCAGGTAGAATTTCATAGCAAGTTGATGGATCCGCCTTTTCTCAGTCGGGCTCGCTTCAGCGGGTGTAGGATCCATCACGCAGATATTCCTTGATATGCTGATACCAAGGATGTTGGATGGGAGGTAGCTCATCCGATACTTCTCCAACGTAATTCCCATAGGCTGGGGCCTTTTGCATGGAAATTGTGACGCTCGTCAAGTGTTCCTTGTCTGATATGCGAATCAAGGAGGCCAAAGTTGCTAATGCGTCCGCAAAGTCATTCCTATTACGAGGAATGTGTAGAAAGAAGATTTCTTCGAACTCCAAAGCCATCTTCAAAACTTGCTGATGGTAAGGCAGCAAATGTAGTTCCTTGGTTTGATAGATTCTGGTGTATTATCTGATTACCAACTCCGAATCTCCAAAGACAGCTTAACCTCCTGATGCCTATTGAACGGGCAAGTTTTAGCCACATGAGACATCCTTCATACTCAACCATATTGTTGGTGTTGACAAACCGTAATTTGACCGCAACAGGATACTACTCCCTCGTATCAGATACTAGAACTGCTCCAGCTCCAGAACCTTTAATATTAACAGCTCCATCAAAATACATCTTCCATGATTGGCGCGTATCGTACTGATTGTGTTGCTGCACTGTCATTACTTCCTTCATCGGGGAAATATGTTACCAAGGGTTTGAAATCCCCTAAAGGTGCGGCAACCAATTGATCCGCAATTCCTTGGCCTTTGATGGACTTTTGAGTCACATATACGATGTCGAATTGTTGTAGGATCAACTGTCATCTGGAAAGCCTGTAATTTATCATAGGTTTGTTGAACACGTACTTGAGAGGATGCACACGGGATATGAGATGGGTTGTGTGACCATGGAGGTAATGATGTAACCTTAAGGAAGCCCATGATTAAGGCACAACACGTCTTTTCGATCAGAGTGTACTTGTGTTCACTGCTGCTGAACCTTTTGCTAAGGTAATAGATAGCACATTCTTGGCCTCTAACATCCTTTTGTCCCAGCATACAGCCCATGACATTTGTCACTTATGGACAGGTACATAAATAGGGGAACATCATCCCTGGGTGGCACCAAAATAGGGAGCTTTGACTAGCTGTTTCTTGATTGTGAGGAACGCCTTTTGACAATCACTATTCCATTTCATGGAGGAGTTCTTCCTTAATAGCTTGAAGATTGGCTCACAGGCTACTGTAAGTTGGGAGATAAACCTACTAATGAAGTTAATTCTTCCAAAAAATCCTCGTATTTCCTTTTATGTCTGAGGAATGGGCATTTCAGTGATGGCTTGGACTTTGGCAAGATCCAGCTCAATCCCATTTTGGCTGACTAGAAATCCTAGCAACTTGTCCGATTTAACGCCAAAGGTGCATTTAGCTGGATTCAACTTCAAGTTGTACTTACGTAACCGGTTGAACAACTTTTTGAGATGGTCTATATGGTCATCCTCCTTCCGGGACTTGACAATGATGTCATCCATGTAGATCTCAATCTCTTTATGCATTAAGTCGTGGAAAAGAGCCATCATAGCTCGTTGATAGGTGGCTCTGGCATTGATGAGGCCGAATGACAACCGTCTATAGCAAAAGGTTCCCCAAGGAGTGATAAAAGCAGTTTTCTCACGATCTTCCTCAGCAATCATGATCTGATGATACCCGCAAAGCAATCAGCAAAGGAGTACATGTCTTATTGCGCAGTATTGTCAATAAGAATGTGGATAAATGGCACTGGGAAAGCTATCTTTTAAGCAAGCTTTGTTCAAGTCCTGGTAATCCACGCAAACTCGTACCTTCCCTGCAAGTTTAGGCACGGGCACAATGTTGGATATCCACCCAGGATATGTAGACACCATTATGATGCCCGCTTGAAATTGTTTCATAATTTCTTCTTTCACCTTTAAACTCAATTCAGGTTTCAATCACCTGAGCTTTTGCATGACTGACTTAAATCCCTCTTTAATGGGAAGGCGATGAAGGACAATGTCAGTGGACAAACCCACCATGTCTTCATGAGACCATGCAAACACATCCTGGAATTTGGTTAATAGCATAACCATGTCATTCCGTTGGTTTGGGGTAAGTTCTGAACCAATCTGGATTAACTTAGGGTTTTCTAAGTTTCTGAGATTGAAAGAAGTGGTTTGATCAAGGTTGGGTTTGGGTTTGTCTTTGACCCATTCTTGAATTTTCGGAGGCACCTCAATGTCATCCTGTATATCCATCTAGGCTGAATTCATCTCTATATCTAAGGTATAATCCTTCTGGAGAAGAGGCACCCTATCAGCAAGTACATGCACATCTAAATTCAGAGTCCTAAAATAAAATATGCTTTCACTTAGTATATATAAAATGTGTTGATCATACACAGTGTTAGCATATACTGGCAAAATAAACTGCTAATAATGTACAGAAAAGTAAGCAGTTAGTATATCTACAGGGCAGAAAGAGTTCTGCCCGTTTTACCCTTGACGACCAATGCAAGGAATGTTGTTCCAATTGGCAAGGGCAAAGTCCGGGTGGACCGCAGTGATGGAGGGATTGTCATCATCCTCCCTGTCCCGAATGATGGCCATTACATCTGGGCAATCATCATCTGGGGTGTATCTGTTGGTATGTTCGTCATGAACGATGATGCGTATGCCTGACATCATTCGGATGACATCTTGCTTGATTCTTCGTTCGTCTTCTTCCACCACGGGATTTGGAACAAGGATTTCTTTCTCCTTCACCGGTACCAGCTTGGGAAATAACATAGCTATTACATTGGCTGGCACCTTTACAGGATGTTGTGCTGACTCAGAATTTGAAGGCGAAGATAAACGCCACATGGTTGAAGCTGAAGGAATCTGCTGATGTTTAAGAGGATTCCTGTGACTAGAACTGGTAGCATAGACTAGCCCAGCAATTCCAGTTTTCCTGGTTAAGTGAATCGGGTATTTGATACCCTGGCAATCTATACCCAACCCTTTTCCCGACTTATTACCCAACGACATCATTTCTTGAGTAGCCGACATTTGCTCGGCAGAAATCTTGGGTTCGGGAAATGGCATTCCAATAGCATGGTATTGGGTATTGCTTATTTCCAAAGCATGAAAACTGACTGGTTCAACATCCCCAAGGCACTGATGAACGGTATGTCCCCGTGTTGAGGACACTCTGGTTCAGCGTTGACCGTGACCAGGCTATTGTTGATAATGTATTTCAATTGTTGATGAAGGGTGGAAGGGACTGCCCCAGCCATGTGAATCCATGGTCGTCCCAAGAGCAGGTTGTATCTCGAATCCATCTTGAGCACATGGAAAGATATGCATAATGTGTGAGTACCAATTTCGATTGGCAGCTCAATTACTCCGATCGAATTTTGTCGGGCTCCATCAAAAGCTTTGATGATAGTATGGCTACTACGAATTCGGTTGAGATTGATATTCATCTTCACCAAGGTAGCATAGGGGCAGATATTAAGAGAGGAACCTCCATCTATTAAGACTCCATCTACTATATATCCGGAGGACAAGATCGCAATGTGCAATGGCTTACAATGACTGGTCCCTTCGGGCAGTATGTCATCATCGGTGAAGGATATCACATTGTTGTTGAAAATGTGATCAACCAGATGCTGAAAATTTTCTTTATCAACTGATGTCGGTAGATAGGCTTCTTCTAAAACCTTTAACAAGACCTTCCGGTGATTCTCGGAAGTTAGGACCAAGTCCAAAATTGATATTTGTTGTGGAGCTTCTTTTAAGCTTAAAACCACCGTAGTTTCATTATGACCCACAGCGCGGACGAATTTTTCAATCTTCTCCATGGGTATTTTCCCCTTTGATTTGGTGGTGGGCTTCATCACCCGGTGGGGAAGATACAGTGGATTTTCCTTCGACACTGTAGCAGTTGTATGTGAGGTAGATCCTTCACCTTCTCCATAATTCGATGGAACTGTGCGCAAGTTAACAATAAGGTATTATGATCTGCACGGCAAGTTGATTGGCTCGGGAGTGGCCACTTTTAAAGGATTATTGCCTCCCTTAAGTTGAATTGTTGGCGTTGTGAGTAATGTATTAATCCCATCAGTTTCAGTGGATATCACTGCTACCACACTTTTCCACTTAGTAGGGCTTGCATTATCACTTGCACGTAACACAGTATCGTCATCCGCTAGGCGCAGGACACCACTATCGATTAGATTTTGAATAAGGTGGCGGAGTGCCCAGCATTCTACTGTGCTATGACCGCGAGACTGGGAGTGATATTAACACACTCTATTAGAGTTATATCGCCCTGAACAGGGGTTGATAGGAGGTAGAAGGAACTGATCCTTCCTTTATTGATTAACATATGAAGGATTTCCTCAATAGGTTGGCCCAAATAGGTTAATTCCCTTTTGTTAGCGAAATCCCGACAGGCTTTGGCATTTGCTCTCTTTATCACTTTGTCTTACAACATTTCATTTTCTGAAAGTGATGAGGGAATATTCATGACAATAGGTAGGAGACTGACATGCTCCTGGCTGATTAACTGACAGGTCATTTGATGCTGATAAGTCACCAGTTCCGCTAATTGCTCAATTTTCTTGCAAAGAGCTTTCATCTTTCGTTTCATTGTGAACTAGAACTTGGCATAATCCCATCTGTCATCACCATCTTTGAGGGTCTGGGAAGATTCATAGCTGAAATTGGAACTTTGTCCATTGCTCCAATTAATCATGTTGACATCTTCTTCTTTGTGTTGAGGAAGAGGGTTGTCTTTAACATGAGGTTGATCTGGTTTGGTGACCATGATCTCTCCAGTTGTCTATCAGGTCCTGGATCTTGTGTTTCAAGGCCCAACAATCTTGAGTATCATGTCCAGGTGCCCCAGCATGATAAGCACATTTCCTAGCAGCATTGAAACCCCGTCCATTAGGGCTGGCTGGTGGAAGAAGATGTGTAATTTTCTTCTGTGTTGTCAGAAGATTGAGAATATTCTCGAGGGTATCCCCTAAGGGTGTAAACACTCGAGGGCGTTTGACTTCTCCACCTTTTGGTATTGGAGGGTTTACAGACTGTGCTTGAAAGGGATTGTAGTTTCTCCTTTGAATAGGCATGTTCTGATTGCCTTTTTGCCCTTGTAGTATCAGGGAAACATCTTCTTCTTTCTTTTTATGGACCCTCTGGGGTTGTTCCTATAATTTCCAGATTGGATGTGATCAGCAACAGCTTTGAGTACAGCTAGGTCTTGAATCTTTCCAAACTTCAATCCCATCTCAGCCATCTCCCCATGTTTGACCATTTCAGAAAATGGTTTGCCGATGCCGGCTAAAACTCTCTCATAGAAGGGAGCTTCTTGTATGTCTATGAAAGTCCTGACCATTTCTGATTCTGTCATGGAAGGACTAACTTGGGCAGCCAAGCGTCTCCACCTTTGAGCATACTCTTTGAAAGACTTGTTAGACTGTTTCTTGATCTTGGTAATTTGATACCGATCAGGAACCATCTGAGTTTGAAAGTTGTATTGAGTGAGGAAAACATGTGCTAGCTCTTCCCAGCTATGGATCTTTGAATTGTCTAATCTTGTGTACCACGACCGGGCTTCTCTAGTTAAACTTTTCTGGAACAATTGCATTCTAAGCTTTTTATCTTCTTCATAAGATCCAAGTTCTCCAATAAACACCTTTAAATGTGTGTAAGGATCTCCTAACCCTTCATATTTTTCAAAGTCAGGAGTTTTAAATTATTCTGGATAATGAACACCAAGAAAAATATACAGATCGACATATGAAACACTCCCGTGTGCTCCAATTCCTTTGATAGCGCGAAGGGTCTCTTCCATTTGGAGGAATTTCTTTTTAATGTCACCAGTGTCTGAATCTCCAATGGGATGGGCAGCATCATGAGTTTTTTTGGTCGTATCCAACTGTAGTTCAGGTATGGTAATGACTGGGATTCCTCTTTGTGTGGAGGATTCAGCATGTACGGGTATTTTTGGACCCTGATTAGACTGGTGTAATTCTTTGAATAGAACAGCCAAATCTGTAATTTGTTTGCTTAATCCGTCGAATTCTTTGCGAGAAACTGGATTAAGTTCAGTCTGGTCGGATAACGACATGATTGAATGTAGGCTTGTTGCCTTTTTGGACTTTGAACGGGTAGTAGGTCCGATTGATTGGTCTTTAGGGAATGTGTATAATAACATGCTATGTGATGTGTCTATTTTAGGCATTTTATCGTGCAAGATGGATGTCAGCTGTTTGTAGCACATTAATATGTATGTGTACACATTTTTTTATATTTCTCATTACATGGAGATAGATATGGAATGTAAGTACAAGTAATTTGAAATGAGTGCATGAAGATACTTTCCTCCATTTTGGGTTTATCAGAGGCCGACCTATCTTAGGTTACTCTCGCGATTTTTTTGGCATAAAGGTTCCCAAATCATCGCAAACTACTTGACGGGAAGTTAATCCGGTCTTTCAACTGGAGCGAATTTTGGTGGTGCCTTTCCTGAGCCTCGGAGAATTATTCTTCTCACGAGTCCAGTAATCAAACACCGACGGGATAGCCTCCTGGTGGAAGGACCACATAACATACATTCACATACATCGCGTCTCACTATATGAAAATGATGACACATGCGAAGCACTAATATCACAAGCAGATATGGTGTGAGGCACTAATATCACAAGCAGTTATGGTGCGAAGCACTAAGTGCAATTAGGAAATGCATTCGTACACATTCATCAAATGTAAATGCAACATCCACACTCACGCAGATAACAATTTTGAAAAAGATTTAAATAGCGGCTTAAGTTCTCTTACTGAAGTCCCCAGCAGAGTCGCCACCTGTCGACGTCGGGATTTTTGGGTGTCCCTTTCCGTTACTTGTTCTTTGGTGTTCTCATTTTAGGTGAGATTTGTTTGAAAAACAAGTGAAAAATGTCCGACATGTATAATGTCGATGATGAACTCTTAAGAGTCGCCAGTTGGTTTTTTAAATAGTTGTACCAACACAACCGAGAAGTTTGCACATTGACCAAGTGATGTGACACTGCTAAATGGGTCGGTGAAACTGAGATTCATTAGGGTCCGTGAACTTGGTTATGCGGGGGGAAGGTGTTAGGCACCCCCCCGACATCCATGTTACCATGGTGACCGCCTCTTTTCAAGAAACTATTATCTAAATGTGTGTGTGTGGGTTAATGTGCTGTTATTTGGAAGTAGTGTGAGGCCTCGTTCGAACCTATATACACAGGGTTTGAATTTATGAAAAATTCAATTTTTAGCAAGATATAGCAATAATGTTTTATAAAAAAGTTTTTTAAACCCTGATTCTCAATAGTAATTGAGACCTTTTACACTCCCATTTTATTTAAGTGATCGGCTTGATTGATTTTATTTGACAGATGTGAGGCATCCGTACGAAAATAATGTACAAAATAATGCCGACTTCCTCATGGGTATGGAAACCATCTGAGGAAATTCAGACACCGCATAATAATTTACAACCTGCTTACAGCTGAAAATGTCCATCACGGGAACCAAATCTAGATCCAATAGGCTGAATCTGTGATCACATGATTCCTAGACGCAAGTAATACTGCAATTTATATGAAAGCATTAAGCAGATATTTATATAAAAGCTGTAAATATATATATATACAGACAGGATCACCAACCACGAAACACCTCTATGGGGGATGTGACGAACGAGATTTTGTAAATTTATTTTAATATTTATTGAATTAAATAAATATTTTTCGATGATTTAATTAATGAATTAAATAATTAATTGATGCAATTGTGGTAGATTAATTTAATTATGTGTTACATTTATTAAATTAATGTAGAAAATGTTTATTATTCAAGTATGTATTTATGTGAGCTTATTCAATTAAATGAAATATTTAATTAAGCATGATGTTATTTTAATTAATTTAATTATTAATTATAGAGTTAATAATTTGAAGTTATTTATTAAAGCAAAATTTAATTACGTGACTATGCGAATTTATTAGAAATTATTATATTTTATTTAAAATAAATTAAATAAAATATTGGATTTATTTTATAAGGAGTGTGACATTTTTAAACTATATGATAAAGCTTTATTAAATTTAATGATTTTGTAATATATTAAACTAGCCAAACATGGCCTTAGGGGAAGTTATGGGCAGTTAACCCATGATGGGTAACTGACCATAGTGCGTGTCAGTGCTTTATTATATTATACGTATATTTTTTTCTTTCTTATTATTTCTAAGTCTGAAAACAGAGAAGGAGAGTATTTTGAGAGTCAGAGAGAATTCAGAGAAATTGTGGGAGGAAAACTCTGTGATTGAAGTAGTATCTGAAAAAGGAATTGTTATCTTTACTCACCCTTCTAAATTATACTCTGGGTAATTCTCCTTCCCAAATACTATTTTACGTCATTAAGTTTTTATAAGAAAATGGCTTTCAAAGTTTCTGTAAAGCCTATGTGATTGAGAAAGGAGTAATATTTATGAGTTATTTATGGGTTAAGATATATCAAATCGTATTATATATATATATATATATATATATATATATATATATATATATATATATTGCATGATTCCATATCATCAGTTTCATAATATTACATCGTATATGATTTCTACAAAATTACAGAGTATAGGTTTTGGCATTATGGGCTTATACGTGATATTTAATGTATTGATCGTATATTATCCCTAAATTATGCATTCGTATGTTGTTATGCATGTTGATACGAAGTGACCAAAGTTTAAATAAAGGGATTCGGTGTTATAACGAATCCGTAGTGATAATTTTCATGTTTTATTTTCAAAAACATCAAAGTCAGTGAAATTATAGAATTTAATTATGTGATTATGCGTTTTAATGGGTTAAAATCACTTTATAGATGTTGGGTAATTATTATGTATAAATCATAGCATGTGAATATGTTAATTTAGTGAAATTAATGATCATTTTGTGTCCTTTTCGCTGAACTCTGTGTTCTTCGCGAACTGGGAATCAAAGTCTGGAGTTTCGCGCTGCGGCGCCAACTCCGAAACTGAAGTCCCACGCCGCAGCGCCAGCGCGCCGCAGTGCCAAGTCTCGAGCTGCACCGCCACGGCGCCGCAGCGCCAAGAGTCCGGCAGCAGTGCCATCGCGCCGCAACACGAAGATCAAGTATAAAAGTGGCACCGCAGCGCCACTCTCCAGAAAGTTCTGAAATGTAATTTTTAAAATGTTTAAGTCTAACAATGTGTTAGTAAATTAATTTAATAAACATGTAAACATGTTAGAAGTATAATGAGATATTTAAAATAGTTGTTTAACATGTAAATAACATAATTGTATGTGGATTGAATTATTGAATACATAATTAGCTTGATATTCATGAAGTACAAATTATGTGACAATGTGATAATTTGACTAAGTATAGTCATAACCAAAGTTTAAACAAAGAATAATCATTGATGATTAGTTAAATTATAATTAACTGGTATTGTGAATGTGAATGGTATGTAGGATTAAATTCAAAGAACATGCTTAGTTAAAGTGTAATCTATGCACGAAGCAAGTTTCCTAACCCTACTTGTCATTATTGTTCAAGTTTATTATTTACCTCAAGTAAATCATCATTACTATTATTCAAGTTCAAATGTTATATTAAAGATTAATTATCTTTTCAAAGTATGATTCAGTTATACAATAATTATCCTATTGTATACTTCCTGAGATTATTATTCAATTTGAATATCATTATTATTGAAACTTATTAGACTAGTGAACCCTTATTGATTCGACTAGTCCATAGTTGATGAGCATTCTAAATTTCAGAACACTTTATGAATTATCCAAACCAAACTTCCTTTGGTGCGGACTCGAATGTCAAACTGAGATGAACAACCCTGCAAAGGGATTTACTTATGCGTTAGCGTTAAGATATTGTGCACAGTATGGTACTAAGGGTTGATCCCCCTAAGTACGAGTAGAAAGGTCCATAGTCTTACGACTGTTAAAGGTTTCAAGTATAACCCTTGATAACCTAGGACATAGTTCAAGGTCTTATGACCCTTAGAATTCTTTTGGTTCTTGTTATTTATTCTTGATTCAAAAGTTGAGCTTTTATTCATATGTCTTTGATTTATTCGCATGTTATTATACTATTATGTCATTATTATACTTATGGGCAATAGTGTTCACTCTTGCTTAATAATAACATTGCAGTTAAGAATGAAAGAATTGATGAACCTTCCACTAGTAAAGGCAAGGGCAAAGTTAGCAAATGACGAAGACTTGTTATTTTATTTGATGATTTATTTATGTTAAACTTGAGTTAATGATGTTGTTTAAGACTTATTATTTATTTTCGGACAGATGTTTAAGGTTAGTTCAACCTGGGATGATGTTTATTATTCGGATGTTGTAACCCCATAAGGGGAAGATTTTATTTCTATCTATTGCATGGTTTGCCTTTATTATGGGTAGATAGATAGATGATATTTGTACAGTGAACACCAAATCCCGTGGAATCGAAGTACCCGGATTTGGGGGTGTCACAAGTTGGTATCAAAGATGTAGGTTATGAACCTTAGGTGGGGGAACAACCTTAGGTAGTAGCCTAATAGAAGGAAGACAATGATGGAAAACTCTTATCGAGTTATAAGAAATGAATTTCTGTAATTCTTTGAAGATAATAAAAGACCTTATGTGTTTATGTGTTGAAGTATGCGTTAGATGATACGACTTAGTAACTCAAACTTAAAATTTTGTTGTCATGATGTCGAATGTTGGAGAAGCTAATCAAGTTGGGGAGGAAGAACCTCGTGTACCTATAGTACCTACAGAGGAGGAACCCCTTGTACCTATAGTACAAACAGAGGAGGAGCCCCGAGACATTCATGTCGTTAGGGAGCAGCTGGTGCAGAGGGAATCATCACCATTGATCACCGTTGTTGGTCAGGAGCATGAGCCTGAGACTGATCCAGAGGAGGAATTTGTTGAGGAAGAGGAAGAGGAAGAAGAGGAGTTACCACGGTACACCGTTGATGCTGAGATGTATGACACATTATACGACCGGAATGTGGAGTTACGAGATGAGGTGCAGGATCTGACTGAGCGAGCTATTGTTCAGCATATTACTCTAGAAGAGAAGGAGTGGGAGATTTCGACACTTCACTCACGACTGGGAAATGTAGAATGGGATTTAGTCCATGAGAAGGGTCAAACCAAAGATAAGACCGATGAGATAGAGAAGCTGAAGAAGGAACTGAAGGAAATCTCCAAAAGACTAAAAATAGCAGAGGAAGGCTGGGTAAGAGAATCATGTCGAGCTGATCGTGCAGAAGATGATGGTCGTGCAAAGAATGCAAATATTGGGGAGACATATGTTACACTTAACAAAGCAATGAAAGTTCTAATAAGCGTTTATTTAACAGAAAAATGCCACCAAGGAGAAGACAACAACGTCAACCAGCTCAGGAAGAGTCTACCAATAATAATAATAATGCCAATGCTAATCCTATTCAGCAGTTGGTGAACTTACTAATTGGAGCCATGAATAATCAACCTCAAGCTCCACCAAACACAACGTTTAAAGACTTCAAGGCGGTGGGACCACCAGAGTTCAAAGGTTCCATGAATCCAATCGAGGCTCAAACGTGGGTTATGGAAATGGAGAAGGTTTTCGACGTTGTTAGGGTTAGAGAAGACTGGAAGATCAATTTTGCAACGTTTATACTGAAGTCTGAGGCTAGCTACTGGTGGCAAGCAAACAAATTGCGAGGAGGTGAAGGTGTAATTACGTGGGAGAGATTTAAAGAGATGTTCTTCGAGATGTACTTCCCAACTAGTTCGCAAAAATCAGATGGAAGTTCAATTTCTGGAACTGAAGCAGGGAAACATGAGTGTACCTGACTACACGGCTAAATTCAACGAGTTAGTGAGGTTCGCCCCGTATCCAGTACACACGGACGAAAGAAAAGCCAGAAGATTCGAACAAGGACTAAAGCCTTGGGTGTACAGCAAAGTATCAATGTTTCAGCTAAACACGTTTGCTGGAGTACTAGAAAAGGCCATCCTTGCTGAAGGAGGAAGCGATGCGGTGACCAAGTACAATCAAGATCAGAAGAAGAAGAAGAGTGAAGGTGAAATTAATAACAAGGCCAGTGGAAGTGGCACAGGAGGTGGAAGTTTCAATCAGAAGAAAAGGTGGAACGACAGCTCATCATCGGGGAATCAGCAAGGTAGTCAGAAGAAAAGAATCGAAGCATGCCCGACTTACAGGAAAGCCCATCTGGGAGTTTATATGAAAGCAAAAAGAGTGTGCTACAATTGTGGTCAGGAAGGCCACATAGCACCAAACTGTCCAAATCCAAAGAAGGGTGATTGTTTTACTTGTGGTTCGAAGGAACAATCTGGCAAGAGACTATCCCATGAAGGGATTGGGAGGGTCAGGATCAGGAGGAAACCGGGGAAATAACAGTGGAAATGCCTTAACCATCATCGGACCAACCGCAACAAACCGACCGACCGCCCGGACTTTTAACATGACGGTGCAAGATGCAGTTCAATTTCGTGATGTGGTGTCAGGTATCATTCCAATCAATAAAGTTAATGCTTATGTTTTATTTGATTCGGGTGCTACTTGTTCCTTTATATCTGATGATTTTGCCAAGAATTTAGATTTTCCTAAGAATGAATTGGATTACCCCATGAACATAAAAATTTCGAATAGAGAAATAATCCCTGTTAAGTATGTACATAAGAAATGTAGAGTGGATATTAAGGGTAATATCATGAACGTAGATCGTATCCCTATTCGACTTGGGGAATTTGACGTTATTTTGGGAATGGACTGGTTATTCAGTTACGGAGCTGTAATTGATTGCAAAAAGAAGCGTATTAACCTTATGACTCCGTCAAAGGTTGTGTTTTATGGTAGTAAGTCACCTAGACAAGCGAGTTGTATGACGATGATGCAGGCCAGGAAGTTTTTAAGACAAGGCTGTGTAGGATACTTAGCTTACGTAGTCGACAGTCAAAAAGAGAATCCTAAGGTAGAAGAGATACCGATTGTGAGGGATTTTGTCGACGTATTTCCAGACGATTTTCCAGGACTTCCACTAGATAGAGAAGTAGATTTCGTGATCGATTTGGCGCCCGGAACTGCTCCAATATCGAAGGCACCATACCGAATGGCACCAGTAGAGATGAAAGAATTAATGGTACAATTACAAGAATTGCTGGATAAGAAGTATATTCAACTGATCGTATCGCCGTGGGGAGTGCCGGTGTTGTTTGTGAAAAAGAAGGATGGATCGATGCAGCTCTGCATTGACTACAGAGAACTGAATAAGGTCACGATTAAGAACATATATCCATTACCGAGGATCGATGACCTATTTGATCAATTGAAGGGAGCGAGATACTTTTCCATGATAGACTTGAGAAGTGGTTATCATCAACTAAAAGTGAGGCCAGAGGATGTACCAAAGACAACATTTAGAACACGATACGGTCACTACGAATTTTTAGTAATGTCGTTTGGTCTAACGAATGCTCTTGCAGCATTTATGGGACTAATGAACAGTGTGTTCAAGCCATTTTTGGACAAATTCGTGGTGGTATTTATAGACGACATTTTGGTTTATTCGAGAACCAAAGAAGAACACAAAGAGCATTTGAGATTAACGTTGGAAGTATTGAGAAGAGAGAAGTTGTATGCTAAGTTTTCTAAATGCGAATTCTGGATTGAACGAGTACAATTTCTTGGTCACGTGATCGACAAAAACGGAATTTCGGTAGATCTATCCAAAGTAGAAGCCGTAATTAACTGGGATCAGGCGAGAACGCCGTCAAAAGTAAGAAGTTTTCTTGGATTAGCAGGATATTATAGAAGGTTCATACACGACTTTTCCAAGATTGCAACTCCGTTAACGAATTTTACTCGTAAAGCTGTGAAATTTGTTTGGACGGAGAAGTGTGAAGAGAGCTTTCAAGAATTGAAGAAGAGATTGAGTACGGCACTTGTGTTATCCCTTCCGGGTGATACATAAAATTTTGTTGTTTATAGTGATGCGTCGCATAAAGGACTTGGTTGTGTGCTGATGCAAAATGGAAAAGTCATTGCGTATGCATCACGATAATTGAAGGATTACGAGAAGGGATATCCAACCCATAACTTAGAGTTATCTGCAGTTGTTTTTGCTTTGAAAATTTGGAGGCACTACCTCTACGGGGAGAAGTGTGAAATATATACGGACCACAAGAGTCTGAAATATATTTTCACGCAGAAGGATTAGAATATGCGTCAAAGAAGGTGGTTGGAGTTAATTAAGGACTACGACTATGAGATTTTATACCATCCGGGTAAGGCAAATGTGGTTGCCGACGCCTTAAGTAGAAAGGGTCGGGAGAAATTGACGATGTTGACTGCTTAGGAGGAGCTAATTATAGAAATGGAGAAACTGGAGTTGGAAGTGAAGTATCCTATGGAGATCGATAAGAAACTATTTCTGATGCAATCTGGTACAACTCTACTAGATAAAGTAAAGGAGGCTCAGCTTCAGGATGATGAATGCAAAAAGGTGACAAAGAAGATATCTGAAGGAACCGAACCGATATTTAAGATGGATAAGGAAGGAATACTGAGATTTGAGAGTAGAATTTGGGTACCACCAGTCATAGAGATTAAGGAAGATATTTTAAGAAAGGCTCATAGTTCACGATATTCGATTCACCCTGATAGTACCAAGATGTACCAAGATCTTAGACAACATTTTTGGTGGCCGAATTTGAAACGTGATGCTGCAGAATGTGTTGCCAAGTGTCTTACCTGTCAGAAAGTGAAAGCGGAACACCAGAGACCAAGTGGATTGCTACAACCATTAGAGATCCTAGAATTGAAATGGGAACATATTACAATGGATTTCGTGGTTGGCCTTCCGACGACTCAGAAAGGCTACGACGCAGTATGGGTTATCATTGACCGACTGACGAAATCCGCATACTTCCTTCCTATCAAAATCATATTCAACTTGGATTAGTTGGCAAGGCTATACGTAAAAGAAATTATTTCGAGACACGGAGTGCCAGTGTCAATTATTTTTGATAGAGATCTGTGTTTTACATTGAACTTCTGGAAACGGCTACAGGAATGCATGGGTATGCAATTGCGAATGAGTACATCTTACCACCCTCAAACAGACGGGCAGAGCGAGAGAATGATTCAAACATTTTGAGGATATGCTAAGAGCCTATGTGATGGATTTTAAAGGAAATTGGGATGATCACCTACCGTTAGTAGAGTTCGGCTACAACAACAGTTACCACGCTAGTATAGGCATGCCACCTTACGAAGCATTATACGGCAGAAAGTGCAGAACTCCACTTTATTGGGATGAAGTTGGCAAAAGACAATTGCTAGGGCCAAAATTTGTACAACAGACAACAGAAATAGTCAAAATTATCCGAGCACGTCTGGTAGCGGCTCAAGTTCGACATAAGAAATACGTTGATCCACATCGTAAAAATATCAAATTTGAATCAGGTAGTTATGTTTTCTTGAAGGTTTCTCCTTGGAAGGGAAAGATTAGGTTCGTAAAGAAAGGGAAATTAAGCCCAAGATTCATTGGACCATTTGAAGTACTGAGAAGAATCGGAGAAGTAGCGTATGAGGTAGCCTTACTTCTAGCACTCGCGAATGTCCACAACATCTTCCATATTTCTGTGTTACGACCCTACAAAGCTGATTATAAGCATATAATTGAATACGAACCCCTGCATTTTGAGAAAGACTTATCTTACGAAGAAATTCATATCCAAATTATCGACCGAAAAGAACAAGTTCTCAGAAATAAAGTTATACCTTCTGTTAAGATAATTTGGAGGAACCACAACGCTGAAGAAGCTACGTGGGAACTCAAAGAGAATATGATGAAGAATTACCTTCATTTATTTACTTAATTATTTGAAAGTTATTTTGGGGACAGAATCTTTGTAAGGGAGGGAGAATGTAACGAGTCAAATTTATTGAGTCGTGATTCTGGGGACAGAATCCTTTTAAGGGGGGAAAGATGTGACGAACGAGATTTTATAAATTTATTTTAATATTTATTGAATTAAATAAATATTTTTCGATGATTTAATTATTGAATTAAATAATTAATTGATGCAATTGTGGTAGATTAATTTAATTATGTGTTACATTTATTAAATTAATGTAGAGAATATTTATTATTCAAGTATATATTTATGTGAGCTTATTCAATTAAATGAAATATTTAATTAAGCATGATGTTATTTTAATTAATTTAATTATTAATTAGAGAGTTAATAATTTGATGTTATTTATTAATGAGAAATTTAATTATGTGACTATGTGAATTTATGAGAAATTATTATATTTTATTTAAAGTAAATTAAATAAAATATTAGATTTATTTTATAAGGAGTGTGACATTTTTAAACTATATGATAAAGCTTTATTAAATTAAATGGTTTTGTAATATATTAAACTAGCCAAACATGGCCATAGGGGAAGTTATGGGAAGTTAACCCATGATGGGTAACTGACCATAGTGCACGTCAGTGCTTTATTATATTATACATATAATTTTTTTCTTTCTTATTATTTCTAAGTCTGAAAACAGAGAAGGAGAGTATTTTGAGAGTCAGAGAGAATTCAGAGAAATTGTGGGAGAAAAACTCTGTGATTGAAGTAGTATCTGAAAAAGGAATTGTTATCTTTACTCACCCTTCTAAATTATACTCTGGGTAATTCTCCTTCCCAAATTTTATTTTACGTCATTAAGTTTTTATAAGAAAATGGCTTTCAAAGTTTCTGTAAAGCCTATGTGATTGAGAAAGGAGTAATATTTATGAGTTATTTATGGGTTAAGATGTATCAAATCGTATTATATATATATATATATATATATATATATATATATATATTGCACGATTCCATATCATCAGTTTCATAATATTACATCGTATATGATTTCTACAAAATTACAGAGTATAGGTTTTGGCATTATGGCCTTATACGTGATATTTTATGTATTGATCGTATATTATCCCTAAATTTTACATTCGTATGTTTTTAAGCATGTTGATACGATGAGACAAAAGTTTAAATAAACGGATTCGGTGTTATAACGAATCCGTAATGATAATTTTCATGTTTTATTTTCAAAACCTTCAAGAACATCAAAGTCAGTGAAATTATACATTTTAATTCTGTGATTATGTGTTTTAATGGGTTAAAATCACTTTATAGATGTTGGGTAATGATTATGTATAAATCATAGCATGTGGTTGTTAATTTAGTGAAATTAATGATTATTTTGTATCCTTTTCGCTGAACTCTGTGTTCTTCGCGAACTGGGAATCAAAGTCTGGAGTTTCGCGCCGCGGCGCCAACTCCAGAACTGAAGTCCCGCGCCACAGCGCCACCGCGCCGCAGCGCCAAGTCTCGAGCCGCAGCGCCACGGCGCCGCAGTGCCAAGAGTCCGGTAGCAGCGCCATCGCACCGCAACACGAAGATCAAGTATAAAAGTGGCGTCGCAACGCCACTCTCCAGAAAGTTCTGAAATGTAATTTTTAAAATGTTTAAGTCTAACAATGTGTTTGTAAATTAATTTAATGAACATGTAAACATGTTAGAAGTATAATGAGATGTTTAAAATAGTTGTTTAACATATAAATAACATAATTGCATGAGAATTAAATTATTGAATACATAATTAGCTTGAAATTCATGAAGTACAAATTATGTGACAATGTGATAATTTGACTAAGTATAGTCATAACCAAAGTTTAAACAAAAGAATAATCATTGATGATTAGTTAAGTTATAAATAACTGGTATTGTGAATGCGAATGGTATGTAGGATTAAATTCAAAGAACGTGCTTAGTTAAAGTGTAATCTACGCACGAGGCAAGTTTCCTAACCCTACTTGTCATTATTGTTCAAGTTTATTATTTACCTCGAGTAAATTATCATTACTATTATTCAAGTTCAAATGTTATATTAAAGATTAATTATCTTTTCAAAGCATGATTCAGTTATAAAATAATTGTCCTATTGTATACTTCCTAGATTATTATTCAATTTGAATATCATTATTATTGAACCTTATTAGACTAGCGAACCCTTATTGATTCAACTAGTCCATAGTTGATGAGCGTTCTAAATTTCAGAACCCTTTATGAAATATCCAAACAAATCTTCCTTTGTTGCGGACTCGAATGTCAAACTGAGATGAACAACCCTGCAAAGGGATTTACTTATGCGTTAGCGTTAAGATATTGTGCACAGTATGGTACTAAGGGTTGATCCCCCTAAGTACGAGTAGAAAGGTCCATAGTCTTACGACTGTTAAAGGTTTCAAGTATAACCCTTGATAACCTAGGACATAGTTCAAGGTCTTATGACCCTTAGAATTCTTTTGATTCTTGTTATTCATTCTTGATTCAAAAGTTGAGCTTTTATTCATATGTCTTTGATTTATTTGTATGTTATTATACTGTTATGTCATTATTATACTTGTGGGCAATAGTGCTCACTCTTGCTTAATAATAACATTGCAGTTAAGAATGAAAGAACTGATGAACCTTCCACTAGTAAAGGCAAGGGCAAAGTTAGCAAATGATGAAGACTTGTTATTTTATTTGATGATGTATTTATGTTAGACTTGAGTTAATGATGTTGTTTAAGACTTATTATTTATTTCCGCACAGATGTTTAAGGTTAGTTCAACCTGGGATGATGTTTATTATTCGGATGTTGTAACCCCATAAGGGGAAGATTTTATTTCTATCTATTACATGGTTTGTATTTATTATGGGTAGATAGATAGATGATATTTGTACAGTGAACACCAAATCTCGTGGAATCGAAATACCAAGATTTAGGGGTGTCACATGGGATCAGAAATATAAATAAAGATGTAAAAGCTATCAACAGTCACGGAGGAAACTCCAGGCAGGACGAAACGTAAATAAAGCTATAAATACGGTCAACCGCCACGAAGAAAACTCCAAACAGGACAAAATATAAATAAAGCTGTACAAAGCAATCAACTGCCACGAAGTAAACTCCAGGCAGGACGAAATATATATAGGTATATATATAAAACCAATAAACGCACCGGATATAAAATCCAGGCTCATCGAACAGAGTTCGACCACAATTCTTATATATATATATATATAAAAGCGAATAAACGCACTGGATGTAAAATCCAGGATCGTCGAATAGAGTCTGACACAGTTAATATATATATATATATATATATATATATATATATATATATATATATATATATATATATATATATATTAAAGCAATAAACGCAGCAGACCGAAGTCTAGGCTCATCGAACAAAACTCGACACACAGTTAATATATATATATATATATATATATATATATATATATATATATATATATATATATATTTGAGGCATAACTCGATAATGTTAGTCAATATATATGTAAATATATATATGATATATATATATATATATATAAACAGACTGAAATGAAACCACGGACAGAAGTCCGGGCAAAAGCAAGCAACACGACTCTCAACGTGTAGAAATGTGTGTGCAGAGATGAAGAGAAGGACTCTAAAGTGTGTGAGAAGGCTTACAGCTGACTGTCAAAGAAGACTTCTATATCTTTAGAGTGGGTAAACACTAATATTTGTAGGTACAAAAGGACTATATATTAGCTCACATGTGTTTAAAAGGGGAAAGTACACTGCACGGGGTGAGTGCAGAGCAAATTGGGCAGGGCTTCCTCGCCTTTTTCTCTTGTAAAATGGGCAGCCCAAGCCCTCTATTTATAGGCTATTTAGCCACAGGTGTACGTGCGGCTGAGCCGCAGGTGTTCCAGAGGCAACCCGGGTGGGCCCGGGTTTTTTGGGTCGGGTCGTCTCGAAGTACGTGCACTTGGGCACTATAATGTGCACTCAAACTTTAAGAAGTAAAATCCGGGCATCCGTTTGAGGTATATAGGACCTCATTCAGACCACCGTTGTCGAGAGTTGTACGATGGCATGGGACTAGAGTTTGTACGAAGTCATTGAAGATCGGACGATGCCCTCCGGTCTTCAAGCTTCAATTTTCATCCGTTACCCCACACAATAGTCACTCGGAATTTATTAGTCTTATGGGACATTGTTGTGTAGAGACGTTGAGACGACGATGTTGCCCTTCACCAGTGTTATTGTAGGATTGGGCTGATAAAGCAGACGTTGCTTAGGCTTCGCTGAGATTGGACTGCTGCAATTTGTTGAAGGTCATCACTGTCATCTTTGAGGTGTTCGTGTCTTCCCGATGTTATCACCAGGTTGGTACAGTGTATCCCGTTGTGAGCGCCGAGATTGAAGCTGGTCGCATTTGAAACAAGCATTTCCGGGGTTATCGCCGAAATTGCATTCCTTGGGGTTATCACCAAGGTTGGTGGCTATTCCCATGGTTGCAACTTAGACTGGATACCTCGGGGTTATCTCCGAGATTAATCCATCTTCTCTGGTGTGTGTTCCAGTATTGTATCTCCAGGCCTCGGAGTTACATCCGAGGTTGGAATTGTTACTCCCAGATTGCGATCCGGAATTGATGTTGAACTTCCGGTATGGATTTGGATTGTCTTTCAGGGTTCTCTCTTAAAAGATGAATCTATCCTCCTGCAATGTTAGTGATGGTTGTTCAGAAAATTTTGAGTGTCTACAGATATTGGTATGGATTTTATTATGGAATTTCTACCTTTTTTGTGTTGGGGTTACTATTAACGTGTACGATACTATTCACGTATACAGCACTATTCATGAATAGGACATTATTCACCTAAAATGATTTTTTCTTCTTTTTATCCAAGATGTCTATTATGGTTACTGTCTTTGATTGTATCCATGTTTTGATCTTTATTTTTGAATTCTGCTTCAAATTGGTTAATATGAAGTATTATTAAACTTGGATAAACTATAATACGAATCCCTAATAATTATCCTTTTGTCTCATTAGATTCGTTTTCTTTAAGATATTTTTCATCATCTTCAGTCCTAAATGATGATATTACGGAATATCTTTGGCCTGTAGAGTAAAGATGAATGATTAACTTATGAATATCTTTGGCCCGTAGTGCAAAGATGAACATGTGTTGAGATGAACATGACCAACTGGTGATACAAATGAATATCTTTGGCCTGTAGCTGCAAAGATGAATATTTGATTCAAGATGTATACTGATTGATGTTATAGGGATAAAATATTGATGATAGACTTTTAAATCTTAGAAGATAGTAGAATTCTTTCTCTACTTGACTCTTCTAATGGATTGTTGTTTCCGCTGCAGTTGTTGATTTAAAACTTGTTGTCTATTATATTTTATCAAATTTTTCCCTATTGAAGACTAATGATAATTTGTTGTATATTATCTTAGTCATAATATTCTTTACTTGGCTAGTTGAGGCTCACCCTTTTCCTTTTTGTTCCATTTTTCTTCTCAGGAGGTGAGAACATAGCAGGAACTAGCCGGGGTATAGAGTGATGGTTCAGGATAGTTGTTTTAGTAGTCCTAACTATTTTGTAAAATAGTGTATCAATAATTGTAATGAGGACTCCTTTTGAGTTTGTATACTGCCTATTAGACAATATTTGTATTCAAACTCATAGTATATGTGTTGTCGTATTTTGCACGACAATTGTATTACTGAGGTTGTATTTGTTTCTGTACCATGTATTTGGTGACACATAATGTGTGATGTATACCTATTTTGGGGGCGTCACATAGCCCGATTTTTCATGCAGTAAAGTCAAGCCCAGCTGGGATGGAGAAACCAAAGGTCGTCCTAGACAGGTCAAAGTTGGTAGTTCAAGGGAGAGCGTTTGTCATAACCTCCCAAAAAGCGAAGAACCCGAACGAGGTTATCACGGGTAAGCTAATCATAAACTCTTTCAAAGTCTATACCTTATTTGATACCGGTTCTACCCATTCTTTTATTTCTCTTACTTGCGCTCAACGTTTAACTTTAACTCTGGAAAAATTAGACTTTGACTTATCTGTCGAAACTCCGTTGGGAGAAACCTTCATTACATCCACTGTTTATAAATCTTATTTGATTTAAATCGGCACCCTCATGTTACCTGTCGATCTTATCTCTTTGAAAATACTTGCATTTGATGTGATTCTAGGGATTGATTGGTTAACTATTCATCATTCTAAAATTGATTGAACAAGCTTTCATATTCCTAACCAACCTATTATGCGAATTCAAGCAACCAAACCACTAAAGTCAATCACTGTCACATCAAGCCATAATGCTATTCGTTTATTTAAAAACGGATGTCAAGCTTTCTTAGCCCATGTCACGGATTTAATCAAAAATATGTCAGATTTGAATGATATTCCTATTGTTAATAAATTTCCTGGTGTATTCCCTGAAGAACTTCCTAGCCTACCCCTAGAGTGAAATCGAGTTTTGTATTAACCTTGAACCCGGTACAAAACCCATTTCTAAAGCCCCATATCGAATGGCTCCAATAGAACTTCAGGATTTAAAAACCCAACTGCCTGGAGTTGTTAGACATTGGTCTCATTCGTCATAGTACGTCTCCTTGGGGTGCTCCTGTTCTAGTCGTAAAGAAGAAAGATAGAAGTATGCAACTTTGTATTGATTATCGAGAGTTGAATCATGTCACTGTAAAAAAAAGTACCCGTTGCCTTGCATTGATGACCTGTTTGACCAGTTGCAAGGCGCTAAATTCTTTTCAAAGATCGATCTTCATTCCAGATATCATCAGTTAAAGATAAAAACTAATGAAATTCCAAAGTCTGCTTTTAGAACTCGGTATGGGCATTACGGATTCCTAGTCATGTCTTTTGGATTGACTAATGCTCCTGCTGCCTTCATGAATATGATGAACCGAGTATTCAAGGAATATTTGGATCATTTTGTGGTCATTTTTATTAATGACGTCCTCATATACTCCAAAAGTAGTGAAGACCAAAAGCTACGTGAAAACAATCTTTATGCCAAGTTGAAGAAATGCGAGTTCTTGCTTGAGGAAGTAGCATTCGTTGGGCATGTGATATCAAATCACAGAATATCTGTTGACCCAACGAAGATTGAAGCAATACAAAGTTGGGAGAAACCTAAGTTAGTAACCGAAGTACGTAGCTCTTTGGGCTTAGCTGGTTATTATCGGAGATTCGTACGTGGAAGGATTTTCTTGAATCGCTACTTCGTTAACTTAGCTGACTCGAAAAGATACAAAATTCGACTGGAGCGAAGAATGTGAGAAGATTTTTCAAGAACTCAAGAGGAGACTCATTTCAGCACCTGTTCTGAAAATACCATCTGGTTCGGAGGGATTTGTCATCTACAGTGATGCTTCAGGCAGAGAGTTAGGATGTGTTCTCATTTAACATGGGAAAGTCATAGCCTATGCCTGACGACAACTCAAATAATATGAGAGGAATTATCCTACTCATGATCTAGAGTTGGCAGCTGTCATTTTTGCGCTAAAGATTTGGAGACATTACCTGTATAGGGAAAAAGTGGAGATCTATATGAATCATAAAAGCCTCAAATATTTCTTCTTCCAAAAGGAAATCAACATGAGGCAACAACGTTGGCTCGAGCTGTTGAAAGATTACGATCATACCATTCAATACCATCTTGGGAAAGCAAACGTGGTAGATAACGCATTGAGTAGAAGATCATATGCGGGTACGAGTGCGATATTGTCAACGTAAATGCCCAATTTGTATGACTTACAAAGGATAGAGATAGAGTTAATTTAAGACCCCAAATTATTAATAAATGAAATTTAATTTCCTCTATTTATCATTTTGAAATAGTAATGGTTGATTTGATTAATGTGGTTAGTTATGGGTAAAATGCACAAATATTTCAAATAAGTAAGTGGTTATAAAATACTCATAACGAAATACTCATATTCGTACGACGGCGCAGACTTGTGTGGGCCCCATAACGAAAAGCGATTGGATGAAGAAAATGACAAGTATAAGTTTTTTTATAAATACCGACGCAGTTGTTACCATTAATACTATTGGAATACCCGGTGGTTAAAACACAGTAATACGCGTTGTTACACAGTAGGATATGGTATTGCACCAATTATTGATTCTTACGTAAGAATGCACTACTCAGTAATTGTTACAGTAATTACTGTTCAGTATTTTATTGATTCAATAATTGTTGCATTGATATTTTATATTACTTTTGTTTCAATAATTGTTACTACACAGTATTTTCCATTATCGAAGCAATAATTCATATTATCTGAATAATATTATTAGAAAACATTATTGGCAATGTCTAGAAAGTTATGTCTAAGGAGTGGTTTGGTCACCTAATTGCGCGTCAGTAAGGAGAAATTCTTATTGGAAAGCCCCTTCTTTCTTGGGAACTACCTGGTTGTCGGTATTGTAATTCTGTAATATTATTTTGTGAATAATTAATTATTAATTTATATGATGAGAAAAATATTCATTTTATGTGGATATAGATGGAGAAAATTTTTAAAGTTACAATTGTTGAAAATCGATATTTTATTATATTATTATAATATAATAATGATGATATTTTTAAAATGAATATGAGATATATGAGTATATGAGGAGAAAGAGTATTTTTGTTGCATTAAATGATTAACACATGTTTTGTGTGTCGGTGGACCCCATTTCTTGACTGAAATTTGATTATAGCCTGTAAAATTGCCCGTTTGTGGATTTCGTTCAATTTTTGTTTGGAATTTGGAAAAACTTTCTTCTTCAAAGTTGTAGATAATGAAATTTCCTATGGATAGGACATGTGGTTCAAATTTTTCTGATAAAAGGGCTATTTATTATGAATTATTGAAGTTCTGTAGTTCAGAAATAATTAGTTTTTGAAAGTTTTAATTATTTTTAATTACAAAAACATTTTTTTGGTTTTTCTCATTATTTGGTGGCTGAATTCAGATGGTCAAGGTGGGCTAAGGAAATTAAAAATAAAATATTATTATTTTATTAAATTTTCTTCTTTGGTGTTCTTAGCAATTTCATATAAATAGGGTGCTTAGGTTAGAGTTGAAAATCACACCAGAAACTGAAGTTTTCTCTCTATTTCTCACTCGATATATCGAGCGTATTTTTGTGAGTATTTTAGTACATTGAGTATTGCTATACGGTGCAAGTTCTTTCAGCACTATATCTAGTATTCCAGTCAGAAGTACTATCCTTTTGAGGTAAGGGATGTTATTTTCTTCGTAAATGATATTATTTCTTCAATATCATTATGCCGAAATATTGGTCTGAATATTTATCAAATTTGGAACTTTTCATGTCGGGGTTACTATTCATGAGTTACTACTATTCACGAGTTACTATTTATGAGTTATTATTCACGATTACTATTCATAAAGCATGATGATTTTTTTGTGTGAAATTTCTATCTTTTAGTGTCGGAGTTACTATTCATGTATACGGCACTATTCACGAATACGACACTATTCACAAAAAAAATTAAATTTTTGTTTTTCGTCCAAAATATCTATTATGGATACTAGCTTTGATTGTATCCATGTTTTGATCATTCTTGAATTTTACTCCACTCTGGTTATTTATGAAGTATTTTTGAACTTGGATTGTTTAAAGTACGAATCCTAAATGTTTATTCTTTTGTTTCATTGGATTCATTTTCTTTAAAATATTTTTCATCATCCTCAGTCCTAAATGATGATATTACTGAATATCTTTGGCATGTAGTGCAAAGATGAATGATTTTCTGATGAATATCTTTGGCCCGTAGTGCAAAAATGAACAGGTGTTTAGATGAACATGACCAACTGATGAATATCTTTGGCCTGTAGTGTAAAGATAAATAATAAATACCAGATATATATTGATTGATATTACAGGGATAAAATATCGACGATGAACTTTTAAATTCATATATAGAAAATTGTAGTTTGCATTCTCTACTTAACTCTTGTAATGAATTTTTATTTCCGCTGCGAAGATTGATTTAAAACTGGTTGTCTATTGTATTCTATTAAATTTTTCCCTGTTGAAGACTAACGATAATTTGTTCTATGTTATCTTAGTCATAATATTCTTTACTGGGCTAGTTGATCTCACCCTTTTCCTTTTGTTTCATTTTTCTTCTCAGGAGACGAGAATATAGCGGGAACTAGTCGGGGTGTGGAGTAATGGTTCAAGACAGTTGTTTTAGTAGTCCTCACTATTTTGTAAAATAGTGTATCAATAATTTTAATGAGGACTTATTTGAGTGTGGATTTTGTCTAGATGACAATATTTGTATTTAAACTAACAGTTTTTATGTTGTATTAATAAAGTTGTAGTTGTATCTGTACCATGTATTTTGACGACTCAGAATGGGTGTTGTATACCTATTTTGGGGGCGTCACAGTTGGTATCAGAGTTTAGGGATATGATCTCTGGCGGAGATCGGGGAATAGAACTAGGAGGGGAGAGACGAATAAATCCTTCGCTAGTGTGTCCTACCTAAGCTTATTTGTTGGTCGATCATAATATAGGGGTATTATGTGATATGTTAATTTGTTAAATAAACCCTTGTTTTATGGCTGTATTTGAGAATGTCGACTGAGAATGTTAACAGTGGAGTAAATGAGACCGTGGAGACACCTGTGCTGGCCAACGAGGAGAACGTGCGACAGGCTGGTAATGTTCCTCTTGTGAACAACACCACTAAGCAGATGATGAACGATAGGATGTTTAGAAGCTTTTTCCAGTTCATGCAAAATCAGACGAGGGAGACTCGTGTTCAAAATACAGTAGGAAATGATAGCAATTCATAGTTTGTCACAGCCAAGCAGTTCAAAGAGTTGGGACCACGAGAATTTATTGGAAAGCCAGATCCGATCAAGGTAGAGACGTGGGTTAAATAAATTACCAAGATATTCGATGTCCTGGGATGCACGGAGGAACAGAAGGTTCCATTCGCCACCTTTATGTTCCGTGACGAGGCATACTACTGGTGGGAGTTTGTGAAACGTACCCATCCAGCCGCACTCAGCATGTCTTGGGAGACATTTCAGAAACTGTTCAATGACAAGTACTTTCCTGAAAGTATTCGTCATATGAAGGAGGTAGAGTTTATTAGACTAGAGCAGGATAACATGACGGTATCCCAGTACGAGGCGAAGTTTACAGAGTTGTCCAGGTTTGCACCTCATTTGGTGGAGAATGAGGAATGTATAACACGGATGTTTCTAAGAGGTTTGAAACCCGGCATACGTCAATATCTCATTTCTCATAAATTTTCTCTCTATTCAGATGTTGTCAACAGGGCTCAATTATTAGAGCGAGATAACGAGTACGGTCAACTGAGGGACCACAACCAGGATCAAACCGTTGACAACAATCATCAGAACAATGATAACCAACGGAGAAAGAAAAATACGGACAAGAGCGGCAACCACTCTGGTGGTAATCATGGCCATGAAAATAGAAGAAGCGAGTGGGGGGGTGATTTAAAAAAGAGGAGATTCAATAATGACAATGTGAAGACGTCAGCACCAGCAACAACTGGTTCCAAAGGAGGAGAACGACCACCGGTCATATGCTATAAGTGCGGAAAAGAAGGACATATTAGCCCAAACTGCCCACAATAGTTTAAGGTATGTTATAACTGTGGAAAAGAAGGGCATATCGCTCGATATTGAACTGTAGCGAAACCAAGTCCAGCGGGGATGGTGACTCAAAAGGCTGTCCCAGAAAAGTCAAAGTCAACAGTTCCTGAAAGAGCGTTTGTCGTGACTGGTCAACTATACGAGGAACCCAAACGAGGTGATCACGGGTAAGCTAATCATAGATTCATGAGAAGTTTATACATTACTAGATACCGGTGCTACTCATTCATTTATCTCTCCTACTTGTGCTCAACTTTTAAACTTGACTCTGGAGAAATTAAACTTTGACATATCTGTGGAAACTCCGTTAGGAGAAACTTTCATCACATCCACTGTTTATAAATCTTGTTTGATCCAAGTTGGCACCATCACATCACCTGTTCATCTTATCTCTTTAAAGATACTTGTTTTTGATGTGATTTTAGGGATTGATTGGTTAACTACTCATCATGCCAAATTGATTATTTTTGCAAGGTTGTTAGTTTTCATATTCCTAAGCAACCTGTTATTCGAATTCAAGCAACCAAACCATTGAAGTCAAACTCTTTTATATCAAGCCGTAAAGTCATTCGTTTATTGAAAAACGGATGTCAAGCTTTCTTAGCAATGTTATGGACTTGAACAAAAATACGTCAGATTTGAATGATATTTCTGTTGTTAGAAAATTTCCTGATGTATTTCCTGAAAAATTTCCTGGCCTACTCCCAGAGCGTGATATTGAATTTCGTATCGACTTTGAACCCGGTACAAAACCCATTTTTAAAATCTTATATCGAATGGCTCCTATTGAACTTCAGGAGTTAAAAACCCAACTATAGAAGTTGATAACCGAGCCTCTATCTGATGACTTCTTTTGTGGAATGCACCGAATCTAGACTCTCCGTAGGGGACGCCATATTCGTGCGATAGTAAACTGATAGGTGTCATTGTGACGTGCTATCCAAGGTTGGGATATGAGTCACAGTTGAGAGCAAACTAAGTCGATAATCGAAATACATAGCTTTCTAGGCTTAGTTATTTATTATCGGAGATTCGTTGTAGGATATTCTTGAATCGTTATTCCATTAACGCAGCTGACTCGTAGAGATACACAATTCGAATGGAGCAAGGAATGTGGGAAAGGGTTAGGATGTGTTCTCATGCAACGTGGGAAAGTCATTTCGGCACCTGTTTTGACAATACCATCTGGTTCAGATGGATTTGTTATCTACAGCGATGCTTCAGGCAAAGGGTTAGGATGTGTTCTCATGCAACGTGGGAAAGTCATAGCCTATGCCTCGTGATAACTTAAAGAATATGAGAGAAATTATCCTACTCATGATCTAGAGTTGGAAGCAGTCGTTTTCACGCTAAAGATCTGGAGGCACTATCTATATGGGGAGAAAGTAGAGATATATTCAGACTATAAAAGCCTCAAATATTTCTTTACCCTAAAAGAACTCAATATACGGCAACAACGTTGACTTGAGTTATTGAAAGATTATGACCATACCATTCAATACCATCCCGGAAAAGCGAACGTGGTAGCTAACGCGTTGAGTAGAAGATTATATGCGGGAACGAGTGCGATGTTGTTAAAATAAAGGCCCATTTTGTGTGATTTACAAAAGATGAAGATAGAATTCAAGACTCCGTGGACCCAAGCAATGATGTCTAGTATACGCATAGAACCGACTTTAATCGAAAAAGTTAAAGTTACTCAAAGCCACAGATCCGGAGCTGATGCGTATGAAGAAGAAAGTACAAGAATGTACTATTCGAGAAGCAAGAATCGATGAAGAAGGAATACTTCGAGTCCACTCCAGACTTTGTGTTCCTAATGATTCTAACTTGAATCATAGAATCATGATGGAGGCACGCAACACACCATTGCAATCCATCCTGGGAGTACCAAAATGTATCATGATCTTCGACATACATTTTGGTGGAACAATATGAAGAGAGAGATCGCGAAGTTTATATCGAGGTGTTTAACTTGTCAACGTGTAAAAGCGGAGCATCAAGTGCCAAAAGGTCCATTGCAACCACTTGGATACTTACTCAATGTAAATTTGAGTGAGGTTAAGGATCTTGCAACACAATAATAATAGTGTTCGGATACTTACTCAATGTAAATTTGAGTGAGGTTAGGGAACTTGCAACACAATAATAATAGTGTTCGAATACTTACTCAATGTAAATTTGAGTGAGGTTAGGGAACTTGCAACATAATAATAATAGTGTTCGGATACTTACTCAATGTAAATTTGAGTGAGGTTAGGGAACTTGCCTTTAGCGTTGATCGTTACTATAGCGAAAATCACCTCAATGAATTATGTTTGTCCTATTTATGTAAGTATAGGTATTCATTAGCCAAACACACTTGATATACATATATAAACAACATGTACACATAACACATTTTTCTTTCTATCTATGTATACTATTGCACCCATCAAAACTCATAGTTGTACACTAGCGTGCTCATACTTTTAACCACTGCTAGTTTATTCATAATCTTTATTCTTCGTAGTTCCAAGAGGTTCATTTCTTTAAGTAGACCATAACATCTATAAATCCCACTGACCCCTTTTCTACGCATGTTTGCAGACATTAGATTTATTTTCCCGAAATTAGTAAAATTCTCTACTTAGAACTCGTTCGTGTAATAATAGTTTATAGCAGTATAGGAATATTTATTAATCCATCCTTATATCAAGTTATGATGCTGTCTCCGAGTCCCAGGACATCTGGCCATGTCCTAAGCCGAAGACATCTGGCCATGTCTGAAGATATTACGACTTGTCCGAAGACAACACGCTTCGTCCGAAGATATTACGACTTGTCCGGAGACAACACGCTTCGTCCGAAGACATTACGACTTGTCCGAAGACAACACGCTTTGTCCGAAGACATTACGACTTGTCCAAAGACATCTCCGAAGTCAGCTCTTTCCGAGACTTCGGTCTAAACTATTTTGACAAAGTCTAAGTTTGTTGGGTTAATTTCATTAAGACTTTACTATATGTATACAGCCTAAGGGAATTTCTTAATACATGGTCTAACATGACTGAACCCATCAGCTGGTTCCTAAGTACGGTGCAGTTGTACCCAATGGAGTTCAGAAGCAGTGAACATGCTTTGTTTTGCAGAGTAGCCACAACTTGATTCCAGACAATTATTAACGTATTCATGCACGAAAGTGAACTTTCTAAACACCCTATATCATGCTAATTCATCATACTTGACCTATTAATTTAGGAAAACCGAGAATCAAACAAGACTCAAGTTAAGAACAAAGTAGAAATTATACCTTCTCGAGCTTTAACCTTGATATCTCACACACTGATTTGGAAATGCTTAGCAACTAAGAATTCTTTACTCAGATTTCTCCAACACTCTTATCACTATAACAGACTGCCATGGTAGCTTGTATTTAAAGAGAAAAGCATGGACTAGACACTTGCTTTATCCAATGTTGAGATTCATGGTGCAATAGAAATGAACAATGGTTACTTAAGGAGTTGTTTAACCACTCCATACCAGCCACTTAGCTAGCCCTGCATGCCCAGGATTAGCTGCTTAAAAGTTTGCGTAAAGAGAGTTTAGGATACTGTTCCTTGTACTTGGTGACCCTTAATTTGGGACAAGAGAATAGATCTCAGACATAGACTAGGGGCTAGTCGGTCGGGCCCATTGCCTCACGCCATATTATTTAACCAACACCTTGTACCATCAGTTAACTATTATGTTGGGTTCCGAATTGGATTTTAAATGACCCAAGTTTATTGGGCTAACTCAAAAGTCCATCAATTAATTTATTAGGTCTAGACTCCCAATTTATTATTTGGATTATAAACATATAAATACTTAATTATTCCTCACTAATTCCATCATTGTGTCACACAAGACAACTCATAAACTTCCATAATTCTCCACATCTTATCAATCATTAAAAGTTAACTTTTAATTCAATTGAGTTACTCACCTCATGCCATGTAAGCATTTATAAAATAATTAATCACAGACTCTATTTATAATTATCAATATTAAATCGTAAAATTTACGGTTATTATAGTTGCGCTATTAATGTATATGTGGCGAAAAGGTGATTCTTTTCTCTTGTGTATGTTTGATAGTTAGAAACTATTAAGATTAGTCAGATATTATTAGGATTAGGGCGGTTCGTAAAACTAATGCATATGGTAAGTTCGTGACTCATAATAATATGGTATGTTTTGAACCCCTTAGCGAATGGACGCCTATGGTATGACTAGGATAAGTTCTTAAACTCATATTATTGTGGCAAGTTACTGAACTTCCAATGTGCAGTAAGTTTGATGAACTGGGGTATAATTAAGTGTGAATGGACTATTGAGGATGATAGGAATAGATAGACCTATTAAGCAATGGATCATTATAGAAAGTGGAGTTGATGGTGGAAGCACGGGTATTCCAATCTTCTAGCTATGCTAGACTACACAATTTTTGACATCAAGCTAAATTCGCACTATGTGCCTTTTTAAAATGAATTTTTACTCTCAACGCATGGTGACAAATGTGTATGTGTGGACTTCGGGACACTGACACATCGTTACCTGTTGAGATATGATATCACTAAAACTTAATTTCAAAGATTTTTGAACTATTTAAAGAATAGTCTATGCTAATTGTTTTCGGCTAGACAAAAATGATTTGAAAATATCAAAATCTATTTTTTTATATATCATTAATGTATCATGGAACCTGATGCAAAATGATAAAAACGATGGAGTCATCAATGCAGTATTACTTAGTGTTGGATGTGATCTAAGGATCGTTAGTCCACTATGGTATGATGTAGTATGATAAAATTACCAAATGACGGAATCCTCAAACGGACTATAAATACAGTGCGGTATCATGACGTCATAAAATGATTTTCAAAATTTTAAACCAGTTAAAGAAAAGTTAATGCCAATTATAGTGGCTGGACAAATATTTCGATTGATGTTCGAATTATTGATATGCGTCTAAGCTATTTGATTCAGCTAAATGATTATTGAAAGATGTTCATGAAATTCAAGCGTTTATTGAAAAGTTATGCCAAACCAAATTGTTTTGGTGCGGATTCAGATGTTGAAAAGCTGAGGTGAAAAACCCTATAAGGGAACACGTTTTCGGGGACAATGGTTCCGAGTGTAACGCATATAGTCGTTACAAAACACTACGTTGTGGCCCAACGTAGTGGTACAATAGGCTGACCACCTAGTGTATGTGAGGAGGGTGTTTTCAGTCTTTGTGATTGATAAACACTCTGGTTTGCAGTGTGAAGGATTGAGTTGAAGCACTAGTAAACCAAGAATAGAGTTCATGGTCTTGTGACCCCTCAGTATGATTTGGAATCTTTTAAATTCCTGAGTTATTCATACTTCTTCCCAATTATTGAGCAATTGTGAAAGATTCTTGTTATTATAAAAGGCAAATGTGGTAAGGATGATATTCCTTAGAAAGAAGTAAGTCGTAGAATGCGACACAGAATGATAAATATATTGAATAAGTGAGAAAAGAAATTTTGAAATGAGAAAGAGATGAGTTATCAAAGAATAATGTAAAACTTTTAATAGAAAAGTTAATAATTGTAGAAAGATCTTTGTGGAAAGAAAGTGGTTATAGAAACCAAGGAATGAATAAAGTATTAACGTAAAATCTATTTTGTTAGATTGAATGAATAAAAATTTTGAGGACGAATTTCTTAGAAAAAGGGTGAATGTAATATCCCGAGTTTTTATGATAACGATCCTTAGAAAAGGAAATGAATTGCTTAAAGAATATATAAAACTCAAAATATAATTGAGTTCAAGTGAAAGTTATGAAATAAAATCTAGAATTTGTTAAAGTAATGAATGTAGTAGGAAATATAAAACCTATATTTAGATAAAATGATGAAAGATTAATATGATTTATTTGTTTAATTTGTGTCTTCGATTCTAGGGACATAATCTTTGTAAGTAGGGAAGATTGTAACGAATGAATGGGTTGAGTTGTGATTTTGAGGACAAAATCCTTGTAAGGAGGGAATGATGTAACAATCCATATTTTTATTTATAATATTTAAATATTTATTGAATTATATAAATATTTAATGGATGTGTTTATCGTTGAATAAATATTTGTTTAATTGATTTAATTTGATTTGGTTAATTATTTATTTAATAAATAATTAATGAGTTAAGGAAAGTAATTATTTTGAAATAGTAATCTAATTTAATTTAATAATTAAGTTAGAGAGTTTATAATGATTAAATAAATTATTATATTATGCAATGAATGGTTATTAGAATTAATTAAATTAAGTATGAAAACTTAATTAAAGGAAAGTGTGACAAATAATTATATTATAAAGGAGTTTAATTTAGTTTTGCCAAACAACGCTTAAATATATTAAGTCTTTAATTATTAAAGAGTTTTGCCAAATAGAGCCTTATGGATTTTGGATTTCTTTTGAATTTTGAATTAATAATAAAACAAATTAAATAAATAAAATATAAATAAAATATATTTATAATGGATATACGTTTATTATTTTGGTAACTGATAATAGTTATGGTGATTATTAAGGCCATATCAGTTTTTTTAGTTTACACATAATTGTTATCAGTTTAGTTTTACGTATAGTGTGTTTTGGCTTAAGCCTAAGAAAGAAAAAAAAAGAAAAAAAAAGTGGGAGACCAAAGAATTTTTAGAGAAATTGTCAGAGGTTTGAGGGAGAGAAACAAGAGGAACTTCTGTAATCTTCAAGTTATTATTAGTGATTAAGCAAAGATGGTCTGGGCAACAAAAAAGGTATGTTTATACTCTTAACATATATGTTTTATGGTATAAATTACTTAGTCTCTGTGGTCTTGAAATTAGGTCACTGTGTATAAGGTTTTTTTACAAAAATTGTATGTAAACCATGTTTTAGAGTTGGTTATAATGTTGCATGTATTTGTAATGACATTTTTTATAACTAGCATATATATATATATATATATATATATATATATATATATGACTGTATGCTAATTACGTTTTTAAAAGAAAGAAATTGGATTTTACAGTGAATATATGCATGAGCGTGGTTTGTAGGACTATTAACAATTAGTATGTTATTGTATGCTAATTATGAAATTGAATTCTGATTATGTTAATTGGGGAAGAATTTCAGAAAATATTGTTAGAATAAATCAATTTGGTTTATAACCGTGGAGTTTCAGTTCACTATGTCAAGAGATGTCAACAATGGAGTTTTGATGTTAAAATATAATATTCCAGGAATTAAGTTTTCTTAAATTATTGTTTAAGGTATGCTAAATTAGTATATGTGTGTGATTTACATAAATTATATATGTTAATTTAGATGCTAGAAGCCATTAAACCATTAAGAATTGCTGTGTTCTGTTCTCTAGGTACGGTTTCTGTAAATTTCGGTGCCTCAACGCCAAAAATGGAGTCGCAACCCAGAAATTCATCCTGCAGTGCCGAAATCAATGCCCAGTGCCAATTTCATGTTGCAGCGCCACTGTCTAGCTTAGTTCTCGCTCCGCGATGCTGGGATAGTAATCTAGGTCGGACAGTTTTGATATCCTGTAGTAAAACGGCCATAACATTTTCATATGAACTCTGATTGAGGTGATTCAGGATGATCCGGAACGAGGACGAATAGACCTACAACTTTCGTACATAAAGTATTTTAATTTGAGGTCGGGAACAGGGGTCAAAATGGTCATCTTTAGAAATGTTGTGTTTTCGGAGGGAATCGGAGGGCGTCAGGCATGCACGTATGCATGTGTAGTGGTTCTGACGATAAAAGATGTTGTTCTAAGTTATAAAACATGAATATTAGTAAATATAATGATTCTTAACATTAATAAATAATGTATTAGATAAGTTATAGAAGCATAGTAAGCATACACAAGAGAGGCAAATCGGGCGTGTGACGAATAAACGTCAAAACGCCATGATAAGTGTTAATGAACGTAAAAAGTGTTAAGTCAAATGAAATGGATATTATAAAATATGAAATGGGTTTAATATAAAATCAATAATGATTCCTAGCAAGATTTAAACACTTCAATGAATTTCAAATATATTACATAAGTCGAAAAGTTAACACAATCTAATTGAACATTGTTTGCTAATTAATAGGAAAGATTATGAGATGTGGAGTAGAGTTTACATTACAATTACTATGTATTGTTATATGACTAATAATTGATGTGTATGATTATATAATTGTGTAGGGCACGTGAAGTGCAGATAACTATTGTAACATTCCAGATTTTTAAGTGTAAATTATAAATATTTATTGATTTATATAAATATTTATTGGATGTGTTTATTATTGAATAAATAATTGTTCAATTTGATTGAGTTGATTTAGTTAATTATTTATTTGTTAAATAATTAATGTGTTATGTGGATTGACTTATGTGATTAAGTGAATTATTTAATAAATTGGTATTAAATGAAGTATGACAAATAGTTATGTTATAAAAAGTTAGTAAAATAATATAAAGTAATTTAATTTAGTTTTACCAAAACAAAGCTTAAGGATATAAATTATTTTATTTTAAAGGGGTTTGCCAAACAAAGCCCAATGGCTTTTGGATTTTTGAAATTTAAATTATTTATAAAATAAACTAAATAAATTATATATATATATATATATATATATATAAGTGGTACGTTATATATTTGATAACTGATGTTATTATTGATTAGGCTTATTATGGCCATGTCCATTTTATGTTACGCGTATTGGATATCAGTTGAGTTACGTTGTTAGTAGTCTAAATTATTATTGAGAAAGGAAAGAAGGGCTAGAGAGAGTTTTGAGAAAAAGAAAGAAGTTCAGAGTTTGAGAGAAAACGTGAAAGCAAGTCTGTTAACAAAGATTCGTAAGCAAGCAAAAAGGTCATTTTCTCTAACCTTAATATATGTACATATATATATATATATATTTATGGTTTCATGATGCCTAATGTCTCTGTGTTCTTCAACTTTACTGTGTATAAGATTTTTACAAAACTCTCTGTAAAACTATGTTTGTATAATTAGTTAGAGAATTGTGATAATATATGTAATTTTAATTGTTATCACTAGCATGTATATATATATATATATATATATATATATATATATATATATATATATATATATATATATATATATATATATATATATATACCTGTATGCTAATTACATGCTAAAGGAAGAAATTGGTTATACAGTGAGTATATATGCACGTATATGATTTGTAGAGATATTAAAATTAATATATGCTAATTGTGAAATTTAACTGAGAATGGGTATTTTGTTATGAATGTAACATCACGTAGTACAAAGAAATCAATTTGGTTGCTACCAGTAAAATTTCAGTTCACTGTGTCAAGAAATATATCAACAATGGAGTTTTTGTTTTAAAAACAGTGTTTTCAAAGAATTAGTTTATGATGGTGTTGATTAGTGGTTGCTAATTGGTATATAGTTGATTGTCAACATTCATGTGTAATTTATGTGAAGTTATACATGTTAATTGGTGTTAATTGTTGTTAGAAATTAAGACAGTAGCTTTGGCTCTGTTCTTCGTTTTATTTCTGTGAGTTTCGGCGCCCCAGTGTCAAAATTTAAGCTCCAGCGTCAAGTTTCGCCCCTTAGCGCCAAAAGTCGCTCCCTGGCCAGAGTTCGCGCCGCAGCGTTGAAGTCAGCGCCGGAGCACCGGACCTCGCGCCGTAGCGCCGAGTCCCTATGCAAGTCTCTCGTCGAAGCGCCACATCAGTGCCGCAACACGGCCCACAGTTCAAACTGTGGCACCGCGGCGCCACTTAACATAAAGTTTAGAAATGACTTTTGTCTTGCACAAAAGTCTGATATTTTAAAGGAATGATATATGATAAATGTTGAGTATGTATTTCTGGTATTATAGTATGTTAGTACTATGAGTGAACATGGAATAACTAATTAACAAATATTGTTATTAGTATTATTAGATAGAATTTGATTATGCGATTTGATTACATGGTTAGACATTTAAACCATACGTGATGTAGCGTTGATTATGACTAATCATGTCATGTTAACATATGTTTATAGGATAATTGTGATTTGGATTATAACGGTTTAATCTACGCACAAGGCAAGTTTTCTAACTCCATACTCTCGTTGAGTTAGTTTGTTATGTTTATGCAAGTTCTTTAACTCTACTTTGTTAATAGTTGAGCAAGTTTTTCTAATTCTAAATCGTCGTTATGCAAATTTCATATCTCTATACTTTATTGAGTAAAGTATTTTCATTAAGCAACTTAATGGTATCTAGTTATTCATGATGATACAAGCTTCCCATCTCCACACTTTCGTCGAGATAGTTATTATGATTATACAAGTTTTATCTAACTCTAAACTTGTTATATAAGCATGTAAGTACCTTTATTCTGTTGAATCAGTTTATCGTTCAAATTATTTTTGTTATGCATGTTTGATATTAAATTCTAAGATGTAACCTTAGCTTAATATTATTCAAAGCAAGGTATGATAAATTATTCAATTGTTATGCTATTAGATTATCCTAAAGCATGAACTCAGAATGAAATGTTTATTCAGTTACGATCATTCAATAACATAGTGTTATTATCTTTTATTCAACTAATCCTTAGTTGATGTCCGTTGAATTCCAAATTACCTTGAAGTGTATCCAAACCAAACTATCTTTGGGGCGGACTTGTACTCAAAATACTAAGATGAACAACCATATTTATAGGGGTTACGCTCAGTTTTGTACTTTACGCTGAAATGTTTATATACAATACATATACGAAGGGTTAATCCCCCTAAGTACCCTGAAGTCATTATAGTCGTATGACTATAAAAGTTAAAGTTGAAAGATTGCTTATAACTGTGGACAAGGTTCGTGGTCATTAGACCCTTAGTTGAATGTTTAAGATGTTGATAGAATTTATTGTTCAATTCTATTGAACACCTGAATTGGCAAGGAATGTTTTAGTTCTATTGAACCTATGAATAGGCAAGGAACGTTTAAGTAGTTAATAGAACTTATTGTTCAGTTCTATTGAGCCCCTGAATGGGCAAAGAATGTAAAAGTTTTATTCATTGATATTTCAAGTGAGCCTTGTTTGCTCACTCTTGCCTATAAAATCCTTACAGCTAAAGATGGAAAGGGTGACGTACCTAGCACCAGTAAAGGAAAGAGAAATATAAAAAAGTACTGAAGACTTGTAATAGTTTGATAGTTTTATTATCAGACTTTGGTTTAAAGATTGTAATGAGGTTTATTTTATTTTCCGCACAAATGATTGTTTGTAAAGGTTAGATAACATGGGAGATTTTATTTTATGTAATTCCTGTATGGGCAGGTTTATTATTCAATTTTATTTATGATTGGGTAGTTATAAATGAATGTTTTGATTACATGAACACCAAATCTTGAGATAATGAAGTACCGAGATTTAGGGGTGTCACAAGTTGGTATCAAAGCTTTAGGTTATGAACCTTAGGTGGGGGAAAACCCTTAGGAAGTAACCTTTGAAAAGATAGTGGAGAGAACTCTTATTGAGTTTTAAGGAAGAAGTAATAACACACGTATGTGTTTATGTGTTTATAACTTATGTGCTCGTGAGTGTCGAGTAGAATGATTAATAATTAAAACTTTAAAACTTTATTGTTAGGATGACTAATGTCGGAGAATCCAGTCAGGCTAGAGAGGAAGGACCTCAGATGCCTATAGAGGAGGAGTCTCGCGACATTCAGGTTGTATGGGGACAACTACTGCCACGGGAGTCAGCCCCGTTGGTCACAGTGGTTGAAGATGAGGATAATGATGTGGAGATGGATGAGGAGGATCCCGTGAAGTTGCCACAGTAGGATGAGGATAACGAGGACGAGGAGGAAAAGACTCCACTAACCTCGATGGCTGCCAGTATGTTTGATGAAGTCTATGATCGTAACGTGGAACTTCAGGACACAGTTGAGGAGTTGAAGGAGATAGTAGCTGAACAACAGACTGCAATGACACTGAAGGACGACGATATCTAGGAATGAGATGAACATCTAACTAATGCTGAAGAGAAGCTGATGCAAACTGAAGGAGAGAAGAAACAACTGATCGAGATGGTTGTGGAACTGAAGAACAAGCTGAAGGAAGAAGCTACCAAGAGGGCGAGAGCTGAAGAGGCATACGAGGAAGCTTATCAACGAACTGGAAGAGCAGTAAGGAACACACAAGCAAAGAGGATGAAGATGGAAGAGATGGATAAAGTATTCAATATCGTGATCAATCGAGCTCAAGATTGGGTTATGGGTTATCCATTTCAGTTCGAGACTCTGCCATCATACGTGTTAGATCGCCAAACAATGTTTCGAGTTATGGAAGAAGAGCGTCGAAAGGCTACGGAGTATCTTAATAGATCATCGTAGGAAATGTGCCTGTAATGCACGTAATAAATGTTAAATAATGTGTAAATCCCTAGTGTTAAGTAACCATAGGATATGAGAATGATGACGTTGTCCTGTAACTTTTGAAGTTCAGGGAAGGAATATAAATAGCAGTGATGCTATTATTTTTATGTTTTTCGAAATAATGATGAATAAATAAAATTTAATATTTTATTCAAAGTGTTATGTGTTATGTGGTTATTTCTTTTATGGAGGCAAGTTAATTAGAAGATACTTAAAGAAGTTGAGTAATAGTCTAATAGATGTTTTGTTTTAACAGAAAATGCCTCCCAGACGTGAACCACCCCGATAGAGAACCAATGAAAGAACTAACAATAACGATGTTGAAGATAATCACGTCCAACAACTAGTGACATTACTAACAGGAGCATTACAGAATCAACCTCAAAACCAAGGCACAACGTTTAAGGAATTTAAGGCGGTTGGACCACCTAAATTCCGTGAATCCATGAATCTGGTCGAGGCACAGACATGGATTATGGAAATATAGAAAGTATTTGAAGTCGCTAGGGTAGGGGATGAATAGAAGACTACTTTTACAACATTCATGTTGAAAGCAGAAGCTAGTTATTGTTGGCAGGCCAATAAAACTCGGGAAGGACCAGGAGTGATGACCTGGGATAGGTTCAAGGAGTTATTCTTCGAGACCTATTTTCCAGAGAGTTTGAAGAGTTAGTTGGAGGTTCAGTTTTTGGAACTGAAGTAGGGAACGATGATGGTATCTGAGTATACCTTGAAGTTCAATGAATTGGCGAGGTTTGCGCCATATCTGGTCAGCACAGACGAACGTAAGGCAAAGAGGTTCGAACAGGGACTGAACCCCTAGCTGTACAGTAGGGTTTCCCTGTTCCAGTTGAAGACGTTTGTAGCAGTGATGGAGAAGGTTGTACTCACTGAAGGTGGAGGTGAGGCAGTGACAAAATTCAATCAAGAGCAGAAGAAGAAGAAGAATGAGGTGGATATGAAGAATGGCAGCGGAGGCAATAGAAATGGCAATAACAACAACAACAACAACTTTAAGAGGAAGTGGAACGAAAATGGGACTACTAGAAACCAGTAGGGTAACCAGCAGTTTAGGAAGTTTGTTGCATGTACTACATGCGGGAGGTTTCATAAGGGTGTGTGCTTGATGGGGAAACGTGCATGTTTCAACTATGGTCAGGAGGGTCACATCGCCTCAAATTGCACCCATCCTAAGAAGAATGTATGTTTCACGTGCGAATCCAAGGATCACTTTGCTCATGAATGCCCTCAGAGGAAGGTGGAAGAAACAACAAGAAGTAAGGGAGGCAGCAGTGGAGGTACTTGGGCCATTGTTGGACCTACAGCATCAAACAAACCCACGGCCAGAACTTTCAACATGACTATGCAAGATGATGTGCAATCAAAAGATGTGGTGTCAGGTATTATCCTAATCGACGATGTTAATGCTTATTTATTATTTGATTCGGGTGCTACTTGCTCGTTTAAATCTGATGAATTTATTAAGGGGTTAGAATTGCATAGAGAAGAACTGAATTTCCCTTTGAACATAGAAATTATGAATTTGGAGGTGATTCTTATTAGGTTCATATACAAGAACTGTAGGGTGAAGATGTAGCAGCCCCGAACCCGGGCCCCGAATCGCCGCTGACACGGTACGCTATTTCTACCACTATTTGCGGAAGATATAAACATAAATTGTTTATACATTAAATTTTACACACATTTCCCCAAAATCGAGTAACCTTAACTTAAATACAATTCATAAACTTTCCATCACATAACAATATTTATCAAAATATACTATTACAAAATAGCCGCACATTTTATCCCAAGCTGAACTTGGCATTAATCTTTTTCTGTATCCGAACGCATTCGCCTTATCTGCAATGTTTTATCATGATATAGCAAGGGTGAGCATGAAAGTTGCCCAACAAGTTTATATACAACAATATAACGATATATCATGATTGAAAAGTATGAATAATGAGCTTGCTATAATTCATCAATATAATTGAGAACTAGCACGAAAAAATTTTGACTGAACAAGTTTTAAACATGAACAAACATTTTTGAACCAACTGGTAATGATAGTGATCAGCCTTTCATACCTGACTTATACATGCAAGATGTATAGAGTACAATTTTTGGGGCAATCAGCAATGATTAACCATAAGCTTGAATAAAACACTCTTAGTAGGTTAAGTAAAAAAAACTTGCCTGAACCATTGATTACCGCAACACAATTTTTAACGCTTTACCCGAAGACCTAATATTAATAATATAGATCTTCAATAATTAGATTAATATCATCACTGTATAATAATGTTATATTTATATCCACAGAATAACTTAAACACATTACCACATAACCATATCAGTCTATAATTCACATAAGACTTAGTATCAGTTAGACTATTAAGTTTGAGTTGAAACTAACACAATTTTAACATCCCGACGGTCTAGTCGGTCAACACTTGAGTTTAAGTTCAGTTAAACTCTGCTTAAGCACTTAACCATGCCATAGAATCACATTTATATGATTTAACACTCGCTTTTTCATTTCATAAGTTATTCGTTAACACCTAGTAAGTTAAATACTAATCCAGCAACCTGGATTCTAAATCTAGCAACTAAATTACCAACTCAGCAACCTGGATTCCAAATCCAGCAACCTGAATTCCTAATCCAGCAATCTAAACTGCAATCCAGCAAACTAGATTCAACATATTATATAATCCAGCAAGCTGTATTCTATATCCGTGTCACGAAAATACCAAATCAGTTTATTATTTTCCTATCCTTTGATCAAACATATATACATGTATTTCATACACAAAAAGTATTTTTTTTTTCATAATTTTCCAACTTCCTTTGATATTTTTCAAAAATTAATTCTAGTGCGTAGCTTAAGAAATTAGCTACCTCGTGCTTAACTCCAAAAATTAATTTTTAACGTGATGCTCCATTTTAAATTTCGTGGCAATCAGAGTTGTAGAACTCCGTTTATAGCGATTTCCGTCGGAAAATCACAAAAAATGTAATGGTCATAACTTGGTCGTTTTAACTCGGAATTAGCTCATTTTTGGACACGAGCTACATAATACCATATATTTTTATTTCCCAAAAGCATGGAATTTTTCTCATTAAATAAATGTCTGAAACAGCCCTCGGAAAAATTTGGGCAGCAACTTTTTGTCATTTGGCAGTTTTGGAGTCCTTTACCAAAACTTAAATAAAATGAAATCTATAACTCCGATTAATGATCCGTCAATTTTTTTGGGTTCCTATCTTTCCGAAATACAATTTTCATCTATCATAATCCATATTTGGACATGTTAAGCTCCCGGAATTTAGCCCGGAAGTGGATGGTAAAAACTGTCCTTCTAACAATTTTTCTTATCTTTGAGTAGTTTGGTAGAAATCTCATAACTCTCTCCTCCGATGTCGGATTTAGTCCATTTCGGAGTCTATGGAAAGTTTATTGAGTGCACTATAACATATCAGAAGTCCAGAATTTTTTAGACTACCCTAACAAATCCGAAAATTTCTGTTTAGGGCAGTATTCCACTAATTCATTTAAAACAAAAAAACTGTTTTGGTTCTTCTTCTTTGTTCAAGCTTATCAACCCTAAAAATGGCAAGATCTAACCATAAAATATCATATATCATGTAGATCTTCCCTCATATGGTTCAAAATCATAAGTTCAACACTTGATCTAAAACACCATATCAAAACACTTTTTAAAAGTTTAACTTTTCCGGAAAAATTCTATTTTTCTCTTCCTTTGATTTCCACCAATTTAACACCCATTATGGGTAGATCCGAACAATAAACACTTTTTAACATGTATATACATTGTTTTTGAGTTTAGAAACAAAGTTTTTTATTTCATCAAACAAGTATCAACACAATCAAAGCTACAAAAAATTTAGGTTTTCTATTTTTTGGAAAACCTAACCTCCATTTCATACTTGAAATCATATAAATCACATAGATCTTAGAGTTTTAACTATCAAATCAAAAACCCCTTTAATCAATTTCATAAAAAGAAATTAGAGAGGGATTATACCTTTTGCTTTTCTTTTTCTTCTTTCTTCTTCTTCCATAGAGGATTTCTCCACCTTCCCACACAAGGGGGCTGCCGCCCCTCCCCTCTTCTCTCCCTCTTTCTCTCGTTCTCTCTTTCTTTCTCTTGGCTTTCTCTCTTCTCTCTTTCTTCTTTTCTATTTTTGCTTCTATCTCTTTCTCTTCTCTAGCTTATCTAATTTGGAAGTAAGATGAAAGAGAAAATGTTTTAAGTGTTTGTAAAATATCTATAGATATATTTAGTATATCTATATATTATATCCTAGCATATCTTCTCTCTTTCTTTCTCCACATTCTCCACATTCTCTCTTTCCTCTCGTAATAGCCAAGTGGTTGCTTGCACACTTAATAAAACATTGTGGCTAAAGGAGGAAATGACACATGGAAGAGTTGGTGAGAGTTGTTTACCAACTAAAGCTAATAAATCACAATATTCATCCCCCTTTATTTCCTTCTCTAATAACCGGCCACTTGGCCTTTGATTGCTCCAAATTTGGCTTATTTACTAAATGCTTATTTGATTTAACAAATGTCCAAAAAGTCCTCTCCCACTTGGGCTAAAAGTTGGGCCATTCCTTTAATGTTTTGGGCTTTCCAAAATTAACCCATTGAAAATAAAAATTTAATTCTTTGGGCCATGAAAATCAATTATAGTCCAACACTATTAATATAACCAAATGTCCAATATGCCCTTCCTTCAATTGGGCTCCAAATTTGGGCCACTCTTAAATCTTTTGGGCTTAATAATAAAAATATTTGGGCCACTCAATTAATGTATTGCTTGGGCCTCTAACTAATTTCATTCGTCAACACTTGGACTATAAAATATACATAGTCCAATACTTTAAATTCTCATCCAACCCAATTCATTTACTTAGGGTTTCAATTTCCTCAATTATAACATAAATCCTTACTCACAAGCCCATTCATTTCCTTAACCCAATTAGACTTGCTATAATTATGTTATAAAATTAATCATTTGAGATATATAGAATAAATCTCCTAGAATTAGCAAGTATTCTAAATACCACAATTCTCTTTTTCCTGTAACCCTTAAGTTATTAAATCCTTCATTCCTAATATATATAATTAGGGTTACACTAGTTTCTTTTGGTTTGTTTATATAATAAACAAATATAAATAATCACCTAATGTTCATATTCTTTACACATAACTTTTCAACCCTTAGGGTTTAATACTTTGCATTTAAGATTCCCAAATTAGGGTTTAAATTCTCAAAACTGAAATTAAAGTTTCTGAGCGTATCGTTAGGGTTTCTAACAGTTCGTTAGATTTTTCTAACTTAATAAACATATGATTAACATAACTTTAGGGTTTGTTAAAGTTATAACTTATCTGATCAATCCTTGATCTTAAATCATTATGGTTCACATATGTAACCAAATATACCGACTAGTATTCACTTCGATACTTATCCTTGATAATTCTTCAAAAGAATTTTAAATCTACCATAATCTTATACCTCATTACTAGACTATCACTTACAGTCTATCACATAATTCAAGTCTTGTCCAAAACTTTTGAAATTCATGGAATTTCATTACATAACTGCCAATTCCATACACTTATTTCCTGTCTAGGTCCTAATATTGAACCTTAAATCATTCAATTATGATTTTCATATATTGTCTAATTTCTCGGGTTGTCACATTCACCCCTCCTTCTAAGAATTTCGTCCCCGAAATTAACCTTTCACCTTACACCGTGCACCTTACACCATTTATACTGAGCGATCACACAAGATCTTGAACTTCTTTTCTCGAGTATCTATCAAAGATACTCAAACTTCTCGGGTATCTATCAAAGATAATCAAACTTCTCGGGTATCTATCAAAGATACTCAAACTTCTCGGGTATCCATCAAAGATTTACTTTGATATATACTCAAATTTCTCGGGTATCTATTAAAGATACTCAAAACGCGAGCAAAGATCAAATTCACACTAAGTATCCCTGTATTTACAACTCCATCACATTTTTATCATCTCTGCACCAAGTTACATGGTACATGAGTGATAATTAAAACAAATTTTGATATTTCAAATCATTTGCTTAAACATTCTATCTGTTCCTATAATCCTTAATACTCCATTCACACACAACTATACCCAGTTCATAAAACCACACTTATGAGTTCATAACCTGGCCATAATTATATGAGTTTAAGAACTTTCCTAGACAGACCTTTGGCGTCCATTCGCTGAGGGGTTCATAAATATTTCATATAACTATGAATCAAGAATGTCACATAAGTATGCATTTTAAGAACTCGCACTTAACCATATGTCCTCTACCCATGACCTATCTATTTGTTATACACGTGAGAAAGGAATCACCCTCTTAACACGCATATAGCAAATAGCGCGACACAACATTTCAATGATTATCAATGCCAGAAACTAAGTGGTTGTCAAACCAAACTCGGCCACTAATCAATATAAGAAGCTAAGTGAACAATTCCCCGCCCATACAAAGAATTGGTCAACCTAACCACTACATCGACCAGGAAGCTAAGTGATTCTAGAACCAAGTACAAATTCCCCGCCCATACAAGGAATCATACAACTCAGTTGCCGACATAAGTCCTCATTGAAATCCCCACCTACTCTTAACCCCATTTTCCATACGAATTTTATTTAATCCGTATTCATAATCCATAACTCTTTAATGAGTTTTCATAGTACAATTTCATAGTACAAATGATACACAACATCTTGTTGTAAACTTTTCAATCATTAGATTGATTCTTTTCCCACATCATAACCTTATCAGATCACGGGGTGATCTTATCGTATATATTACGATTCAATTTCATGCACTATGATCGTTTTGTTTTACGATCTTCTATCCCTGCACTTTCAGTCTTTTAAACTCGATCTATTCACCATTAATGTTCAACTTTATTATCAGAGTTAGGGAACTCTGTATCTTAACAACTTATCGAAATTCGTCTTTGAACCTTTCCGACTAACTAACTCTATTTGAGTTAGTCTTATTCTAATCACTGCGGTTATTGGTCTAAGGTATTCCTACCTAAGCTTCATAACCAACAACTTTGATACCAACTGTAGCAGCCCCGAACCTGGGCCCCGAATCGCCGCGGACTCGGTACGCTATTTCTACCATTATTTGCGGAAGATATAAACATAAATTGTTTATACATTAAACTTTACACACATTTTCCCAAAATCGAGTAACCTTAACTTAAATACAATTCATAAACTTTCCATCACATAACAATATTTATCAAAATAAACTATTACAAAATAGCCGCACATTTTATCCCAAGCTGAACTTGGCATTAATCTTTTTCTGTATCCGAACGCATTCGCCTTATCTGCAATGTTTTATCATGATATAGCAAGGGTGAGCATGAAAGTTGCCCATCAAGTTTATATACAACAATATAACGATATATCATGATTGAAGAGTATGAATAATGAGCTTGCTATAATTCATCAATATAATTGAGAACTAGCACGAACAAATTTTGACTGAACAAGTTTTAAACATGAACAAACATTTCTGAACCAACTGGTAATGAAGGTGATTAGCCTTTCATACCTGACTTATACATGCAAGATGTACAAAGTACAATTTTCGTGGCATTCAGCAATGATTAACCATAAGCTTGAATAAAACACTCTTAGTAGAGTTAAGTAAAAAAAAACTTGCCTGAACCGTTGATTACCGCAACACAATTTTTAACGCTTTACCCGAAGACCTAATATTAATAATATAGATCTTCAATAATTAGATTAATATCATCACTGTATAATAATGTTATATTTATATCCACAAAATAACCTAAACACATTACCACATAACCATATCAGTCTATAATTCATATAAGACTTAGTATCAGTTAGACTATTAAGTTTGAGTTCAACCTGACACAATTTTAACATCTCGACGGTCTAGTCGGTCAATACTCGAGTTTAAGTTCAGTTAAACTCTGCTTAAGCACTTAACCATGCCATAGAATCACATTTATATGATTTAACACTCGCTTTTTTATTTCATAAGTTATTCGTTAACACCTAGTAAGTTAAATACTAATCCAGCAACCTGGATTCTAAATCTATCAACTAAATTACCAACTCAGCAACCTGAATTCCAAATCCAGCAACCTGAATTCCAAATCCAGCAATCTAAACTGCAATCCAGCAAACTGGATTCAATATATTATATAATCCAGCAAGCTGTATTCTATATCCGTGTCACGAAAATACCAAATCAGTTTATTATTTTCCTATCCTTTGGTCAAACATATATACATGTATTTCATACACAAAAAGTATTTTTTTTCATAATTTTCCAACTTCCTTTGATATTTTTCAAAAATTAATTCTAGTGCGTAGCTTAAGAAATTAGCTACCTCGTGCTAAACTCCAAACATTCCCATCTCTTGGGATAACCTTATATATGTTAACATGATGCTCTATTTTAAATTTCGTGGCAATCAGAGTTGTAGAACTCCGTTTATAGCGATTTCCGTCGGAAAATCACAAAAATTGTAATGGTCATAACTTGGTCGTTTTAACTCGGAATTAGCTCATTTTTGGACACGAGCTACATAATACCATATATTTTCATTTCCCAAAAGCCTGGAAATTGTTTCATTAAATAAATGTCTGAAACAGCCCCCGGAAAATTTTGGGCAGCAACTTTTGGTCATTTGGCAGTTTTGGAGTCCTTTACCAAAACTAGAATAAAATGAAATCTATAACTCCGATTAATGATCCGTCAATTTTGTTGGGTTTCTATCTTTCCGAAATACAATTTTCCTCTATCATAATCCATATTTAGACATGTTAAGCTCCCAGAATTTAGCCCGGAAGTGGCTGGTAAAAACTGTCCTTCTAACAGTTTTTCTTATCTTTGAGTAGTTTGGTAGAAATCTCATAACTCTCTCCTCCGATGTCGGATTTAGTCTGTTTCGGAGTCTATGGAAAGCTTATTGAGTGCACTATAACATATCACAAGTCTAGAATTTTTTAGAGTACCCTAAAAAATCCGAAATTTTCTGTTTAGGGCAGCAGTCCACTAATTCATTTAAAACAAAAAAACTGTTTTGGTTCTTCTTCTTTGTTCAAGCTTATCAACCCTAAAAATGGCAAGATCTAACCATAAAATATCATATATCATGTAGATCTTCCCTCATATGGTTCAAAATCATAAGTTCAACACTTGATCTAAAACACCATATCAAAACACTTTTTAAAAGTTTAACTTTTCCGGAAAATTTCCATTTTTCTCTTCCTTTGATTTCCACCAATTTAACACCCATTATGGGTAGATCCAAACAATAAACACTTATTAACATGTATATACATAGTTTTTGAGTTCAGAAACAAATTTTCTTATTTCATCAAACAAGTATCAACACAATCAAAGCTAAGAAAAATTTAGGTTTTCTATTTTTTGGAAAACCTAACCTCCATTTCATACTTGAAATCATATAAATCACATAGATCTTAGGGTTTTAACTACCAAATCAAAAACCCCTGTAATCAATTTCATAAAAAAAAATTAGAGAGAGATTATACCTTTTGCTTTTCTTTTTCTTCTTCCTTCTTCTTCCATGGAGGATTTCTCCACCTTCCCACACAAGGGGCTGCCGCCCCTCCCCTCTTCTCTCCCTCTTTCTCCCGTTCTCTCTTTCTTTCTCTTGGCTTTCTCTCTTCTCTCTTTCTTCTTTTCTATTTTTGCTTCTATCTCTTTCTCTTTCTCTAGCTTATCTAATTTGGAAGTAAGATGAAAGAGAAAATGTTTTAAGTGTTTGTAAAATATCTATAGATATATTTAGTATATCTATATATTATATCCTAGCATATCTTCTCTCTTTCTTTCTCCACATTCTCTCTTTCCTCTCGTAATAGCCAAGTGGTTGCTTGCACACTTAATAAAACATTGTGGCTAAAGGAGGAAATGACACATGGAAGAGTTGGTGAGAGTTGTTTACCAACTAAAGCTAATAAATCACAACATTCATCCCCCCTTTATTTCCTTCTCTAATAACCAGCCACTTGGCCTTTGATTGCTCCAAGTTTGGCTTATTTACTAAATACTTATTTGATTTAACAAATGTCCAAAAAGTCCTCTCCCACTTGGGCTAAAAGTTGGGCCATTCCTTTAATGTTTTGGGCTTTCCAAAATTAACCCATTGAACATAAAAAATTAATTCTTTGGGCCATGAAAATCAATCATAGTCCAACACTATTAATATAACCAAATGTCCATTATGCCCTTCCTTCAATTGGGCTCCAAATTTGGGCCACTCTTAAATCTTTTGGGCTTAACAATAAAAATATTTGGGCCACTCAATTAATGTATTGCTTGGGCCTCTAACTAATTTCATTCGTCAACACTTGGACTATAAAATATACATAGTCCAATACCTTAAATTCTCATCCAACCTAATTCATTTACTTAGGGTTTCAATTTCCTCAATTATAACTTAAATCCTTACTCACAAGCCCATTCATTTCCTTAACCCAATTAGACTTGCTATAATTATGTTATAAAATTAATCTTTTGAGATATATAGAATAAATCTTCTAGAATTAGCAAGTATTCTAAATACCACAATACTCTTTTTCCATAACCCTTAAGTTATTAAATCCTTCATTCCTAATATATATAATTAGGGTTACACTAGTTTCTTTTGGTTTGTTTATATAATAAACAAATATAAACCATCACCTAATGTTCATAGTCCTTACACACAACTTTTTAACCCTTAGGGTTTAATACTTTGCATTTAAGATTCCTAAATTAGGGTTTAAATTCTCGAAACTAAAATTAAAGTTTCTGAGCGTATCGTTAGGGTTTCTAACAGTTCGTTAGATTTTTCTAACTTAATAAATATATGATTAACATAACTTTAGGGTTTGCTAAAGTTATAACTTATCTGATCAATCCTTGATCTTAGATCATTATGGTTCACATATGTAACCAAATATACCGACTAGTATTCACTTCGATACTTATCCTTGATAATTCTTTAAAAGAATTTTAAATCTACCATAATGTTATACCTCATTACTAGACTATCGCTTACAGTCTATCACATAATTCAAGTCTTGTCCAAAACTTTTGAAATTCATGGAATTTCATTACATAACTGCCAATTCCATACACTTATTTCCTGTCTAGGTCCTAATATTGAACCTTAAATCAATCAATTATGATTTTCATAAATTGTCTAATTTCTCGGGTTGTCACAGAAGATAAAAGGGAATATAATGATGGTAGATTTAATTTCGATTAAACTCGGGGAATTTGATGTAATTTTGGGAATGGATTGGCTGTTCAAATATGGAGCAGTAATTGATTGTCACAAGAAGTGTGTAAACCTTATGACTCCGTCAAAGGTAGTTTTCCATGGTAGCAAATCGTCTAGACAAATGAAATGTCTGATGATTATGCAGGCCAAGAAGTTGTTGAGTCAAGGCTGTGTGAGTTATTTACCTTACATAGTCGATACTCAAAAGAAGGATGTGAAACTGGAAAAGATACCAGTGGTTAGGGAATTCTTAGATGTATTTCTGAAAGATTTGCCAGGACTTCCGCCAGACAGAGAGATTGAGTTCGTAATCGACTTAGTGCTAGGAACTACACCAATATCGAAGGCCTCGTATAGAATGGCTTCGATAGAAATAAAAGAACTGATGGTACAACTGCAAGAGCTGCTAGACAAGAAGTATATTCAACCAAGCGTATCACCGTGGAGAGCGCCAGTTTTATTCGTTAAGAAGAAAGATGGATCAACGCGTCTTTGCATTGATTATAGAGAGTAAAACAAAGTCACTATTAAGAATAAGTATATGTTGCCTAGAATAGATGACTCGTTTGACCAGTTGAAGGTTGTTAAGTACTTCTCGAAAATAGATTACGAGTTTCTGGTGATGTCTTTTTGTTTAACAAATGCCCTGCCGCGTTCATGGATTTGATGAACAGGGTATTTAAACCATTCTTAGACAAGTTCGTAGTGATATTTATCGATGACATTCTGGTGTATTCCAAAACTCATGAAGAACACGTGGAACATTTATGTTTGACATTGGAGACACTAAGAAAGTAAAAGCAGTACACATAATTCTCTAAGTGCGAATTTTGGCTCGATCGTGTACAATTTTTAGGTCATGTGATTGACAAAGATGGGATTTCAGTGGATCCATCGAAAGTGGAAGCTGTATGAAATTGGGAACAACCAAGGACACCTTTGGAGGTGAAGAGTTTCTTGAGGCTGGCCGGTTATTATAGAAGATCCATTCAAGATTTTTCCAAGATAGCCACTCTGTTAACAAATTTGACACGGAAAGCTGTGAAATTCATTTGGATAGAGAAATGTGAAGAGAGCTTCCAAGATTTGAAGAAGAAGCTAAGTGTGGCACCTGTGTTAACCCTGCCGGATAATACAGGAAATTTTGTGGTGTATAGTGATGCCTCACACAAAGGATTGGGTTGTGTTCTTATGAAAAACGGCAAAGTTATTGCCTATGCATCAAGACAACTGAAGGATTATGAGAAAGGTTATCCGACTCATGATTTAGAATTGGTTGTAGTAGTATTTGCTCTCAAGATATGGAGACACTATTTGTATGGAGAGAAATATGAGATCTACACAGGCCACAAAAGTCTGAAGTATATTTTCACTCAGAAAGATCTGAACATGTGTCAGAGAAGGTGGATGAAATTGATAAAAGATTATGATTGTGAGATCTTTTATCATCCTGGCAAAGCGAATGTGGTTGCAGATGCTTTAAGTAGGAAAGGTCGGGAGAAGTTGATGCTGATAACAACTCAGGAGGAGCTCATTTCAACAATGACAAAGTTAAAGCTGGAAATCAAATTTCCACAGTAATCTGACGAATGACTATTTCAGTTAGAAATAGGTCCAACTTTACTGGACAAAGTGAACAATGCTCAGTTACAAGATGAAGATTGTGGGAAGATAAAAGAGAATATGGATGATGGTAGCGATACAAAATACAAGGTCGATACCGAAGGATTACTACGACACGAGGGAAGAATTTGGGTTCTAGCAACACCAGAGCTGAAAGACGAAATCTTGACTGAAGCTCATAGCTCAAGATATTCGATTCATCCAGGAAGTACGAAGATGTATCAAAATCTATGCTGACATTTTTGGTGGCAAAATATGAAAAGGGACATTGCAGAATGCGTGGCGAAATGTTTGACATGTCAAAGAGTAAAAGTCCGAACATCAAAGAACTAGCGGATTACTTCAACCGTTGGAAATACCGGAATGGAAGTGGGAGCATATCACGATGGATTTTGTGGTGGGTCTTCCAACTACTTAGAGAGGATGCGATGCGATTTAGGTGACAGTGGACAGATTGATGAAATCAGCGCACTTTTTACCAATAAAGATTAGGTTCAATCTTGACTAGTTTCGAGATATGGAGTGCCAGTGTCAATTGTGTCCGATAGAGACCCGTGATTCACTTCAAATTTTTGGAAGAGACTACAAGAATGCATGGGAACTCAATTACGAATGAGTACGGCTTATCATCCACAAACAGATGGCCAAAGCAAACGAACGATCCAGACATTGGAAGATATGCTGAGAGCATACGTCATGGATTTCAAAGGAAGCTGGGAAGAATAATTACCATTGCTGGAATTCGCTTACAATAATAGTTATCACGTGAGTATCAGTATGCCACATTACGAAGCATTATACTGGCAGAAAGTAGCAGAACTCCACTGTGCTGGGATGAAGTCAGTTAACCTCAACTGCTAGGACCAGAACTAGTACAACAAACTGCTGAGATTATCAAACTCATCAAGATAAGATTGATAGTAGCTCAAGACCGACAGAAGAAGTATGCTGATCAACACTGACAAGATCGTGCATTCGACGTAGAAACTTTCATATTCCTCAAAGTTTCTCCTTGGAAGGGGAAAATTCATTTCGGTAAGAAGGAAAAACTCAGCCCGAGGTTTATTGTACGCTTCGAAGTGCTGCGAAGAGTTGGAGAGGTAGCTTGCGAAGTAGCTCTACCTCCAGAGTTGGAAAACATTCACAATGTTTTTCATATTTCAGGTGTTACGACCATATAAACCCGATTACAAACACGTGATCGAGTACGAACCATTACAGTTCGAGAAAGATTTGTCTTATGAAGAGATTCCTATTCAGATAGTCGACAGGAAAGAATAAGTGCTCAGGAATAAAGTGATACGTTCTGTGAAGGTGATATGGAGGAACCACAATGCTGAAGAAGATACGTGGGAACTCGAAGAGAAAATGATGAAAGAGTACCCTACGTTATTTGTTTAATCCGTGTCTTCGATTCTGGGGAAAGAATCTTTGTAAGTAGGGAAGAATGTAACGAATTCGTTGTTTGAGTTATGATTCCGGGGACAGAATCCTTATAAGAGGGGAATGATGTAACATTCCAGATTTTTAAATGTAAATTATAAATATTTATTGATTTATATAAATATTTATTGGAAATGTTTATTATTAAATAAATAATTTTTCAATTTGATTGAGTTGATTTAGTTAATTATTTATTTGTTAAATAATTAATGTGTTGTGTGGATTGACTTATGTGATTAAGTGAATTATTTAATAAATTATTATTAAATAAAGTATGACAAATAGTTATGTTATAAAAAGTTATTAAATTAAATTTAAGTAATTTAATTTAGTTTTACCCAAACAAAGCTTAAGGATATAAATTATTTTATTTTAAAGGGGTTTGCCAAACAAAGCCATAGGGCTTTTGAATTTTTGAAATTTAAATTGTTTATAAAATAAACTAGATAAATAATATATATATATATATATATATATATATATATATATATATAAGTGGTACGTTATATATTTTATAACTGATGTTATTATTGATTAGGCTTATTATGGCCATGTCCGTTTTATGTTACGCGTATTGGATATCAGTTAAGTTACGTTGTTAGTAGTTTAAATTATTACTGAAAAAAGAAAGAAGGGCTAGAGAGATTTTTGAGAAAAAGAAAGAAGTTCAGAGTTTGAGAGAAAACGTGATTTTTAAAGCAAGTCTGTTAACATAGATTCATAAGCAAGCAAAAAGGTGGGTTGCTCTAACCTTAATATATGTACATATATATATATATATATATATATTTATGGTTTCATGATGCCTAATGTCCTCTGTGTTCTTCAACTTTACTGTGTATAAGATTTTTACAAAACTATCTGTAAAACTATGTTTGTATAATTAGTTAGAGAATTGTGATAAAATGTGTAATTTTAATTGTTATCACTAGCATGTATATCTATATATATATATATATATAACTGTATGCTAATTACAGGCTAAAGGAAGAGATTGGTTTTACAGTGAGTATATATGCACGTATATGATTTGTAGAGATATTAAAATTAATATATGCTAACTATGAAATTTAACTGAGAATGGGTATTTGGTTATGAATGTAACATCACGCAGTACAAAGAAATCAATTTGGTTGCTACCAGTAAAATTTCAGTTCACTGTGTCAAGAAATATATCAACAATGGAGTTTTTATTTTAAAAACAGTGTTTTCAAAGAATTAGTTTATGATGGTGTTGATTAGTGGTTGATTATTGGTATATAGTTGATTGTTAACATTCATGTGAAGTTATACATGTTAATTGGTGTTAATTGTTGTTAGAAATTAAGACAGTAGCTTTGGCTCTGTTCTTCGTTATGTTTCTGTGAGTTTCGGCGCCCCAGCGTCAAAATTCACGCTCTAGCGTCAAGTTTCGCGCCTTAGCGCCAAAAGTCGATCCCCAGCCAGACTTTGTGCCGCAGCGCCGGACCTCGCGGTGCAGAGCTGAGTCCCTATGTAAGTCTCGCGCCGAAGCGCCACATCAGCTCCGCAACGCGGCCAACAGTTCAAATTGTGGCGTCGCGGCGCCACATTACAAAAAGTCCAGAAACGACTTTTGTCTTGTACAAAAGTCTGATATTTTAAAGGAATGATATATGATAAATGTTGAGTATGTATTTCTGGTATTATAGTATGTTAATACTATGAGTGAACATGGAATTACTAATTAACAAATATTGTTATTAGTTTTATTAGATTGAATTCGATTATGTGATCTGATTACATGGTTAGACATTTAAAACATACGTCATGTAGCGTTGATTATGACTAATCATATCATGTTTGTAACGATCCAAAATTTCAAATTGTAATTTAAATAGTTATTGAGTTATATAAATATTATTTGAGGTGTTTATTGTTAAATATATATTTGTTGATGTGATGGTTGATGAATATAAATGATTGGAGAATTTTCTAAATTAAATTAATTTATAATTTAGAGGTTTGTATTATAACATGAGGTGTTATGTTGTTGTGTTAATTTAATAATTTAGATGGTATGTTAAATTATTAAATAAAGTTATAATGAAAATTATAATTTGGTGATATTTGCTAAAATGCTATATTTAATTAAAATATAGTATGTGACTATAATTTTAAACTAAAATGTTTATTAAAATAAATTAAAAAAAGATTTAAATTAGTTTTGTCAAACAAGGCTTAAGTATGATTAATTCTTTAAAATTTAAATGTTTGCCAAACTAGCCTTAGGCTTTTGGGATTTCTAGTTTTTGAAAATCAAATAAAATAAATAATATAAATTAATTATAATAGATACGTTTATTAGTTGGTAACCGATATATTTAGTATATGTATTATGGCTATATCAGTTTATTATTTACGCTTAAATTAGAGATAGTTTATTGAGAAGGAAAAAGAGAAGAGAAGAGATTCTGAGAATTGAGAGAAATTAAGAGGAAGCTTGAGGATTTCAAAGCCAATACTAGTGATTTTTAGCAAGAATTATTTTAGTAGTTGAAGGTATGTTCTATAACTTTGATATAATATATGTATATGTATAAGTTCGACATAATTTACATGTACTGTGAATTCAAAATTCTAAGTTTACAATTATACAATTGAGTACTTGTTGTATGTGTTTATGATGATTAGAATTTGTGTTTAAACCAGAATAGTATGCTAATTATGTTTGATAGTAGGAGGAAAGTAATGTCAGTATATGCATTCTTTGTATGGCATAGATAAGTACCAATTTGGATGGTCAATTCTTATGAAAAATTGTAAATTAAAACTCGTATTTGGTATTTCATTGAGATACGAGCATAACGTAGTTCGAATGAGACGATTTGATCATGTAATGCATTCACAGTGTTGATTTCTAGAATGAATATCAAAAATGGAGTTTTTGGTTTTAAAATATGTTATTCTAGTATTTAACTTTTCTAGAATTATGGTTTAAGTTGTGTTGTGTTAGTATTTGTATTCTTGGTGAAGTTTATGGGTAATTTTCTTAAGTTATATATGTTAATTGGTGTTATAAATTAAGAATAGTAGCTTGGTTTTATTTCTGGTTATGGGTGTTCTGTAATTCGACGCCCCAGCGCCAAATTTCGCGTCCCCGCGCCAAATTTTGCGCCCTGGCGTCAAAGTTCGCGCCCTAGCGTCAAAAATGGGCCAGTTGCTCGCGTCCCAGCGCTAGAACTTGTGCCCCAGTGCTGGTACTCGTGCCCTAGCGCCACTGATCCGCACCCCGACGCGGGAAAAGTTGTCTGAGTTTTGAAGTTTTGACCTCCTGTAGTAAAATGGCCATAATGCTTGCATACTAACTCCGATTGAGGATATTCAAGATGATTCGGAAAGAGGATGAATAGGCCTATAACTTTTATTCTTGAAGGATTTCAATTTGAAATCGTTATTAAGGGTCGAAATGGTCATCTTTAAGACTAGTGTGTATTTGGAGCCAATCAGAGGGCGTCGGGATGCGCGAATGCAAGTGCAACCCTTTGTGTATTAGTATAACTTAATGATAACGTATTAGACATTTAATAGGATGTTGTATCAAGTTGTTAATATGTATGTGGTGCAATTACATGATAATTTAAGTAGTTGTAATAAAGCTAAAAAGTAATGAAAGGATGCGATGTTGTTTAAACTTAAACATAGTTAGTAGCTTTACTAAAACTAAGAAAGCATCTCATGAAGGTAATGTTAGTGTAACTAATGTATATTGTCAATAAATATGGTATGTGTAGGACTTGGGGTGAATTTGAGTAGTGATTGTTTAATTTACGCACGAGGCAAGTTCCCTAACCTTTGCTACTTTATTATTCAGCAAGGTTACTTTTAATTGTTTTGTTATACTTATGCAAATTCTCTATTTCTAATCTCTTGTTTAATGATTTATTGTCATGCAAGTTCTTTAACCCTCATTTATTGTTGAGCAAGTTGGTTAATCTTTGCTTATTTATTCCAATCGAGATTACCTTGGTTATTCAAAGTCTGTAATTTTATTATAAGAAGTGTGTTTATTCAGCTATTATAAGAAGTGTGTTAATTCCCAACCAAACTTCCTTTGGTTCGGAACCTGATAATCTAAGCCGAGATGAACAACCCTATATCAGGGGATTATTTTAGAGCTAAGCAATAACGTTAAAATGTTTGCGCAATATATAGTACAAAGGGTTGATCACCTGGAGTACGGAATGATGGTCCATATAGTCGTTTAGACTGTTAAAGGTTACAGTAGAAATACCTGTGAACCTAGGACATAGATGATGATTAAAGTCTTTTAGACTGTTAAAGGTTAAAGTAGAAATACTTGAAAACCTATAATAGAGTTCGTGGTCTTGTGACCCTCAGTGTATTCTTTGATGTTGATATCTATTGTTAACTAAAATGTTCATTTTTCCTTTGAACTCATAGTTGTTGAATTAAAGTTTATTTTTCCGGTAAGAATACTTTACCATTGAAAGCTCGGTTAATTGTCATTCATAAAATGTTATTGTATATTATCCTTCTTGTGGGCAATTGTTTGCTCGCTCTTGTACAAAACAATGCAGATGAAGTTACAAAGTTTGAAAAGCTTTCTACAAGCAAGGGCAAGGACAAAGTGCTTGATTAGACAACAACGTTTAATTTATATTTTATTTTTGAAGCTTATGTAATAGATTTAATTATGATTATATTTTAGTTTTCCGCTGATGATTGTAATAAAGGTTAGATGACCTGAGATATATTAGAGATTATGTAACCCTTTGGTGGGAGATTTATTGTTTAAGCTTTTGAGTTTAATTATATCCTTTGTTTATGGGTAGTTAGTTATGATTTAAATTGGACAGTGAACAACAAATCTGTGGGATTGAGGTGCCCGGATTTGGGGGTGTCACAAGTTGGTATCAAAGCTTTAGGTTATGAACCTTAGGTGGAGAAACCTTAGGCTATAACCTTCTAGGACATAGAAAATATAGAGGTGATAAACTCTTATCGAGTTCTAAGGAATGAGTTAAGAAAATTTATTGAAGATAAAATGATAAAAGACTTTATGTGCTTATGTGTTAATGACTTATGTGCTCGTGAGTACTTAGGAGTAGCAAGTATTATACATATCAAGTTGTGGAGTAATTAAAATTTTGTTGTTAAAGAGATTGATGAAGGAAGATAGGGATTAGGAACCCTGAGAAGTTATATAGTTTGAGTATGGTTGGTATTGGGAAAGCCATACCCGTGGATTTTTGTTGTAGAACTTGGGTATGAGCTTGAGTTTGATTCCGGAAGAAGAATTTTAGAAGGTAAATATGAAGTATGAGTAAGAAGAGTTAGGAAAACCATAGAGCTAGCGTAAAAAGATGTCGTGACTCAAGACTTTATCGCAAAACTTGCAGATGTAGAGTAGAGATTATCTCAGTTAAAGTATTAAAGAGGATAGTTATTAGTTATTAACGAGATTGCGCAGGAATGGCTAGGGAAAGGAGTCAGCAAAGCGGGCGAAAGCTGAGGACGCATGGATGAAGGCTTCTAAACGCAAAAAATCGTGTTGAAGACAAGTTGAAGAGTGCCAAACGAATGATGGAAATTAGCATTTAATCTTCCACTCTCCTGATGATTTGTACCGTGGAGCAAGAGCGAAATGAAGCTGTACAAAGTAGACTGTTCTTGTAGATTTCAAGAAAAACGATAAGATGATATATTAAACATAAAAAAAAGTTAATAGATGTAAATCCTAACTTTTGAATTAAATAGTGAGATGTGATGAAGTAATCCTAGAATTTTATTATTTCGGAATAAATAATATTAATAGCAGTGTGGCTATTTTGTGATGTGGTTATGTAATAAATGAATAAAGTATTATCATTTTTTTATTAAGAAATATTATGTGTTATCTATAAGTGGTTCAGATAAGTTTGAAAATGTTAATGTGTGGATGAACGATGATCAAATAGTTTAAGTTTTAAACAGTAAGATGCCGCCTAGAAGAAGACAGCATCGTCAACAGAGTCCCAAGGAAAATGCATATAATAGGGAAGCTAACGCAAATCCAGTGCCACAGTTGTAGTAGCCCCGAATCCAGGTCCCAAATCACCTCGGATCCGATATACTATTTCAATAACTATTTGCGGAAGATATAAACATAAATTGTTTATACATTACATTACACACTATTCCCCAAGGTCGAGTAACCTTAACTTATACACAATTCATAAAATATCTATTACACAATAATATTTATCAAAATAAACTATTACAAACTAGCCGCACATTTTACCCCAAGCTGAACTTGGCTTTAATCGTTTCCTGTATCCGAACGCATTCGCCTTATCTGCAATGTTTTATCAAGATATAGAAAGGGTGAGCATGAAAGTTGCCCAGCAAGTTTATATACAATAATATAACGATATATCATGATTGAAGAGTATGAATAATGGGCTTGCTATAATTCATCAATATAATTGAGAACTAACACGAACAAATTTTTGACTGAACAAGTATTATACATGAACAAACATTTCTGAACCAACTGGTAATGAAGGTGATCAGCCTTTCATACCTGACTTATACATGCAAGATGTACAGAGTACTATTTTTATGGCAATCAGCAATGATTAACCATCAGCTTGAATAAAACACTCTTATTAGAGTTAAGAACAAGAAAACTTGCCTGAACCATTGATTACCGCAACGTAATATTTAACGCTTTACCCCGAAGACCTAATATTAGTAATATAGATCTCCAATAATTAGAATAATATCATCACAGTATAATACTGTTATATTTATATCCACAAAATAATCTAAACATATAGCACATAATCCTATCAGTCTATAACACACATAAAACTAGGTATCAAGTCAAACTATTGCAGTCTGAGTTGAAACCGCCACAATTCTATCATCCCGACGGTCTAGTCGGACTTTTATCGAGTTTAAGTTCAATTAAACTCTGTCTAACCATTTAACAATTATCACAGATAATTTCTTATCAGTCAAAACATTTTTCCTTGGCTCGTAATAATTTTCGGATAATTATTACCATTTATCAACATTTTTCAATCCTTAAAACCGTATTTAAATAAATTAAATACCACATAATTCCTTAATCATTAATATTTATTTAATATAAAATATTAATGAAAATTATTACATAATATTATAATATAATTATAATATATCAAAGTATTTTTAATACCCTAAAATCATATTTATATGATTTTTAAACACTTAAATCCATTATCCGATAATTGCTATTAATATTAAAATATTAATATTTTCATGCCAAAATATCAAAAGTTACATTTTATAACTTAAAATATTTTTATAACAGTTAAATCATTTTTATATGATTTTTAAAACATTAATTCTATTTTTCCTTAATTTATTTAATATATTTATTAAATAAACTAATTATCATTAATATTGATTAATTAATGAAATTCATCCCAAAATATTAAAAGTCATCAAAAATAACTTCAAATATTTTCTTATACCATAAAATAATTTTTCATGATTTTTCATGAATTAAAACTATTTTTAAATAATTTATTTAATATTATAATTAAATAAATAAATACCATTTACATTCCAAAACATACCAAATATTTAGAAAAATACTCAAAATAGTTAAAAACTATTTTTCAGACTTTAAAATAATTTTTCATAATTTATTTTGTATTTTTAATAATTAAAAACCATTTTTTCTAATTTTTAATTCATTTTCGGAAATTAATAAATAAATTGTCGCTAAAGGCCTTTAGCGACACTTGTCTGTCGCCGTTGGTGTTCTTCACTCAAGAACACTGACAGAGTTGCGTGAGAGGGGGCTGGTTTGACCGACTATAACTTTGTGTGTAATCAGTTTCTGAACTACCTTAAACCGGAAATGTATAGCTGAAATGTAACACTACAACTAGAAATCATCAACTTGGTCATAACACAAATACACAAGGAGATCTGATCTCCCAAAGTTCCTGTCAGACGTCACCTGGGTTTTCCAGAAACCCAAGCAGTTTGAGGGTCCAGTTTCATGCTCGATTACTTCTAGGTTCCGATCTTGGTTCATGTAGTCTCATGGTTCAAGTAAGTAGTACATATGTCAAGGACAAATAATGTAACAATACATCCAATGACTTTGATGTCTCTTGCAGATAAAAGACCATATGACAAGCTACATATTCAAACTTTAAAACAACAAAAATCAAAAATAGAAAAGAATATAAGGCCACTGACATTCGATTGTCAGGCCACTTTTGTGTTCTTGGACAGATTTTGAAAACTTCGATTTTTCTCCACTTTGATGCTATGGATCTATGATAGATCATCATAGATCATAAAACATTTTCTAACACTTAAATAAATACATAAACACAAACTTTACTTTAGCATACAAGATCAAATGGTGAGATAGGGTTTATACCTCTCTTGACAAATCCTTGATCTTTGATCTCATTTACTAATTTTGGTGTTCTAAAAGGGTTATCTAGTGAATGAATCACACCAGAAATTCAAAGGTTTTGGAGAGAGAAATGTAAGTTGAGAGCTTGAGTGCAAATGACCAAATTTTCTACAATTTCTCTTTCCTAATCTATTTATAATCCTTGATTCATGCAATAGGCTTGCTTAGCTACTGATTATAGGCTGAGTTACTGGAATTTAGATGGTGCAAAAGTCAAGATTTGGTGAACCACTAAAGTGTTAGCCATTTTCACAAGTTAGCTTCCATTATGCAATAAGGTCAATCTTGTCATTTCCTTAATTTCTAGAATTTGTATTTGATGAAACCCTTAGGGTTTAGGGTTTGGACATTTTAGGGTTTAGATTTTAAGCCATAAATATTTAGCAACTTGGATTTTCAAAAAGTTTCTAATTAACTTTAAAATAGAAAATTTTGATTTCTAAATTATAATTAGGGCTTCCTAATTATATCATAATTTCGTAATTACATAATAATCTTTGCTAATTAGGACTAATTTATCCTAATTAAAATTGCTAATTTAGCACTTAGGGCCACAATTGTACTTTATGGTTCAAAACCACATTTTAGGGTTTAAAATAGAAAAATAATGTTTCAATTTTAGAAATTTAGATTTCCTAATTAGATTAGGGTTTCTAATAACTTGACAATTGGGATTTTATATTTCCTAATTAACATTGCTAATATAGCAATTAAATCCATCACTGCACAATTAGGGTTCAAAATCGTGAATTAGGGTTTATAACCCACAAATTAGGGTTTTCTAATAGAAAATAATTTTCTAAAGTAGAAATTAAATATTCGTAATTAGATTAGAGTTTTCTAATTACTCATAAATTGAAATAATTAGGATTAGGGTTTCCTAAACAACATTGCAAATTTTTAGCAATTAAATCTACCACTGCACAATTAGAGTTTCTAGCGGAACAATTAGGGTTCCAAAAATTAAAAATTAGGGTTTGCTAATTAATTAACCTTTACCCTAATTAATACTTAATTAATACGACTAAAGCATTAAAATTCTCCGTTATATTCCCAGATTAGGGTTTTGTTTTATCAGAATCTGAAATTAGGGTTTTCAGATCTGGTATTAGGGTTTCTAATAATAAACTAGAATTTCCAGTATTTCTTTAGGATTTTCCCTAATTAATTAAAATTATAGGCGTTTAATCTTGTACATACATTGCATTCCCAATCTAGGGTTTTTAATATCCGATTTAAGATTTCGGACTCCCGTAACTGAAACTAGGTTTTCCAGAACCGATTTCTACGGTTTCTTCTTAGACGTTAGGGTTTTCTAACCGAACGCTATCGTTCTTAATATAAACTTAGGGTTTGTTACAGATATAAATTATCTGATCAACCCATGACCTTTAACCACATTCTGAACACTTCATTAACCATAAACACAAAATGAATTCATATAAATCCTTAATCCTGAATAATTCACTTATATCCTTCACCGAATTTTGAAACCCTCAAAATTCCTTCCCAATAACATTAAACGCATACACTTATTTTCTGTCTAGGTCTAATATTTAACCTTAAATCAATCATTTAAGATTTTCATAAATTTTCTAATTTCTCGGGTTGTCACAACAGTTGGTGAATTTGCTGATGGGTGCACTGGCAAATCAATTGACTTTCTGGCTGTATAATCAAATCTCGATGTTCCAACCAAATTTGTTTACAACAGGGTTGGAAAGAACGATTGATATAGACGGGGAAGGTAATACACTGGCATACAATCAAGAGCAGAGGGGAAAGAAGAGTGAAGATGATATGGTGGGTGATAGTCATACCGGTAACACTCGGAAAAGAAAGTGGGACAATAATATTAATGCTAAAAATCAGCAAGGGAAGGAAAAGAAGAAGGTGCAGGCGTGTAACAACTGCGGAAAGAAACATGTAGGTGTTTGTTTGAGGCGGAAAAGGGTGTGCTTTAATTCTGGATCGAAGGATCACATTGCACCAAAATGTTCAAGACCGAGGAAGAGAACCTGCTTCACGTGTGGATCGAATGAGCACTTGGCTCGGGGTTGTCCAAAGAAAGCGGTAGAAAAAGAAAGTGGAAGCAAAGGGGGGAGTGGCAAACTGGTTATTGTAGAGTCAACTCCGCCGTGTCGACCAACTGAACAATCATCCAACATGAAGATCCAGAATGCAATGCAAGGTATGGCTCCGATCAGTTATCTATACGGCTACGAGTTAATTAATTCATGTGCCACTTGATAATTTTGCCTGATGAATTCATTTAGAAACTAGATTCGCTTCAAGAAAAGTTAGACTATTCCCTAAATATGGAAAGTGTGAATATTGATTCTTTTAAGTTAATGTGTAGAATTTCTGTATTGGAATTAATATAACACATGTGATGTCTCTACCAGATAATACAGGAATGTTGTGTTGTATAGCGACGCATCCTATAATATACTAGGCTGTGTGTTTAGGCAGAGCAACAGGGTCATTTCTTATGTATCGTGTCATTTAAAAAAATTTTTATGTGAAAGGGTATTTGACTCACGATTCAGAGTAGAGGTTTTACTGATTGTCCTGAGGATTTAACGATGTTATTTTTGAGTAGTAGGGTGAGATATAGAAGAAAAAAAAAAGAAGAAAAAAAGGTAGTAGTTATTTTTGTTAACTGTGCAAAATGGGTTCATAATAGAAATGACTAAGTGGTGGTAGGAGGTAAGATATATGAAAAGGCAGAGGAGAAGCTTTTCAGATGAAAAATAGTATAACTTTGTTGGATAGAGTTAAGGAAGACTATTCAGATGAAAGTAGTGTCAATTCAAAAATCGATATTGAAGGATAGTTGAAGTTAGAAGGAAGAAACTAGGATTCACAAATACTAGGAATTGAAAATGAAGTTTTACATAAAATTTATATATTGAATCAACTAGGAAGCATGAAATTATATATTGTCTTTGATATTACTATTGGTGGCAAGACATGGCAGTATATTTTTGGTCTGTCAAAGTTATCGTATTACATATCGAGCAGTGTGTGAAGTTATGAAATCGTTTCAAGACACAATGTTTCTGTGTCAATTGTGTCGAATCGAGATTCACGATTTACATCAAATTTTCAAAAGGGTTTGCAAGAATGTGTGGAACGCAATTAGAAATAGGTATGTCATATCGTTTGCAAATTGATTTCCAAACTAAAAGGCAGTCCAAACATCGGAAGGCGTGCTAAGTGCATGAGAAGTTTTTGATAATGTCATACGAGGAATCCGCATTGAGCAAGTTATGGGTAAGTTAAAATAATTTAAGAGTAAGGTAATGTTTGGTTGGATTTTAACTGAAGACTCATATGTTGACTAAGTCGTACAAACTTTTGTATGGGCAAAGGTTTTGTGCATATACTTGGTTTATCTCATTGATAATCATTGGAATGTCGGTATCGCGTCATCCATGTATATGTGGTGGAAAGGTGATTCTTTTCTCATGTATATATTTGATAGTTAGATGATATTAGGATTAGGTTTGGTTCTTAAAACTAAAGCATATGGTAAGTTCATGACTCATAATCATATGGTATGTTTTGAACCCCTCAGCGAATGGACGCCTATGGTCTGACTAGGATAAGTTCCTAAACTCATATGATTGTGGCAAGTTCCTGAATTTCCAAAGTGTGGTAAGTTTGATGAACTATAGTGGGTATAAATCGGTTATAGTATAGGAAGCGTGAAAGAGGTGAAAAGATGGTTTTGAGGTAGCCTTACCTATACAGTTAGAGCGTATCCATAATGTTTTTCATATTTTGGTGATATGATCGAACAAGCTCGACTATAATCGTGTGATCAAGTACGAACCGTTATGGTTGTTCTACGAGAAAATTTCTATTTAGATAAGTTAACAAGAAAGAACAAGTGCTTAGGAATAAAGTTATACCTTCTGTGAAGGTGATATGGAGGAACCACAATGTCGAAGAGGCTACGTAGGAACTCGAATCTAATATGATGAAGAATTATCCGGAGTTATTTGTTTAGTCTGTATCTTCAATTCTGGGGACAGAATCTTTGTAAGTTGGGGAGAATGTGACAATATGAATGTTTAAATTGTGATTCTGGGGACAGAATTCTTGTAAGGAGGGAAGGATGTAACGATCCGAAATTTCAAATTGTAATTTAAATATTTATTGAGTTATATAAATATTATTTGAGGTGTTTATTGTTAAATAAATATTTGTTGATGTGATGGTTGATGAATATAAATGATTGGAGAATTTTCTAAATTAAATTAATTTATAATTTAGAGGTTTGTATTATAACATGAGGTGTTATGTTGTTGTGTTAATTTAATAATTTAGATAGTATGTTAAATTATTAAATAAAGTTTTAATGAAAATTATAATTTGGTGATATTTGCTAAAATGTTATATTTAATTAAAATATAGTATGTGACTATAATTTTAAACTAAAGTGTTTATTAAAATAAATTAAAAAGGATTTAAATTAGTTATGTCAAACAAGGCTAAAGTATGATTAATTCTTTAAAATTTAAATGTTTGCCAAACAAGCCTTAGGCTTTTGGGATTTCTAGTTTTTGAAAATCAAATAAAATAAATAATATAAATTAAATAAATTAAATAATATAATTATAATAGATACGTTTATTAGTTGGTAACCGATATATTTAGTATAAGTATTATGGCTATATCAGTTTATTGTTTACGCTTAAATTAGAGAGAGTCTATTAAGAAGGAAAAAGAGAAGACAAGAGAGTCTGAGAATTGAGAGAGATTAAGAGGAAGCTTGAGGATTTCAAAGCCAATACTAGTGATTTTTAGCAAGAATTATTTTAGTAGTTGAAGGTATGTTCTATAACTTTGATATAATATATGTATATGTATAAGTTCGGAATAATTTACATGTTCTGTGAATTCAAAATTCTAAGTTGACGATTATACAATTGAGTACTTGTAGTTGTATGTGTTTATGATGATTAGAATTTGTGTTTAAACCAGAATAGTATGCTAATTGTGTTTGACAGTAGGAGGAAAGCAATGTCAGTATATGCATTCTTTGTATGGCATAGATAAGTACCAATTTGGATGGTCAATTCTTATGAAAAACTGTAAATTAAAACTCGTATTTGGTATTTCATTGAGATACGAGCATAACGTAGTTCGAATGAGATGATTTCTAGAATGAATATCAAAAATGGAGTTTTTGGTTTTAAAATATGTTATTCTAGTATTTAACTTTTCTAGAATTATGGTTTAAGTTGTGTTATGTTATTATTTGTATGCTTGGTGAAGTTTATGTGTAATTTTCATAAGTTATATATGTTAATTGGTGTTAGAAATTAAGAACAGTAGCTTGATTTTGTTTCTGGTTATGGGTGTTCTGTAATTCAGCGCCCAACGCCAAATTTCGCGCCCCGACGTCAAATTTTGTATATCAAGTTGTCTGAGTTTGGAAGTTTTGACCTCCTGTAGTAAAATGACCATAACTTTTGTATATGAACTCCGATTGAGGATATTCAAAATGATTCTGAAAGAGGACGAATAGGCCTATAACTTTTATTCTTTAAGGTTTTCAATTTGAAATCATTATGAAGGGTCTAAAGGGTCATCCTTAGGACTGTTGTGTATTTGGAGCCAATCGGAGGGCGTCGGGATGCGCGAATGCAAGTGCAACCCTTTGTGTATTAGTATAGCTTAATGATAATATGTTAGACATATAATAGGATGTTGTATCAAGTTGTTAATATGTATGTGGTGCAATTATATGATAACTTAAGTAGTTGTAATAAAGCTAAAAAGTAATGAAAGGATGCGATGTTGTTTAAACTTAAACTTAGTTAGTAGCTTTACTAAAACTAAGAAAGCATCTCATGAAGGTAATGTTAGTCTAACTAATAAGTATTGTCAATACATATGGTATGTGTAGGACTTAGGGTGAACGTGAGTAGTGATTGTTTATCTTACGCACGAGGCAAGTTCCCTAACCTTTGCTACTTTATTATTCAGCAAGGTTACTTTTCCTTGTTATGTTATACTTATGCAAATTCTCTATTTCTAATCTATTGTTTAATGATTTATTGTCATGCAAGTTCTTTAACCCTCATTTATTGTTGAGCAAGTTGGTTAATCTTTGTTTCTTTATTCCAATCGAGATTACATTGGTTATTCAAAGTTTGTAATTTTATTGTATGAAGTGTGTTTATTCAGCTATTAATAATTGTTGTTTGATCTTCGTTCTTCAATATCATTGTATTATCTTACATTATTGTATTAAACTATAAGTTGCTTAGCGAATCTTTATCAATTCAACTAATCCTTAGTTGATGAATGTTCTAAACTCCAAATTACCCTTGAAGTCAACTCAAACCAAACTTCCTTTGGTTTGTTTATGTACACACACAATTTTGAAAGCATGTTGTCAATGATAATATTTGTTCAACTTAGAAATTGATAATACTCTAGCCTTATTGATTCATCGATATACCTTGTTCATGAAGATATTATAATCAAACCCTTGAATAGTTATTGGTTCCTATCTGATTCAACCAATACTTAGTTGATGAGCGTTCTAAGAATCTAGACTTCCTTTAAAGTTAATTCCTAACCAAACTTCCTTTGGTTTGGAACCTGATAATCTAAGCTGAGATGAACAACCTTATATCAGGGGATTATTTTAGAGCTATGCAATAGCGTTAAATATTTGCGCAATACATAGTACAAAGGGCTGATCACCTGGAGTACAGAATGATGGTCCATATAGTCGTTTAGACTGTTAAAGGTTACAATAGAAACACCTATGAACCTAGGGCATAAATGATGATTATAGTCTTTTAGACTGTTAAAGGTTAAAGTAAAAATACTTGAAAACCTAGAATAGAGTTCGTGGTCTTGTGACCCTCAGTGTATTCTTTGATGTTGATATCTATTGTTAACTTAAACGTTCATTATTCCTTTGAACTCATAGATGTTGCATTAAAGTTTATTGTTCCGGTAAGAATACTTTACCATTGAAAGCTCGATTAATTGTCATTCATAAAATGTTATTGTATATTATCCTTCTTGTGGGCAATTGTTTGCTCACTCTTGCACAAAACAATTCAGATGAAGTTACGAAGTTTGAAAAGCTTTCTACAAGCAAAGGCAAGGACAAAGTGCTTGATTAGACAACAACGTTTAATTTATATTTTATTTATGAAGCTTATGTAATAGATTTAATTATGATTATGCTTTAGTTTTCCGCTGATGATTGTAATAAAGGTTAGATGACCTGGGATTTATTTGAAATTATGTAACACTTTGGTGGCAGATTTATTGTTTAAGCTTTTGAGTTTAATTATATCCTTTGTTTATTGGTAGTTAGTTATGATTTAATTGGACAGTGAACACCAAATTTGTGGGATTGAGGTGCCCGGATTTGGGGGTGTCACACTGTTAACATATTTATATAGAATAATTGTGATTTGGATTATAACAGTTTAATCTACGTACAAGGCAAGTTTTCTAACTTCATACTCTCGTTGAGTTAGTTTGTTGTGTTTATGCAAGTTCTTTAACTCTACTTTGTTAATAGTTAAGCAAGTTTTTCTAATTCTAAATCGTCGTTATGCAAATTTCATATCTCTATACTTTATTGAGTAAAGTATTTTCATTAAGCAACTTAATGGTATCAAGTTATTCATGATGATACAAGCTTCCCATCTCCACACTTTCGTCGAGATAGTTATTATGATTATGTAAGTTTTTCCTAACTCTAAACTTGTTATATTAACATGCAAGTACCTTTATTCTGTTGAATAAGTTTATCGTTCAAATTATTGTTGTTATGCATGCTTCATATTAAATTCTAATATGTAACCTTAGCTTAATGTTTAGACTAGGGTTGTTCAACCACCCTTGATTTTGCAAGATTTGCAAGCTAAAAAAATAATACTAAAAAGGGCATTTTTGTCCTTTCCATTTATTTTCTAGGATTTGCAATTGATGAATCCCTTAATCTTTAGGGTTTGGATCATTTTAGGGTTTAGGTTTTAACCCTTAACTTTTTAATTTAATTTCTACCCTTTCCGAATTTCGGTTATAGAAATTAGAAAATTAACATTTGAAAATTATAATTAGGATTTACTAATTATATTAAAATTCCTTAATCATACTTTCATTCTTGCTAATTAGGATTAGCATTTCATAATTACAATCGCTAATTACGCAATTAGGATCAAAATCACATATTAGGGTTTGTAACCCACAAATTATGGTTTTCTAATAGAAAATAATTTTCTAATTTTAGAAATTAAATATTCGTAATTAGATTAGGGTTTTCTAATTACTCATAATTTAAAATAATTAGGATTAGGGTTTCCTAATTAACATTGCTAATTTTAGCAATTAAATTCACAATTGAGCATTAGGGTTTTTGGCAGAACAATTAGGGTTCCATAAATTGAAAATTAGGGTTTGTTAATTAATTAACTTTTACCCTAATTAATACTTAATTTAAATCACTTGAGCATTATAATTCTCCATTATATTCCCAGGTTAGGGCTTCCGTTTATCAGAATCTGAAACTAGGGTTTTCAGATCTGGTATTAGGGTTTTCAAACAATCAATTAGAATTTCCAGTAATTCATTAGGGTTTTCCCCCAATTAATGACGTTTAACCTTGTACATAACATTGTATTCCCAATCTAGGGTTTTCAATATCCGAATTAGGATTTCGGACTCCCGAAACTGAAACTAGGGTTTCCAGAACCGATTTCTAGGGTTTCTTATTAATCTTTAGAGTTTCCTAACCGAACGCTTTCGTTTTTAATATAAACTTAAGGTTTGATACAGATATAAATTATCTGACCAACCCATGACCCTTAACCACATTCTGAACACATCATTAACCATATACACAAAACATGTTTACATAAATCCTTAATCCTGAATAATTCACCTATATCCTTCACAGAATTTTGAAACCCTCAAAATTCCTTCTCAATAACATTAAACGCATACACTTATTTTCTGTCTAGGTCTATTATTTGACCTTAAATAAATCATTTAAGATTTTCATAAATTGTCTAATTTCTCGGGTTGTCACATTCACCCCTCCTTCTAAGAATTTCGTCCCCGAAATTCACCTTACACCTTACACCGTGCACCTTACACCATTCACACATGAACCTTACACCTTACACCGTACAACTTATATCATTCACACATATTCCACATGCTACCCAATACACCACTCACAAGGGTAAAAATTTTAAAACTGTGCTGAGAAATCGTATAGACTGTTTGTTTTTCATTTTCGTAAAGGTTTTATGGAAATTCATCTGCAAACCGTCATAACTTACGGACCAAAAAGGGTGATTAGCCCATTATGCCCTGTACTGATCAAGTACTGCTGGTCGGAACAATTTGTTCCTCTTATCCGCCTTAGGCGAACAAAATTTCTTACCTCGGTCTGATTTGATTCCGCAGCAAAACAATTTGGTTCGAGAAAACTTCTTTCAATAAACACTTGGAGTTTTTGAAAACATTTTTGAGAATGACGTCATGATGCCGCACTGTATTTAACAGTCCGTTGAGGATTTCGTCATTTTGTGACTTAGTGGGCTGACGATCCTTAGATCACATCCAACACCAAGTAATTCTGCATTGATAACTCCATCATTTTTTTTATCATCTCTGCACCAGGTCACATGGTACATAAGTGATAAATAAAAACATTTTTTTTTCTAAAAGGCACATAGTGCACATTTAACTTGATGTCAAAAATTTTGAAATCCAACATAGATAGGGGTTTAGGAAAACCTAATTCTCCACTAATGATCATTTGCTTAACAATCTATCTGTTCCTATAATCCTTAACACTCCATTCACACAAAACTATACCCAGTTCATAAAACCATACTTATGAGTTCATAATCTGGCCACAATTATATGAGTTTAAGAACTTTCCTAGACAGACCTTTGGCGTCCATACGCTGAGAGGTTCATAAACATTTCATATAACTCTGCGTCAAGTATGTCACATAAGTATGAGTTTTAAGAACTCGTACTTAAACCTGTATTCTCTACCTGTGACCTATCTATCTGTTATACACATGAGAAAGGAATCCCCCTCTTAACACGCATATAACAAATAGCGTGACACAAACATTTCAATGATTATCAGTGTCAGAAACTAAGTGGTTGTCAAACCGAACTCGGCCACTAATCAATATAGGAAGCTAAGCGAACAATTCCCCGTCCATACAAAGAATTGATCAACCTAACCACTACATTGACCAGGAAGCTAAGTGATTCTAAAACCAAGTACAAATCCCTGCCCATACAAGGAATCATACAACTCAGCTGCCGACAAGAGTCCTCAATTGAATCCCCACCTAATACTTAACCCCCTTTTTCAATACGAATTCAATTCGTATTCATAATCCATAACTCTTTCATGAGTTTTCATAGTTCAATTTCATAGTACAACTTTCACACAGCATCATGCTGTAACCTTTTCAATCATAAGATTGATTCTTTCTGACTGTCATAACCTTATCAGATCACGGGGTGATCTTATCGTATATATTACGATTTATTTCTATGCCCATGATCGTTTTGTTTTACGATCTTCTATCCCTGCACTTTCAGTCTTTTAGACTCGATCTATTCATCGTTACTGTTCAACTTTATTATCAGAGTTAGGGAACTCTGTACTTTACACTCGCCGAAATTCATCTTTGAATCTTACCGACAAACTAACTCTATGTGAGTTAGTCTTATCCTAATCACTGCGGTTATTGTCCTCAGGTATTCCTACCTAAGCTTCATAACCAACAGCTTTGATACCAACTGTATTAACCCCGAATCCAGGCCCCAAATCACCTCGGATCCGGTATATTATTTCCATAACTAATTGCGGAAGATATAAACATAAATTGTTTATACATTACATTACACACTATTCCCCAAGGTCGAGTAACCTTAACTTAATACACCATTCATTAACTATATATTACACAACAATATTTATCAAATACGCTATTACAACTAGCTGCACTTTATATCCCAAGCTGAACTTGGCATTATCATTCCTATTGATGATTCAATTGTTTAAGAATCATATCTATCCTCAATTCAAATTAAATCTTATTTATCTATTCAACATTTTAGTCTGTACATAGCTGAAAATTATATTTGATAAAACTATCAATCATAGATCTATACCATTTCTAAATCAAGAAAATGTATTCATTTTATGCATCGCTCAATCTTCATCATCCGTATAGCAAATAATATCGTCTAACATCATTAACCTGCAAAAAGTTTATGTTTGCAAGATTGAGCTCGACAACCCATAAAATTTAACAATCTATCATGTTTCACATAACACACAATTCTATATGCACTACATTTCCTTTAATATTCATATCTGCATGCAACATATATTCTTTACTAAACATATTCTATATGCATCAATAATTTCTTACAAAACATTAATTCATGCATTATACATTTCTAATTTATCAAATTACATCATACAACATGTAATCACATATTGATTGAGTTCCTTAACCCAATTAACTTAGTCATATTTTGACTTTTAACAATTCATAGAGCATGATATGTAATTTAACACATAACCACATTCCATCCAAAAACATAATAGAACTGAAAAACTTGCCTTCACCGTTGATTACCGCAACGCAATTTATAACGCTTTACCCGAAGACCTAATATTAAAAATATAGATCTCCAATATTAGAATAATATCATCACGGTATATTACTGTTATACTTATATCTACAGAATAACCTAAACACATTACCACATAACCCTTTCAGTCTTTACAGCACATAAGACTAGGTATCAAGTCAAACTATTGCAGTCTGAGTTGAAACCAACACAACTCTATCATCCCGACGGTCTAGTCGGACGAATATCAAGTTGAAGTTCAATTAAACTCAGACTTAACAGTTAACAATTATCACAGATAATTTCTAACCAGACAAAACATTTTTCCTAGGCTCGTAATAATTTTCGGATAATTATTACCATTTATTAACATTTTTCAATCCTTAAAACCGTATTTAAATGAATTAAATACCACATAATACATTAATCATTAATATTTATTTAATATAAAATATTAATTAAAATCCTTACATAATATTATAATATAATTATAATATCACAAAGTATTTTTAATACCTTAAAATTATTTTTATATGATTTTTAAACATTTAAATCCATTATCCGATAATTGCTATTAATATTAAAATATTAATATTTTCATTCCAAGATATCAAAAGTTATATTTTATAACTTAAAATATTTTTATAACACTTAAATCAATTTTATATGATTTTTAAATCATTATTTCTAATTTTCCATAATTTATTTAATATATCTATTAAATAAACTAATTATCATTAATATTGATTAATTAATGAATTTCATCACAAAATATTTAAAGTCATCAAAAATAACTTAAAATATTTTCTTATACCATAAAATAATTTTTCATAATTTTTCATGAATTAAAAAATATTTTTAAATAATTTATTTAATATTATAATTAAATAAATAAATACTATTTATATTCCAAAAATAATAAATATTTTCGAAATATACATAAAATAGTTAAAAACTATTTTTCAAACTTTAAAATAATTTTTCATAATTTATTATGTATTTTTAATAATTAAAAATCATTTTTTTCTAATTTTAAATCATTTTTCTACATTTTCTGAAAATAAGTGTCGCTAAAGGGCCCTATAGCGACAGAACCGTCGCTATAGGTGTTCTTGGTGCCTTCATGACAGTGATCGGGTTGCTTAGTTTGACCAGCATTAAAGTCGTGTTCTGTTCGATTTCTAGGCTTGTAATTGAGTTAATCTTGTAGTATTAATGTAGTACTACAACGTTAAACAAGTTTCCTTGCCAAATCATAAAACAGTCGTGAGATCTAAGCTGTAGAAGTCGATGTCAGACCTGTTCTTCAAATTCTGGGTTTTCCAGATTTGAAGAACAGCCTTAGATACCTACTTTGATCCCTTATAACTTGATGATCGAGCAACGTTTATGAGATCTATCAATTACAGTTTGTACACAATATGTAGTACTACAACTTTAAAGTTTTATAACCTTAAAACATCACATAATGAGCAAGATATAACCGGTCAAAGTAGACAAGAAAATATGTTCTTGAACATTTCTGGGTTACCCAGAAATGTTCTTGAGCAGTTCTTTCATCCCACGTTTGACCACATATTTTATACGGTTTGGTTACGGATCAAAGTGATCTAAAGCCTTTAACATGTAGTATTCATGTCAGGTTACAATATCAACACAAAAACATGACCAAAACAGTAACACACAGCAAGATCTAGAGCCTGGAAAAACATTGTCAGAAATCTGGGTTTCTGGGTTTACCCAGATTCTTGGCCAGTCAACGCCATTTGACCGCATATAACTTAAGATCTAGACAAGATCTGGACTTGATTCAAGTTGGAATTGAAAGCTCTCATGAAATAGAATAGAACTATAACATTAAACACACTAAACATCTAACACACTAAACATCTAACACACAAAGATCTACGAGGTCTGACATAAGGCTGTCAGACTCAAATTTCCAGATTTTCCAGATTTCCAAAAATGCAAAATTCGTGCACTTTGATGTTATAGATCTGGGATTTAACAACCCAGATCTCTAATTGACACCTTAATACACATGTTTAACCAACAACTAACACCATTTAACATCAAATTCAAAGATTTAAAAATTTAGGGTTTTATACCTTTCTAGCTTTGATTTTCAATTATGACTTTTTGATTCTGATCTTGGCTTGCTAAGACACTGATTATGTGTTACCTTCTCTCTCTATCTCCTCCTAATCTCGAATTTCTAGTGAGAGAATGGGTTTGGAGAAAATGAGAATTAAAGTGACATTTTCTCTCTTTTTTAATCTAATATATATTAATTAGATACAATGAATGATCTGATTTTGCTGCTGATCTAGGCCAAGTTGCTGGACATTATCACGTGCTAGTCTAGGGTTTAGACTAGGGTTGTTCAACCACCCTTGATTTTGCAAGATTTGCAAGCTAAAAAAAATAATACTAAAAAGGGCATTTTTGTCCTTTCTATTTATTTTCTAGGATTTGCAATTGATAAATCCCTTAATCTTTAGGGTTTGGATCATTTTAGGGTTTAGGTTTTAACCCTTAACTTTGTAATTTAATTTCTACCCTTTCTGAATTTCGGTTATAGAAATTGGAAAATTAACATTTCAAAATTATAATTAGGATTTACTAATTATATTAAAATTCCTTAATCATACTTTCATTCTTGCTAATTAGGATTATCATTTCATAATTACAATCGCTAATTACGCAATTAGGGTCAAAATCACAGATTAGGGTTTGTAACCCACAAATTAGGGTTTTCTAATAGAAAATAATTTTCTAATTTTAGAAATTAAATATTCGTAATTAGATTAGGGTTTTCTAATTACTCATAATTTAAAATAATTAGGATTAGGGTTTCCTAATTAACATTGCTAATTTTAGCAATTAAATTCACAATTGAGCATTAGGGTTTCTGACGGAACAATTAGGGTTCCATAAATTGAAAATTAGGGTTTGTTAATTAATTAACTTTTACCCTAATTAATACTTAATTTAAATCCCTTGAGCATTATAATTCTTCGTTATATTCCCAGGTTAGGGCTTCCGTTTATCAGAATCTGAAACTAGGGTTTTCAGATCTGGTATTAGGGTTTTCAAACAATCAATTAGAATTTCCAATAATTCATTAGGGTTTTTCCCTAATTAATGACGTTTAACCTTGTACATAACATTGTATTCCCAATCTAGGGTTTTCAATATCCGAATTAGGATTTCGGACTCCCGGAACTGAAACTAGGGTTTCCAGAACCGATTTCTAGGGTTTCTTATTAATCGTTAGAGTTTTCTAACCGAACGCTTTCGTTTTTAATATAAACTTATGGTTTGATACAGATATAAATTATCTGACCAACCCATGACCGCTAACCACATTCTGAACACATCATTAACCATATACACAAAACATATTTACATAAATCCTTAATCCTGAATAATTCACCTATATCCTTCACAGAATTTTGAAACCCTCAAAATTCCTTCTCAATAACATTAAACGCATACACTTATTTTTTGTCTAGGTCTATTATTTGACCTTAAATCAATCATTTAATATTTTCATAAATTGTCTAATTTCTCAGGTTGTCACAACGATCAAGGCAAGTCTTTCAGTTCCTATTTGTTATGTGAACTTGATAATGAAATGTTTTAAATATTTGTTGCAAAGAGCATGATGTGTTCTATATATATTGAAAGTATGAAACGTTAAAGTTAATTTATGACTATGTTGATTGAATAATGAATATCGATTGAGTAAGGAACAAAATCTTTATACTTGTTATATGAAATGCAACATATATGTTATGTTAGTCCAATGTTTATGAGATATATGTTGAGTATATTATTATGTGCTATGTGATGCATGAAAACTGTAAGATTTTGCTGGGCTGTCGAGCTCAACCTTGCAAATAACCATTTTTGCAGGTTAAAGATTTAAGGTAAGGATATGTGCTATGTGAATTATAGAGATATGTGCTACCTTGCAAATAACCATTTTCACGAAGATTACTTATGTTTTATAGGAAATATATTTAATATTTTGAATGTAACATGTTGTTGAATTGTAAGTTGAGTTATCCGGTGTATATGGATATCTATTGATGATGTAAGACTTTGTATAGTCATTTTGTTGTAACGATTCATTATATAAATTTGAATCGAAAAGATGTAATGTAAAGGTTGCAATCTAGGGCAAGAAAGAAGGAAATGTATAAAAGTTTTAAATATTCCGTGTTTTTAGTGATTTTAATATCGAATAATGATGTAAAGATAGATTAAAGTTGTATTGTTAACGATCGAGAAGGAGAATATTATTTTATAAATATTGGGGTCGTTACAGACTCGAAAAGATACAAAATTTGGTTGGAGCGAGGAATGTGAGAAGAGTTTTCAAGAACTTAAGAGGAGACTCATTTCAGCACCTGTTCTGACAATACCATTTGGTTCAGAGGGATTTTTCATCTACAACAATTTGATGTCGCCATCCCAGCTGGACTTGACTTCACTACACGACAAAATTGGGCTAGGTGACCTTCTCTTCCATAATTGAAACATGCTTTGGGTTGCTGCGTATAGTTTAGACTGATGTGTCCCTCCCCTCCGCATTTGTAACATACTGATCGGGGGTCGTTCTTCTTCCTTAGAAACATGTGTCGGTGCTGCTGTCGATGTCTTTCTGTCATTATTGAATCTTCTCTTCTTAAAGTTGTTCCCACTTAGTTCACCTTTCTTATTATCTTGGCCATGATTATCACTGAAGTGGTTACCATTTTTGGCATGATAATTTCCTCCATGATGGTTATCGTTGTTCCGATAGTCATTGCCACCGGTACGATTATTATCGTGTTGTTGGTCGTTGCCTTTTGGTTGAACTGACTCATAATCGCGTTATAATAACTGAGCCATATTCATAATATCTGAATACAGACAAAGTTTGTGAGAAATGAGGTATTGACATATTTCGGGTTTCAAACCTCGCAGAAACATTCACATCATTCGCTTCTCATTATCAACCAAATGGGATTCAAATTGGAATAACTCGACAAACTTAGCCTCGTATTGCGATACAGTCATATTGTTTTTCTCCAGCTTGATGAACTCCACCTCCTTCATGTGACGAATACTTTCGAGAAAGTACGTGTCGTTGAACAGTTCTTGGAACTTCTCCCAAGATATCTTTAGTGCGGTAGGCTAAGTACATTTTACATATTCCCATCAGTAATCTTCCTCTCCTCGCAACATGAAGGACACTAAGGGAACCTTTTGCTCCTTGGAGCATCACAAGACATCAAGTATCTTGGTGATCTGCTTTATCCACATCTCTGCCTTAAGAGGTTCTGGCTTTCCCAAAACTCTGATGGTCTATCTGTGAGTTGTCAGTATTTCCATCTTCATTTTGCACAAGAGTCTCTCTCGCCTGATGTTGCATGAATTGCAGAAAGCCTCAAAACATCCCATCGTTCATCATTTGGTTGGTGTTGTTGTTTACACGAGGATTATTGCCTTCCTGATGCACATTATCCTAGTTATTGATCGGTGGTGACTCAACGGTCTCATGTGCTTCGTTGCTTATCTCAACATTTTCAGATTCCATTTTTAAATACTGCATAAAACAAGGGTTAATTGACATGCCACAAATTATCCCTATATTTCGACCAACCAATTAAATATTAATTAAGCTTAGGTAGGTCATACTAGTGAAGGATTTACCCGTCTCACCCCTCCTAATTCTAGCCTTACATCTCAGCCAGGGATCATATCCCTAAGCTTTGATACTAACTGTGACGCCCCCAAAATAGGTATACATCACTCATTCTGAGTCGCCAAATATATGGTACAGAACTTAAATACAAACTTTATTTATACAATACGACAAAAACGTAGCTGAGAGTTTTAACATGAATATTGTCTCATAGACAATATCTAAACTCAAATGGAGTTCTCATTACAATTATTATCACACTATTTTATAAAATAGTGAGGACTACTACAGCCGCCATCTCGGACCGTCACTCCATTCCCCGACTAGTCCCGGCTACGTTCTCATTTCCTAAAGAGAACAATGAAAGCAAAAGGGTGAGCTCAACTAGCCCAGTAAAGAATATTATGACTAAAATAATACAGAATAAATTATCGTTAGCCTTCAACAGTGTTAAACTGATAGAATACAATAGACAACAAGTTTAACTACAACAGAATAAATAATCCATTAGAAGAGTCAAGTAAAGCATGATATCTACTATCTTCTATGATTTAGAAGTTTATCATCAATTTTATCGCTGAGACTCAGCTTAATAAATAATTCACATCACTAAATTATCCATGCACTACGGGCAAAGGATATTCATTAGTATCACATCCACGAATTATCCATGCACTACGGGCCAATGATACTCGTGTTATCACCAATGGTCATGATCATGCCAACAACTGTCTATTAATGCACTATGGGTCAATGAGGACTTTTACCACATCATTTGTAACATTACAGATCATGATTATATCGAATAATCCTTAGTCATAATCATACCAATCAACATTCCATCTATGCACTACGGGCCAAATATGACTTTTATCACAATAAAAGCTTGAGAATGATGACAATGATATAAGAATTCAATTAAATGAGAGCAATGATAAATTTTAAAGATTTTTAATTTATCCATAGTTAAAATTTTCCAAATTTGCAACATGATAACTGCTTTGTGGAGTAAAATTCAGGAATAATATCCATGTATAAAAAATAATTTGGACAGAAAAGAAATTAATTTTTCGGGTGAATAGTACTTCGTGAATAGTATCCCATGAATAGTACCCCGACATGAAAAGATCAAAATTTAACAAGAATGTTCAAAAAAATATCCTTGTGAAATAATACTAGATGAAGCGCAAATTTTAAAGATATTATACTATTTTCAAGGAGTGTAGAAGCAATACTTTACAAAAATGAGTGTAGAATTCAGAATCTGAAACGAAATAATATTACTCACATACTACAAAGTATGGAAGAAAATATTATTTCTTACGAATACTATACAAAAATAATATCCCTTACAACTGTTGAACGAAAATAATATTCCTTACGAATATTGAATGAAGATAATATTCCTTAAGAATATTGAACGAAAATAATATTCCTTACGAATATTGAACGAAAATAAAATTTCTTACGAATACGAAAAATAATATCGTATGCGAATATGAAATAAATAATACCCCTTACCTCAAAAGGAGATTAATTCTGACTGGTATAGCGGAGATATTCTTGAAGAAAATTTGCACCATTTTCTACACTCAAAGCTTCCTTAAACACAAAAGAAATACATTCAATATTATAGAAGAATTCTCTGATTCTGGTGTGATATCCTTTACTAAACTGAGCATCCTATTTATAGGAGAATGGTTGGGTACTATTTGGATGCACAGTAAAGGAAAAGTCACGGGCGACGTTCGACCAAATTTTCTGAAACTTTTTTATTTTACTATTTTGTACTATGCAATAAAATATTCTAATAAAATGAAAAACATTATAAAATGTATTTTGTTTTATATAAAAAGTTTTCTGTTTTATTACTATTATAATAATAATAAAAACAAAATTTATATAATATATATATATATAACATATGCCCCACTCACGGGATATACCCCCGTGATTCCACCCGACCCCCCACCATATATATATATATATATAAGTTATAAAACAAAACTTAGATAATCTTCTACTGACTATTTTGAAAAAATGGGAAAGTGGGGGTCCATATAATAAGTCAAACTTAAAAGATATTCTTTATAAAAATCCCCTCTATTTATCTCAATTAACTTGGCTTCTCAAAACACATTTTTAATAACATTTTTTTTCAACATTAATATTATAACTCATAATATTAACAACCAGATCATTCCCAGAAAATAGGAGGCTTTCCGATAAGGACTTCTGTAACGACCCCAAAATCCATACAATTTAAATCTCAACTTCGGTCGTTAACCATACATTAAATCTCAAATTTTACATCATTATTCGATATTAAAAACACTAAAATTGCGGAATATTTAAAACGTTTATACATTTCCTTATTTCTTGTCCTGAATCGCAACCTTTAAATTAAATCTCTTTGATTCAATCTTATATCATGAATCGTTACAATAAAATGACTATACAAAGTCTTACATCATAACTAAATATCCATATACATTGGATAGCTTAACTTACAATTCAACAACATGTTACGTTCAAAATATGAAATACATTTATCATAAAACATAAGTAATCTTCGTGAATATAGATCTCTATAACTCACTTAGCACATATCTTTACTTTAAAATCTTGACTTGCAAAAGTAGTTATTTGCAAGAGTGAGCTCGACAGCCCAACAAAGTTTAACAGTTTTCATGTATCACATAGCACATAATAACATGCTCGATATACATCTCATTAAATTAACATGACATACATGCTTTTAATTCACATAACAAATATAAAGATTGAGTTCCTTACTCAATCATCATTACTTAGCCAAAACAATGCAGTCATATATCGACTTTAACATTTCATGATTTCAACATGCATAACATATCATACAATTTAAAACAGTTCATCAAGTCCACGTAACAAATAGGAACCGAAAGACTTGCCTTGATCGTTGTTTACCAATAACAGTTTAACAGCTTACAGTTATCTGCATTTCACGTGCCCTACACAATTATATTATCATACACATCAACTATTAGTCACATAAAAACACATAGTAATTGTAATGTAAACTCTACTCCACATCTCATAATCTTTCCTATTAATTAGCACATAATGTTCAATTAGATTGTGTTAACGTTTTGACTTATATCTCACTGTATTTCATATTCGAAGGTCATTCAAGTGCTTAAGTCTTGCTAGGACTACTTATTGGTTTTATATTAAATCCATTCCATATCTTATAATATTCATTTCAATTGAATTAAAAAACTTTTTAAGTTCATTAACACTTGGCACGGCGTTTCGACGTTCAATCGTCACATGCCCGATTTGCCTTTCTTGTATATGCTTACTATGCTTCTATAACTTATCTAGTACATTATTTATTAATGTTAAGCATCATTATATTTACTAATATTCAAGTTTTATAACTTAGAATAACATCTTTTATCATCAGGAGCACTACACATGCATATGTGTATGCCCGACGCCCTTTGATGGCCCCCGAAAACACAACAGTCCTAAAGATGACCATTTTGACTACTGTTACAGACCTCAAATTGAAAACACAACAGACCTCCATTTTTGGCGCTGAAGCGCTGAAACTTGCAGAACCCAACCATCGGAGAATAGAACAACTAATTTATGTCTATTTAACACTACTAACATCTAAATTAACATGTTTATTACTTTTAAATTTGCATAAACACGTTACCAAGCATACATATACGAATTACCAACGACTGAACCACGATTCTAGAAATCTTAAATTTTGAAAACACGGTTTAAACATCAAAAATCCTTAGTTGACATATTTTAACATTGTAAACACTGTAAATTCTAATAACCACCAATTCGTTTACTTTAACTACGATTCTCTGTTCTTAACAACAGAATTAACATGTTCACAGTTTTAATTTCCCAATTAGCTACCAACAATTTACTGATTTTTATTTTCTTAACAACTAAACTAATGCATATTTTGACTATTAATACCCATGTATAAGAACATACACTGAAAAACAGTTTCCCTTTCTTTTAACAAAAATAACGTACAATTCTTTGTCTAAACACAAACTTCTAGCATTAAAACTACTTATATATGACAGTTGTCCTACTACAACCACATATGCACATGATTCCATCATCCATTATAAAAATATGAATTACAGAGACTATACTATAAAACACAGTAAACCTTAAGATCACAGAGACTAAGGAATTATACTATAAATCATATATGTTTAGATTATGTAACATACCTTTTATTTGCTCAGACAATCCTTTTTAATCACTGAGAATATCTTGAAGAACTCAAAACTTTCTTTTGTTTTTCTTTCTCAGACTCTCTCTCAAACCTCTGACAATCATTTCTTTCTTAGGCTTAAGCCAATTGCATTATACGTACCTAAAACAAATGCACGTCTTTTTTTCAAACATTTTAAAATCGTCCTCTACTAATTACCCCTATTCTATTTATCAGTTACCAAATATTATATATTATTTATATTTTGTTTAATTTAATTTATATTAATAATAAATAAAATTTAAAAATTCAAAAGCCATAGGGCTTTGTTTGGCAAAATTATTTAAAATTAAAGACTTAATATATTTAATCTTTGTTTGACAAAATAAATTAAAACTACTTTAATTTATTTTAATAAACACTTATAATATAGTTATTTGTCACACTTCTAATTAATTAAGTTTTCATACTTAATTTAATTAATTCTAATAATAATTCATTGCATAATATAATAATTTATTTATTCATTATAAACTCTCTAACTTAATTATTAAATTAAATTAGATTACTATTTCAAAATAATTACTTTCCTTAACTCATTAATTATTTATTAAACAAATAAATAATCAAATCACATTAAATCAATTAAACAAATACTTATTCAACGATAAACACATCCATTAAATATTTATATAATTTAATAAATATTTAAATATTTAATTAAAAATCTGGCTTCATTCCCTCCTTACAAGGATTCTGTCCTAAGAATCACAACTCAAACCACTCATTCGTTACAATCTTCCCTACTTACAAAGATTCTGTCCCCAAAATCAAAGACACAATTTAAACAAATATCTCAGAGTAATATTTCATCATTTTATCTAAATATAGATTTTATATTTCCTACTACATTCATTACCTTAACAAATTCTAGGTTTCATTTCATAACTTTCACTTGAACTCAATTATATTTTGAGTATTATAAATCTTTTAACTCTTTCATTTACTTTTCTAAGGATCGTTATCATAACACCCGGGATATTACATTCACCATTTCTTCTAAGAATTTCGTCCTCGAAATTTTATTTATTAATCTTTTTTCATTCAATCTATCAAAGTAGATTTTTACGTCACTACTTCATTCATTAATTGGTTTCTATAACCACTTTCTTTCCACAAAGATCATCCTACAACTATTAACTTTTCTATTAAAAGTTTCACATTATTCATTGATAACTCACATCCTTCTCACTTCAAAATCTCTTTTCTCACTTATTCAACATATTCATTATTCAGTGTCGCATTCTTTGACTTACTTCTTTCTAAGGAATACTTTCCTTTTTCACTTCTATCTTGCAGAATAACAAGAATCTTCCACAATTGTTCAATAATTGGGAAGTAGTATGAATAACTCAGGAATTTAAAAGATTCCAAATCATGCTGAGTGGTCATAAGACTGTGAACTCTTCTCTAGGTTTAATAGTGATTCACCATCAGTTCTTCACACTTTAAACCCTCTTTGGCAGAATATTTATCAATCACAAAGACTGGAAACACCCTCCACTCGTATACTAGGTGGCCAGACTATTGTACCACTACGTTGGGCCGTAACGTAGTGTTTTGTAACGACTATATGCGTTACGCTCGATACTTAGGGTGTTAAGCCCTTCGTACAATGTATTGTGCACAAACATTTCAGCGCAAAGTATAAACTAAGCACAACCTCTAATAAAAGAGTTGTTCATCTTAGAATTTAGAGTGCAAGCATTCAACTGAAGATCTAATGACCACGAACCATGTCCACAGTTATAAGTAATCTTTTAACTTTAACTTTAACAGTCATACGACTGTAAAGACTCCAAGGTACTTAGGGGATCAATCCTTCGTACATGTATTGTGCTCAAACATTTCAGCGCAAAGTATAAACAAAGCGCAACTCCTAAATAATAGGGTTGTTCATCTTAGCTTTTCAACATCTGAATCTGCACCAAAACAATTTGGTTTGGCATAACTTCTCAAGAAACTCTTGAATTTCATGAACATCTTTCAATATTTGTCTAGCTGAATCAAATAGCATAGACCTTCTATAACAATTCGGACATCAACCGAAATATACATATACAAACATACATATGTATTCTCATATTTAAAAGTTCAATAATTGGGAAGTAGTATGAATAACTCAGGAATTTAAAAGATTTCAAATCATGTTGAGGGGTCATAAGACCGTGAACTCTTCTCTAGGTTTAATAGTGCTTCACCCTCGGTTCTTCACACTTTAAACCCTCTTTGGCAGAATGTTTATCAATCACAAAGATTGGAAACACCTTCCACTCGTACACTAGGTGGCCAGCCTATTGTACCATTACGTTGGGCCGCAACGTAGTGTTTTGTAATGACTATATGCGTTACGCTCAGTACTTAGGGTGTTAAGTGCTTCGTATAATGTATTGTGCACAAATATTTCATCGCAAAGTATAAACTATGCGCAACCTCTAATAAAGGAGTTGTTCATCTCAGAATTTATAGTGCAAAGCATTCAACTGAGGGTCTAATGACCATGAACCATGTCCACAGTTATAAGTAATCTTTCAACTTTAACTTTAACAGTCATACGACTATAAAGACTCCAAGGTACTTAGGGGATCAATCCTTCATATATGTATTATGCTCAAACATTTCAGCGCAAAGTATAAACAAAGCGCAACCCCTAAATAATAGGTTTGTTCATCTCAGTTTCTCAACATCTGAATCCGCACCAAAATAATTTGGTTTGGAATAACTTCTGAAGATAATCTTGAATTTCATGAACATCTTTCAATATTTGTCTAGCTGAATCAAATAGCATAGACCTCAACAACAATTCGTACATCAACCGAAATATACATATACAAACATACATATGTATTCTCATATCTTAAAAAAATCTCAAAAATCATTTTATGACGTCATGATACCACACTGTATTTACAGTTCTTTGAGGATTCCTTTATTTGGTGATTTTATCTTACTACATCATATAATAGTGGGCTGACGATCCTTAGATCACATCCAACACTAGGTAATACTGCATTGATGACTACATCGCTTAAATCATCTTTGCACCAGGTTACATGATGCATTAATGATATAAAATACATTTTGATATATTGCAAATCATTTTTGTCTAGCCGAAGCAATAGGATAGACATACGAATAACAGTATTGCTGTTAAAACTCATTGGTTCCATCATTTGATCCAATATTTTCCAAGAAAATAGAAGTGTAAACATCAGCACGAAGTCAATAAATTTCGAAAGTCTAGCATAGCTAGTAGATTTAGAATACCTCTGCTTCCACCATCAACTCCACTTTCTATAATGATCCATTGCTTAATAGGTCTATCTATTCCTATCGTCCTCAATACTCCATTCACACTTAATTATACCCCAGTTCATCAATCTTACCACACGTTATGATTTCAGGAACTTGCCACAATTATATGAGTTTAAGAACTTATCCTAGTCAGACCATAGGCGTCCATTCGTTGAGGGGTTCAAAAATATACCATATAATTATGAGTCATGAACCTACCATAAGTATGAGTTTTAAGAACTCTCACTTAACCTTATAATATTCTCTAACTATACTCTACCTAACTGTTATACACATGAGAAAAGAATCACCTTCTCAACAGGCATATAACAAATAGCGCGACACAAACATTCCAATGATTATCAATGTGATAAAATGAGTGCAAACACAAAACCCTCGCCCATACAAAGGTTTGTACAACTCAGTCATCACATGAGTCCTCAATTGAAATCCCACCTAACTTTATCTTGCTTAGAACTTGCTCTTTGCTCGATACGAATTCCTCGTATCACATTATCTATAACTCCTCATGAGTTTATCTTGTACTATATCATAGTACATTATCTTCATAGCATCAAGCTATAATCATTCAAACATTATAGACCATCTTTCTTTTATAACTTAAATAGATCACATCGTGATCATATTCTATAATCATCTCCCTTAAAATTATTTTTTTAACTCGTGATGGTTTTGTTTTACGATCCTCTTTCTTTTCCTTTTTCATCATTTACGACATTATTCGTTATCTTAGCAATTGGAGTTAGGAAACTCCCATTTCTTATCTTTATATATCTTCAAGATTCTTCTTTGAATCTTCTTGTTTATATAACAATTCTTCCTTTAAGAATTTCTAACTTCATTTACATCGCTCAAAATTTCATTCAAGTTCTCAACTCTCATCATATGTATCCATTTCTAAACTTGGTACACTGAGTGGTTTCCCAAAAACAACAAACAAACTAGGTTCCGAGTTGCTAATTCGTATATACCTCCAGCTCTATGAAGGAATCGTTTAGCCCAGATACCATACATCAACTACTAAAGAGTACAATTTCACCATACTTAGATATAAGTCTCTATTCTTAACTTCTTTATCATTCTCTTTTTATAGACATTGTCTATTTATTATCACCTCACATCCTTATTATTGGAGTTGGGTAACCCCACATTCATTTGCCTTATAACTCTAAGAGATTATTCTTTAAATCCTTTCACGCAAGTTTTAATCCCTTATTGTTCAAACTCTATTTGAGCTTATTCATTCATTATCTTCACCTCTCTTCTCTAAAGTTATAGCCTACGGTACTCCTACCTAAGGTTTATAACCTACGACTCTGATACCAACTGTAACGACCCCAAAATTCATACCATTTAAATCTCGACTTCGGTCGTTAACCATACATTCAAACTCTAATTTTTACATCATTATTCGATATTAAAATCACTAAAATTGCAGAATATTTAAAACGTTTATACATTTCCTTCTTTATTGCCCTAAATCGCAACCTTACATTACATCTTATTGATTCAATCTTATATTATGAATCGTTACAACAAAATGTCTATACAAAGTCTTACATCATAACTAAATATCTATATACATTTCTCATAAACACATAAGTAATCTTCGTGAATATAGATCTCTATAACTCAATTAGCACATATATTTACTTTAAAATCTTGACCTGCAAAAGTGGTTATGTGCAAGAGTGAGCTCGACAGCCCAGCAAAGTCTAACAATTTTCATGCATCACATAGCACATAATAACATGCTCGATATAAATCTCATTAAATTAACACGGCATACATGCTTTTAATTCACATAGTAAATATAAAGATTGAGTTCCTTACTCAATCATCGTTACTTAGCCAAAACAATATAGTCATATATCGACTTTAACATTTCATGATTTCAACATACATAACATATCATGCAATTTAAAATAGTTCATCAAGTCCATGTAACAAATAGGAACCGAAAGACTTGCCTTGATCGTTATTTACCAATAACAGTTTAACAACTTACAGTTATCTACACTTCACGTGCCCTACACAATTATATTATCATACACATCAACTATTAGTCACCTAAAAACACATAGTAATTGTAATGTAAACTCTACTCCACATCTTATAATCTTTCTGATTAATTAGCATACAATGTTCAATTAGATTGTGTTAACTTTTCGACTTATATCTCACTGTATTTCATATTCGAAGTTCATTCAAGTGCTTAAGTCTTGCTAAGACTACTTATTGGTTTTATATTAAATCCGTTCCATATCTTATAATAGTCATTTCAATTGAATTGAAACACTTTTTAAGTTCATTAACACTTGGCACGGCGTTTCGACGTTCAATCGTCACACGCCCGATTTTCCTCTCTTGTGTATGCTTACTATGCTTCTATAACTTATCTAATACATTATTTATTAATGTTAAGCATCATTATATTTACTAATATTCAAGTTTTATAACTTAGAATAACATCTTTTATCGTCAGGAGCACTACACATGCATATGTGTATGCCCGACGCCCTCTGATGGCCCCCGAAAACACAACAGTCCTAAAGATGACCATTTTGAGTACTTTTACAGGCCTCAAATTGAAAAACTTAAAAAACGTAAGTTGTAGGTCTACTCGTCCTCGTTCTGGATAATCTTGAATCATCTCAATCGGAGTTTATATACGAAAGTTATGGCCATTTTGCTACAGGGGGCCAAAATTGTCCGACTCATACTTCTGTTTCCACGCCGCGACATGATAACTAGGCTAACCAGTGGTGCTGCAGTGCAAAATTAGCATTGGGGCGCGAATTTCTAGCGCTGGGGCACGAATTTTGGCGCTAGGGCGCGAATTTCAGCGTTGGGGCTCCTTTTTTGGCGCTGGAGCGTCGAAACTTGCAGAACCCAACCATCAGAAAATAGAACAACTAATTCCTATCTATTTAACACTACTAACATCTAAATTAACATGCTTATTACTTTCAAATTTGCACATACACTTTACCAAGCATACATATACGAATTACCAACGACTGAACCACAATTCTAGAAATCTTAAATTTTGAAAGCACGGTTTAAACATCAAAACTCCATAGTTGACATATTTTAACACAGTAAACACTGTAAATTCTAATAACCACCAATTCGTTTACATTAACTACGATTCTCTATTCTTAACAACAGAATTAACATGTTCACAGTTTTAATTTCCCAATTAGCTACCAATAATTTACTAATTTTGATTTTCTTAACAACCAAACTAATGCATATTTTGACTATTAATAGCCATGTATAAGAACATACACTGAAAAACAGTTTCCCTTTCTTTTAACAAAATTAACGTACAATTCTTTGTCTAAACACAAACTTCTAGCATTACAACTACTTATATATGATAGTTGTCCTACTACAACCACATATGTCTAGACACTCGAAATTTTCTGTACTACTGTCACTAACATTTCAGGAGGACAGATTAGTCTTTTAAGAGAGAACCCTTAAAGACAATCTAAATCCATACCGGACACTACTGGAAGTTCAATATCAACCCCGAATCTCAATCTGGGAGTAACAATTCCAACCTCGGATGTAACTCCGAGGCCTACAGATATAATATCGGAACACACATCGGAGAAGACTGATTAATCTTGGAGATAATCCCGAGGTATCCAGTCTCAGTCCCAACCATGGGAATAGCCACAAACCTTGGTGATAACCCCAAGGAATGCAGTTTCGGCGAAAACCCTGAAAATGCTTATTTCGAATGCGACCATCTTCAATCTCGGCACTCACAACGAGATACACTGTACCAACCCGACAATAACATCAGGAAGACAGGCAGACCTCAAAGGTGACAATGAGGACCTTTAACAATTGTAGCAGACCAATCTCAGTGAATTTTGAGAAACGTCTGCTTTATCAGCCCAATCTGGTGATAACATTGGTGAGGGGCAACATCGTCATCTCGTCAACACGATGCCACGTCACGTCGACTTAACATCGCTACGCAACAATGTCCCACAAGACTAACCAATCCCGAGTGACTATTGTGCGGGGTAACGGATGAAAGTTGAAGCTTGAAGACCGGAAGGCACTGTCCCATCTTCAATGACTTCGTACAAGCTCTAATCCAATGCCATCATACAACTCTCGACAATGGCTGTCCAAAATAGGTCATGCCCGGATTGCACTTCTGAAAGTTCGAGTGGACATTACAGTTCCCGAGTGCACGTACATCGAGACGACCCAAAAAACCCGGGCCCACCCGAGTTTCCTCTGGTACACCTGCGGCTCAGTCGCAGGTACACCTGCGGCTAAATTACCTATAAATAGAGGGCTTGGGCTACTCATTTTGCAAGAGAAAAAGGCGAGGAAGCCCTGCCCAATTTGCTCTGCACTCACCCCTTGCAGTGTACTTTCCCCTATTAAACACTTGTGAGCTCATATATAGCCCTTTTTTACCTACAAAAGTCAGTGTTTACCCACTCTAAAGATATAGAAATCTTCTTTGGCAGTCAGCTGTAAGCTTTCTCACACACTTTAGAGTCCTTCTCTTCATCTCTGCACACATCCTTCTACACGTTGAGAGTCGTGTTGCTTCCTTTTGCCCGGACTTCGGTCCGTGGTTTCATTTCAGTCTCTCTCTCTATATATATATATATATATATATAATATCATATATATTTACATATATATTGACTAACATTATCGAGTTATGCCTCGATTGAGCCTAGACTTCGTTCTGGAGCGTTTATTGCTTATATATATATATACATTTATATATATTAACTGTGTGTCGAACTTTGTTCGATGAGCCTAGACTTCGGTCTGGTGCGTTTACTACTTTAATATATATATATATATATATATATATATATACATATATACATTTCTATATATTAACTGTGTGCCGAACTTTGTTCGATGAGCCCAGACTTCGGTCTAGTGCGTTTACTACTTTAATATATATATATATATATATATATATATATATTAACTGTGTGTCGGACTCTGTTCGATGAGCCTGAATTTTACATACGGTACATTTATTCGCTTATATATATATATATATATAAATATATATATATATATAAATATATATATATATATATAAACTTATATATATATATATATGAATTGTGGTCGAACTCTGTTCGATGAGCCTGGATTTTATATCCGGTGCGTTTATTGCTTATATATATATATACCTATATATATTTCGTCATTCCTGGAGTTTACTTCATGGCAGTTGATTGCTTTGTACAACTTTATTTATATTTTGTCCCGCCTGGAGTTTCCTTCGTGGCGGTTGACCGTATTTTCAGCTTTATTTACGTTTCGTCCCGCCAGGAGTTTGCTCCGTGACGGTTGATAGCTTTTACAGCTTTATTTACATTTCTGATCCCCCCATAGAGGTGCTTCGTGGTTGGTGATCCTGTCCTGTATATATATTTACAGCTTTATATATATATATATATCTGCTTACTGCTTTCATACAAATTGCAGTATTCTGTGCGCCTAGGAATCATGTGATCAAAGATTCAGCCTATTGGATCTAGATTTGGCTCCCGTAAAGTACATTTTCAGCTGTAAGCAGTTTGTAAATTATTCTACGGTGTTTGAATTTCCTCAGATGGTTTCCATACCCATGAGGAAGTCGACATTATTTTGTACATTATTTTGATATGGATGCCTCGCATTCGTAAAATAAAGTCAATCAAGCCGAGCACTTAATAATATGGGAATGTAAAAGGTCTCAATTACTATTAAGCATCAGGGTTTGGAAAAAACCTCTTTTATAAAACATCACTGCCACATCTTGCTTAAAATTGAATTTTTACATAAATTCAAACCCTGTGTATATAGGTTAGAACATGGCCTCGCACTACTTCCAAATAACAGCACATTGACCCACATACACACACATTTAAATAATAGTTTCTTGAAAATAGGCGATCACCGTGGTAACACGGATATCGGGGGGTGCCTAACACCTTCCCCCCACATAACAAAATCCCTAGACCCTAATGAATCTCGATTTCACCGACCCATTTAGTAGTGTCACATCACTGGGTCAATGTGCAAACCTTTTCTCGGTTGTGTTGGTACAACCATTTAAAAAACCAACTGGCGACTCTTAACAGTCCATCGTCGACATTATACGTGTCGGACCTTTTTCACTTTTTTTTCAAACAAATCTCACCTAAAATGAGAACACCAAAGAACAAGTAACGGAAAGGGACATCCAAAAGCCCCGACGTCGACAGGTGGCGACTCTGCTGGGGACTCCAGTAAGAGGACTTAAGCCGCTATTTCAATCTTTTTCAAAATTGTTATCTGCTTGTGTGTGGATGTTGCATTTACATTTGATGAATGTGTACGAATGCATTTCCTTATTACACTTAGTGCTTCGCACCATAACTGCTTGTGATATTAGTGCCTCACACCATATATGCTTGTGATATTAGTGCTTCTCATATGTCATCATTTACATACGGTGAGACGCGATGTATGTGAATATATGTTGTGTGGGATCTCCACCAGGAGGCTATCCTGTCGGTGTTTGATTACTGGACTCGTGAGAAGACTAATTCTCCGAGGCTCAGGGAAGGCACTACCCAAATTCGCTCCAATTGAAAGACTAGATTAACTTCCCGTCAAGTAGATTGCGATGATTTGGCAACCTTCATGCCAAAAAAACCGCAAGAGTAACCTAAGATAGGTCGTCCTCTGATAAACCCAAAACGGAGGAAAGTCTCTTCATGCTCTCATTTCAAATTACTTGTAATTACATTCCATATCTATCTCCATGTAATGAGAAATATGAAGAAATGTGTACACATACATATTAACGTGCTATAAACAGCTGACATCCATTTTGCAGGATAAAATTCCTAAAATAGAGACATCACATAGCATGTTATTATACACATTCCCTAAAGACTAAACTATGCAAGTCTTTCACAAGGAATCAATCGGACCTACTACTCGTTCAAAGTCCAAAAAGGCAACAGGCCTACAGTCAATCATATCATCATCCGACCAGTTTGAACTTAAACCAGTTTCTCGCAAAGAATTTGACGGATTAAGTAAACAAATTACAGATTTGGCTGTTCTACTAAAAGAATTACACCAGTCTAATCAGGGTCCAAAAATACCCGTGCATGCTGAATCCTCCACACAAGGAGGAATCACTGTCATTACCATACCTGAACTACAGTTGGATACGACCAAAAAAACTCATGATGCTGCCATCCCACTGGAGATCCAAACACTGGTGACATCAAAAAGAAATTCCTCCAAATGGAAGAGACCCTTCGCGCTATCAAAGGAATTGGAACACACGTGAGTGTTTCATATGCTGATCTGTGTATTTTTCCTGGTGTTCATTATCCAAAAAACTTAAAAATTCTTGACTTTGAAAAATATGACGGTTTAAGAGATCCTTACACACATTTAAAGGTGTTTATTGGAGAACTTGGATCCTATACAGAGGATGAAAATCTTAGAATGCAATTGTTCCAAAAGAGTCTAACTGGAGAAGCCCAATCGTGGTACAGAAGATTAGACAACTCTAAGATCTATAGCTGGGAAGAGCTAGCACATGATTTCCTCACTCAATATAGCTTTCAGTCTCAAATGGCTCCTGATCGGTATCAAATTACCAAGATCAAGAAACAGTCTAATGAGTCTTTCAGAGAGTATGCTCAAAGGTGGAGACGCCTGGCTACCCAAGTTAGTCCTTCCATAACAAATCAGAGATGGTCTTGAGTTTCATAGACATACAAGAAGCGCATGTCTATGAAAGAGTTTTAGCCGGCATCGGCAAACCATTTTCTAAAATGGTCAAACATAGGGAGATGGCTAAAATGGGATTGAAGTCCGGAAAGATTCAAGACCTAACTGCAATTAAAGCTGTTGCTGATCACATCCAATCTGGAAATTATGGGAACAACCCCCAGAGGGTCCATAAAAAGAAAGAAGAAGATGTTTCCCTGATACTACAGGGGCAAAAAGGCAATCAGAATATGCCTATTTAAAGGAGAAACTACACTCCCTTTCAAGCACAGTCTGTAAACCCTCCAATACAAAATGGTGAAGAAGTCAAACGCCCTAGAGTGTTTACACCCTTAGGGGACACCTTCTAGAATATTCTCAATCTTCTGACAACACAGAAGAAAATTACACATCTTCTTCCACCAGCCAGCCCTAATGGACGGGGTTTCAATGCTGCTCGGAAATATGCTTATCATGTCGGGGCACCTAGACATGATACTCAGGATTGTTGGGCCTTGAAACACAAGATCCAAAACCTAATAGACTAACGGAGAGATCGTGGTCACCAAACTAGATCAACCTTATGTTCAAGACAACCCTCTTCCTTAATACAAAGAAGAAGAGGTGACCATGATTAATTAGAGCAATGGACAGAGTTCCAATTTCAGCTGTGAATGACAGATGGGGTTATGCCAAGTTCCAGTTCACAGTGGAACGAAAGATGAAAGCTCTCTGCAAGCAAATTAAGTAATTAGCGGAACTGATGACTTATCAGCATCAAATGACTCGTCAGTTAATCATCCAGGAGCATGCCAGTCTCCTACCTATTGTCATGAATATTCCCTCGTCACTTTCAGAAAATGAAATGCTGGAAGACAAAGTGACAAAGAGAGCAAATGCCAAAGCCCCTTGGGATTTCGCCAACAAAAGGGAATTCACCTATCTAGGCCAACCTATGGAGGAAATCCTTCATATGCTAATCAATGAAGGAAGGATTAGTTCCCTTCTACCTCCAATCAACCCCCATTCAGGATGGTACAACTTTGATAGAGTGTGTCAATATCACTCCCAGTCTCGCGGTCACAGCACAAAGGAATGATGGGCACTCCGCCACCTTATTCAAAATCTAATCGACAGTGGTGTCCTGCGCCTAGCGGACGACGATACTATGTTACGTGCAAGTGAGAATGCAGGCCCTACTAAGTGGAAATGTGTGGTAGCAGTCATATCCACTAAAACTGATGGAATTAATGCATTACTCACAACGCCAACAATTCAACGAAAGAGAGGAAATAATACTTTGAAAGTGGCCACTCCCGAGCCAATCAACTTGTCGTGCATAGCACAATATCCTATTGTTAGCTTGCGCACAGTTCTGTGAAATTATGGAAAAGGTGAAGGATCCACCTCATATACAACTGCTACAGTGTCGACGGAAAATCCATTATATCTTCCCCACCGGGTGATGAAGCCTACCACCAAATTAAAGGGGAAAATACCCATGGAGAAGATTGAAAAATTCCTCCGCGTTGTGGGTTATAATGAAGCTACAGTGGTTTTAAGCTTGAAAGAAGCTCCATAATAAATATCAATTTTGGACTTGGTCCTAACTTTCGAGAATCACCGGAAGGTCTTGTTAAAGGTTTTAGAAGAAGCCTATCTACCGACATCAATTGATACGAAAAAATTTCAACATCTGGTTGATCACATTTTCAACAACAATGTGATATCCTTAACCGATGATGACATACCGCCCGAAGGGACCGGTCATTGCAAGTCATTGCACATTGCGGATCTTGTCCTCCGGATATATGGTAGCTGGAGTCTTAGTAGATGGAGGTTCCTCTTTGAATATATGCCCCTACGCTACCTTGGTGAAGATGAATATCAATCTCAACCAAATTCAGAGTTGCCATGCTATCATCAAAGCTTTTGATGGAGCCTGGCGAAATTCGGTCGGAGTAATTAAGCTGCCAATCGAAAATGGTCCTCACACATTATGCGTATCTTTCTATGTGTTAAAGATAGATTCGGGATAAAACTTGCTGTTGGGACGACCATGGATTCACATGGCTGGGGCAGTCCTCTCCACCCTTCATCAACAATTAAAATACATTATCAACAATAGCATGGTCACGGTCAACGCTGAAGCAGAGTGTCTTCAACACGGGGACATGTCGTTCATCAATGCCAATGCGGATGCTGAACCAGCCTGTTTTCATGCTTTGGAAATAAGCAATACCCAATACCATGCTATTGGAATGCCATTGTGACAACCCGAAAATTTGGGCAATTTAGTAAAATCATAAATGATTGATTTAAGGTCAAATATTAGACCTAGACAGAAAATAAGTGTATGCGTTTAATGTTATTGGGATTGAATTTTGAGGATTGGTGAATTATTCAGGATTAAGAATTTATGTGATTATGTTCTGTTTATGGTTATGTTCTGTGTTCAAAATGTGGTTAAGGGTCAAGGGTTGACCAGATAAATTATATCTGTAATTAACCCTAATTATATATTAAGAACGAAAACGTTCGGTTAGAAAACTCTAGCGGCTAATAAGAAACCCTAGCAATCGATTCTGGAAACTCTAGTTTCAGTTCCGGGAATCCGAAACCCTAATTCGGTGCATGAAACCCTAAATCGGGAATTTAATGGCATAAGTGTAAATAATTAAAAGATTAATTAGGGTTAATCTTGACAATTGATTACAAAACCCTAATTCCAAAATTGAAACCCTAATACCAGATCTGAAAACCCTAATTTCAGATTCTGATAAAATGAAACCCTAATCGGGTATATAACGGAGAATTTTATTGCTTTAGTGCTATGCATTAAGTATTAATTAGGATAATGGTTAATTTATTTACAAACCCTAATTTTTAAATTATGGAACCCTAATTAGTTCCGTTAAAAACCCTAATTGTTCAGTGGTGGAATTAATCGCTAAAATTAGCAATGCTAATTAGGAAACCCTAATCCTAATTATTTCAATTTATGAGTAATTAGAAAACCCTAATCTAATTACGAGATTTAAATTCTAAATTAGAAAATTAATTTTCCTATTAGAAACCCTATTTAGCGGTTTATAAACCCTAATGACCATTTTGACCCTAATTGCGTAATTAGCAATTTTAATTAGGAATTATTAATCCTAATTAACAAGATTAAAGCATGATTAAGGAATTTTAATATAATTAGTAAATACTAATTATAAGTTAAAAAAAATTGTTAATTTTCTATTTTGAAAACCTTAATTCGGAAATGTTAGAAATTAAATTACAAAGTTAAGGGTTAAAACCTAAACCCTAAATGCTCCAAACCCTAAACCCTAAAATTTCCAAACCCTAAACCCTAAGGGATTAGACAATTACAAAAATGACATTAAAATTAAATGGAAAATGACATAAATGCCCTTGAGTGCATTATTGGAGGAAACTTGCAAGTCTTGCCCTAGTATTTGGTTGTTGAACAACTACACCTACTCCATGTGCCTAAATGTAGCCTCCCAGCCGGATTTGGTCAGATTTAGCAACAATTAAAGCCATATATATAGATTCAAGAGAGAGAAAAGTCACAAAAAGTGCCATTTTGCTCATTTTCTCCCACCAACTCTCTCTATCCCAAAGCTCCGAAATATTATAGTAGATCAGTCATTTATTCAACATTATATCACCCAAGAACAGATCATGAAGCCAGAATCAGAATCAAGCATGAAAGTGGTATAAAACCCTAAATTTCTAAATACTTTGATCTTATGTTGTTTAATGTTAATTGTTGGTTAAAGTTGTGTAATAGGGTGTCTTTTAATGTTCTGGGTTGATGGATCATGGATCCATAACACCTAGATGCTCGGATCTAAGGTTTATAGAAATCTGGAAAATGGGAAAAATATGGCCTGACAGTCATATGTTCAGGGCCTCTAGATCTTTGTCTGTTAATGTTTAGCTGTGTTTAATGTTATAGATCTGTTCTTTGTTGTTAGCTCTTGAATCTGAGACTTGAATCAGGTCCAGATCTTGTCTAGATCAAAATATATGAACGGTCAAACCTAGTTGACCGATCACGAAGGCTGCTTTCTGGGTAGCCCAGAAAATTCCCAGAATTTTAGTCACTTCTGACAAGATTGTTCATGCGTCTGATCTTGCGTCTGACATGTGTTTTAGCCAAGTTGTTGTTAATTAGTTGTAGTCTGGTGTGTATAATACACATTAAAGTCTTTAGATCACTTAGATCATAACTGAAACGGCAGGAAATCGAGGTCAAACCACCGTTGACCGACTGTTCTTGACGAAATCTGGAAAACCCAGAAATCGTGAAGAACAGTGCTTGGCCTCTACTTTGACCGACCCAGATCTGGTGTATGTAATGTTTTTAAGTTGATTTTATATGATATAATTGTAACCTGACATCAGGACTAGAATATAGAATCACTAGATCAAGCAAAACAATTTTTAAAAACAAGGATTTAAGGACTCAAAATAGGAACCGTGACTGTTGACAAATTCTGGAAAACCCAGAATTTGATGGAAGGGTCTGACAACATTTTCTGAAGCTTGAATATGTTTTATACGTTGTTAATTGGCCAGGATCTTGGTTGTTAGTTGTAGTTCTACACTTATACTACAATATTAATGCAATCTTAGACACCCAGAATCATCCAGAACACAGTTTTAAATCCAGTCCAACCACCTACCCTCGCGTCTGACATGAATGCTCAAGAACACTCAAGAACACCTATAGCGACAGAAAGTGTCGCTATAGGCCTTTAGCGATGGTTTATTTATTATTAATTTCGGAAATTAATTTAAAATTTGAAAAAAATAGTTTTTAATTATTAAAAATACAAAATAAATTATGAAAAATTATATTAAAGTCTGAAAAATAGTTTTTAACTATTTTGAGTGTATTTCAAAAATATTTAGTATTTTTGGAATGTAAATGGTATTTATTTATTTAATTACAATATTAAATAAATTATTTAAAAATAGTTTTTAATTCATAAAAAATCATGAAAAGTAATATTATGATAAAAGAAAATATTTTAAGTTATTTTCCATAACTTTTGATATTTTGTGATGAAATTCATTAATAATTTATTATTAATGGTAATTAATTTATTTAATAAATATATTAAATAAATTATGGAAAATTAGAATTAATGTTTTATAAATCATATAAAAATGATTTAAGTGTTATAAAAATATTTTAAGTTATAAAATATAACTTTTGATATTTTGACATGAAAATATTAATATTTTAATATTAATAGCAATTATCGGATAATGGATTTAATGGTTTAAAAATCATATAATTATGATTTTAAGGTATTAAAAATACTTTGATATATTATAATTATATTATAATATTATGTTATGATTTTCATTAATATTTTATATTAAATGAATATTAATGATTAAGGAATTATGTGGTATTTAATTTATTTAAATACGGTACTAAGGATTGAAAAATGTTAATAAATGGTAATAATTATCCAAAAATTATTACGAGCTTAGGAAAAATATTTTGTCTGATTAGAAATTATCGGTGATAATGGTAAGTGTTCAGGAAGAGTTTAATTGAACTTAAACTCGATAAAAGTCCGACTAGACCGTCGGGATAATAGAATTATGTCGGGTTCAACTCAGACTGCAATAGTTTGACTTGATACCTAGTCTTATGTGCTGTAAAGACTGAAAGGCTTATGTGGTAATGTGTTTAGGTTATTCTGTGTGTATAAATATAACAGTGATATACTGTGATGATATTATTCTAATTATTGGAGATCTATATTATTAATATTAGGTCTTCGGGTAAATCGTTATTATTTGTGTTGCGATAATCCACGGTTCAGGCAAGTTTCCTTATACTTAACTCTAATAAGAGTAATTTCTTCAAGCTTATGGTTAATCTTTGCTGATTGCCATGAAAATTGTACTTTGTACATCTTGTATGTATAAGTCAGGTATGAAAGGCTGATCACCTTCATTACCAGTTGGTTCAGAAATGTTTGTTCATGTAAAATACTTGTTCAGTCAAAATTTTGTTCCTGCTAGTTAACAATCATATTGTTGAATTATAGCCAACCAATTATTCATACTCTTCAATCATGATATATTGTTATGTTATTGTATATAAACTTGCTGGGCAACTTTTATGCTCACCCTTGCTATATCATGATAAAACATTTCAGGTAAAGCAAATGCGTCGTATACAGGAAACGATTAAAGCTAAGTACAGCTTGGGATATAAAGTGCAGTTAGTTTGTAATTGTGTATATGATCAATATTGTTGTGTAATAGATATTTTAGGAAATGTGTAATAAGTTAAGGTTACTCGATTTTGGGTAATAGTGTGTAATGTATTGTATAAACAACTTATGTTTATATCTTCCGCAATCAGTGATAGCATTAGTGTACCGGATCCGAGGTTATTCGGGGCCCGGATTCGGGGATTATTACATCCATTGCCCGAACCCAAGATTTCTGCTGAGGTAATGTCGGCTACTCAAGAAATGATGTCGTTGGGTCATAAATCGGGACAAGGGTTGGGTAAAGATTACCAGGGTATCAAGTACCCAATTCGCTTAACCAGGTAAACTGGAACAGCTAGGCTAGGCTATGCTGCCAGTTCTAGTCACAGGAATCCTCATAAACATCAGCAGATTCCTTCAGCTTCAACCATGTGGCGTTTATATTCGCCTTCAAACTTTGAGTCCGCACAACCTCCTCTAAAGGTGCCAGCAAATGTAATGGCTATATTATTTCCCAAGCTGGTACCGGTGAAAGAGAAAGAAATATTTGTTCCAAATCCCACGGTGGAAGAAGAGGAACGAAAAATCAAGTAAGACGTCATCCGAATGATGTCAGGCATACGCATCATCGTTCATGACAAACATACCAACAGATACACCCCAGACGATGATTGCCCAGACGTAATAGCCATCATTCGGGACAGGGAGGATGATGACAATCCCTCTATCACTGCGGTCCACCCGGACTTTGCCCTTGCCAATTGGAAAAGCATTCCTTACATTGGTCATCAAGGGTAAAACGGGCAGAACTCTTTCTGCCCTGTAGATATAATAACTGCTTACTTTTCTGTACAGTATTAGTAGTTTATTTTGCCAGTATATGCTAACACTGTGTATGATCAACACATTTCATATATATACTAAGTGAAAGCATATTTTATTTCAGGACTCTGAATTTAGATGTGCATGTACTTGCTGATACGGTGCCTCTTCTCCATAAGGATTGTACCTTTGATGTAGAGATGAATTCAGCCTTGATGGATATACATGATGACATTGAGGTGCCTCCAGAAATTCAAGAATGGGTCAAAGATAAACCCAAACGCAACCTTGATTAAACCACTTCTTTCAATCTCGGAACCTTAGTAAACCCTAAGTTAATCCTAATTGGTTCAGACCTTACCCCAAACCAACGGAATGACATGGTTAAGCTATTAACCCAATTCTAGGATGTGTTTCCATGGTCTCATGAAGACGTGGTGGGTTTTTCCACTGACATTGTCCTTCATCGCCTTCCTATTAAAGAGGGATTTAAACCAGTCAAGCAAAAGCTCAGGCGATTGAAACATGAATGAAGTTTAAAGGTGAAAAAAGAAATTATGAAACAATTTCAAGCTGGCATCATAATGGTGTCTACATATCCTGAGTGGATATCCAACATTGTGCCCGTGCCTAAACCTGGAGGGAAGGTGCGAGTTTACGTGGATTATCGGGACTTGAACAAAGCTTGCTGAAAAGATAGCTTTCCCGTGCCATTTATCCACATTCTCATTAACAATACTGCGCAATATGACATGTATTCATTTGCTGATTACTTTGTGGGGTATCATCAGATCATGGTTGCTGAGGAAGATCGTGAGAAAATTGTTTTCATCATGCCTTGGGGAACCTTTTGCTATAGACGGTTGTCATTCCGCCTCATCAATGCTGGAGCCACCTATCAACGAGCTATGATGGCTCTTTTCCATGACTTAATGCATAAAGAGATTGAGATCTACGTGGATGACATCATTGTCAAGTCCCGGAAGGAGGATGACCATATAGACCATCTCAAAAAGTTGTTCAACCGGTTGCGTAAGTACAACTTGAAGTTGAATCCAGCTAAATGCGCCTGTGGCGTTAAATCGGGCAAGTTGCTAGGATTTCTAGTCAGCCACAAAGGGATTGAGCTGGATCCTGCCAAAATCCAAGCCATCATTGAAATGCCCATTCCTCAAACAGAAAAGGAAATATGGGGATTTTTGGGAAGAATCAACTTCATTAGCAAGTTTATCTCCAAACTCACAGCAACCTGTGAGCCAATCTTCAAGATATTAAGGAAGAACTCTTCAATGAAATAGAATGATGAGTGTCGAAAGGCCTTCCTCACAATCAAGAAATAGCTAGTCAAAGCTCCCGTCTTGGTACCACCTAGGGATGATGTTCCCCTATTTATGTACATGTCCATAAGTGACAATGCCATGGGCTGCATGCTGGGACAAAAGGACAATAGAGGCCAAGAACGAGTTATCTATTACCTCAGCAAAAGGTTCAGCAGCAGTGAACACAAGTACACTCTGATCAAAAAGATGTGTTGTGTTTTAGAATGGGCTTTCATGAGGTTACAACATTACCTCCATGGTCACACAACCCATCTCATATCCCGCGTGGATCCTCTCAAGTACGTATTCAACAAACCTATGTTAAATTGCCGGCTGTCCAGATGGTAGTTGATCCTACAACAATTTGACATCGTATATGTGACTCAAAATTCCATCAACGGTCAAGGAATTGCAGATCAACTGGTCGTCGCACCTTCAGGGGATTTTAAACCCTTGGAAACATATTTCCCTGATGAAGGAGTAATGATAGTGCAGCAACACCATCAGTACGATACGCGCCAATCATGGAAGATGTATTTTGATGGAGCTGTTAATATGGAAGGTTCTGGAGCTGGACCAGTTCTAGTATCTGATACGGGGGAGCAGTATCCCGTTGCCGTCAAATTATAATTTGTCAACACCAACAATATGGCTGAGTATGAAGGTTGTCTCATGAGGCTAAAACTTTCCCATTCAATGGGCATCAGGCGGTTAACTGTCTTTGGAGATTCAGAGTTGGTAATCAGACAATCCACCGGAGTCTATCAAACCAAGGAACTACATTTGTTGCCTTACCATAGGCTGGTTTTGAAGATGGCTTCGGAGTTCGAAGAAATCTTCTTTCTACACATTCCTCGTAATAGGAATGACTTTGCGGATGCATTAGTAACTTTGGCCTACTTGATTCGCATATCAGACAAGGAACACTTGACGAGTGTCACAATTTCCCTGCACAAGGCCCCAGCCTATGGGAATTACATTGGAGAAGTATCGGATGAGCTACCTCCCATCCAACATCCTTGGTATCAGCATATCAAGGAATATATGCGAAATAAATCTACACCTGCTGAGGCAAGCCCGACTGAGAAAAGGCGGATCCATCGACTTGCTATGAAATTCTACTTGAGTGGAGATGCGCTCTACAAAAGAGATGCAAGAATAGGTCTCCTCAGATGTTTAGACAAAGATCAAGCCCAAAGGCTTATGGATGAAATCCATGGTGGAGTTTGTGGCCCCCATATGAGTGGCCCCCTTCTTGTCAAGAAAGTCCTCAGGACGGGACATTACTGGCTATCTCTCAAAGCTGATTGCAATGACAACGTCAGGAGATGTTATCAGTACCGGATTCATGGGAATGCTATCCACGCCCCTCAATGGGAACTCCATAATATGAGTTCGCCTTGGCCCTTCTCAATGTGGGGAATGGACGTTATCGGGTCGATTGAGCCTAAAGCCAGTAATGGTCATCGATTTATCTTTACCATGGTCGACTACTTCACCAAGGGGGTAGAAGCAGTCTCCTTCCCCAGGGTTACATAAGAAGTCATCATTGCTTTCATCATAAACAATGTCATTTGTCGATACAGACACCCAGAGGTGATTATGTCAGACAATGCTAAGAACCTCAACAATAAAATGATGGAGGAATTATGCTAGTAAATTCCACATCAAACATCTTAACTCTGTCATCTACCGTCCGAGGATGAATGGCGCTGTTGAAGCGGCTAACAAAAACATCAAGAAGATTATGCAAAAGTTGTCCGCCAACCACAAAGATTGTCCTGACCTATTACCTCTTACTTTGTTAGCCTACAGAACCTCAATGCGCACTTCCACTGGGGCAACCCCCTATGCATTAACCTATGGGATGGAAGCAGTGCTCCCCATAGAAGTTGAAATGGAATCCCTCAGAGTGTTGATAGACGCTCAGCTGGATGAAGACCAATGTGTACAAGACAGGTATCACCAATTGTCTCTAATAGACAAAAGACGAACCGCAGTTATCTTCCATGGTCAGTTATATCAGCAAAGGATTGCCCGATCCTACAACAAAAAGGTCCGGCTACAGCAGTTTAAACAACATGACTTGGTTTTGAAGAAGATTCTTGACAACCAAGATCAGGCTAAAGGAAAATTCAGTTCCTAACTGGGAAGGCCCATTTGTTGTCAAAGAAGTATTGACAGGAGGCGCTCTCAGATTGCAAGAAGTGGACGACGATGAATTTCCACAACTCATCAACTTAGACGCCGTGAAATGGTACTATGTCTGAAGTAATTCATAAACACCCTGATGCAGAACCATCAGATCACCAGTCATTCCGGTTTTTTAACCCTTTACTACCTACAACTTTCCTACACTTTACCCCTCAGGGAAACATACATTTCAAGCCAGCAGTCTGGCTCTCCTGTGGGTTCCTACGACTTAGGTCATCCCACCACGGATTGAACCTCTCACACTTGCAGTTTGGCTACCCATACATGGGATCAAACTTCTCATACCTGCAGTTTATCCTCAACCTATGATTAAACTTTCTCATCCCTACACTCTGACCTGCACATGGGATTACATTTTTCTTCTCACCTTGATGGGTAGCTACGTCGACCTGATCTCCTCTTCAATAGGAATATGTAGGCAACCATTTCATGTGGCCCGGTCGCAATAAAACAAAAACCACAAAAACATTTCTACCATTTTCTCCTCACAAAAACAGTCCTACACCATTTCAGCCATATACAGCGTTGAACCTTTTACACCAGGTTCGAACTACGCACACCTGATCTCCTCTTCAATAAGAGTACGTAGGCAGCCATTCATGGTGCGGTCTCACCCCCTACCAAAATACAAACCCTTGTCTGTTGGTGTTGGGATCATCCTTCAATCCACTACATTTCATTCGGCTTCAGACCAAAGGGATGGAATTACCTGAACTCCTCCCAATAGGAGATTCGGCGACCATCTAAGCTCCGGTCATGCCTTGAAGAGAAACACCAATCCATTAGAGATGGAATTAACTAGGCTTCTCCTAAATAGAAGTATTAGCGACCATCTGAGGTGCGGTCAATCTCATAGAGGAAAGCCACACTCCTCTCCACATTTCTATACGAAAACCAATCCCAAGACTCTAAAGATGGTAGGGATACATACAGATCGATGATCCATTCTAAAATATCCAGAGACAACTCAATGTCCATCCACCCAGGAGGAATTCAGAATACATCAAGACCACAAGCCCTAAAGCGGCAGGCAACATATCAAGTAAATAGCAAGGCATATCTAAAAGGGAAGTGATCCAAAAATATATTTCCCTGTCATATATAATTCGGTTTGATATACAAAATGTAAATTTTACATGACAAAATGGCTAAGCTAGTCTGTGCAGGTAAATACAAGCTCATCTACAGGGCAGGGTATATGCGAGCTAACAAGCCCAACATGGAGTCCCTCTCAGAAGAAGGAGGCGAAGCTGTGGTCTCCTGTACGAGAATATCCACACGACCCAACAGATATGTAGCCATATGCATGGTGACCATATGATCATCAATATATGCGCTCATCTCTGCGATCATGCCAGTAGTAAGTGACTTCAATGCAATATTATCTGTGACAGCTACATCCCAGGCAGATATAGCACTATCCTTCTTAACTATCACTGCATCTCTGGCTAATATGGCCTCATCCCGCTCAACAACAGCGGCATCTCTGCGATCTAATGCCTCGTCTCTCTATAATAGAGCTGCGTCTCTCCCATCAAGGGCAGTCAACATCATAGATCGAGCCTGATCTCTCTCAAACGTCATCAGATAAAGACTCTACTCTAAGTACTGTGCCGAGTGATGAATCACAACAGTACTGGTACTAGGAGAATCCGGAAGAAATGTTGGCAACCCAGCAGCGGGCTTCTCCTGGATGTAGGTATCGATGTCCTCCAAAGGCTCTACATCGTCTAACTCACTATCCGGTACTGCTGATACTGCTCCAGCCGACAAAATCTCTGTCTCCATCCATACGGAATACTTTTCAGAACAGCCTGGATGACTGACAGAAAAAGAGGCTATTTCACGCTGATCCCAATAAGCATACACACGGGATCGATCCTCTGCTGAGAGATATCGAGAAGCTGAACGCTGACTTATCGCCCCATCGAAACGATGAAAATCCTGGAACTGGTCGAACTGCGACATCACGACCAGTGGGTGATAAGTAGTCATGCCCCTCAAGCCAGCCAGAGGAAGGAAGTCCATGCCCGGAGCGTGAGTAATGAAGCTGTATGGTGAGTAAAGCCCCGAGCACGGCAATATGATGAATTGATCTCTGATATCTGCCCAAAATGAAGACCAAGACAGAGCATCTATACACTCCGAATGCTGAAAAGAGTATGACATGGCTACATCATTGGTGAACCAATACCCATGCCGTCTAAGGGTACAAACTGGTCTCAAGTGTAACATAAACCACACATACAGCATGACCGAACTCCCAGTAAACACTCCTATAGGATACGTGCAACAATAGGATGCCGACCGCAGGGTCTCTTCTACAATCATAGGTATAATGGTATGACCTTCTCTAAGAGCTCTCACAACCATAATGACACCAATGTCTATCTCGTCCATATATCGTGGCATATAGACATAGGACAATACGCACAGCAACAGTACATCAACTCTGTCCAAACGCTAGTGGTCCTCCGATGCGGTGAAATCCGTAGAATGTTGTGAATAACTATCCTTCGAGCCAAATCTGTCGTACAGAAAATGTTGGGATATCATGTGGCTAGTTGTCAGCTCGTCCTGCACTACACTGTGCCGCAATCTTATGAGAGTCATGAATCTTCTACTCATGTCTCCCAAAGCCAGATGCACGCAAGGTCTGTCTAAAGGCAGCATCGTCAAACGTGCATACTCCTCCAATATAGGAGTCAACTCATGGGTACCAAATCGGAATACTTGTCTATCTGGTAGCCAATGCTCTAGCATCCCATTTACAAACCCCGCAGGAACCTAAAACATCAATAAAGTCATGGTATACTACAACAACTGATCCACAGTCACCCTGTCTGGTGGTGACATGCTATCATACCACGATCGCATACCCAATACCACCACTAATGGTGGGGTATGATCTATACGGCTAACTGTCGAAGAAGACATCTGTACGGGCCGTGTCATAAGACCATCCAGGGGTCAATGTTGAATATCCTTAGACATACATACATATTCATAACATGATACATGCATAACAGATAATGGATGGCAATATGATATAGGGAATGGAAAAAATGGTGCATATATTCCTAAGCATATAATCATCTAATACATCAGCTCTGTACAGCTACAAATACAGGGAAATGGGCCATAGCCGCCCTACTACTAACAGAGGCCTATCAAAAGATATAGCGAGAATGGGGAACAACCACCCAATATCTAACAGAGGCCTATCAAAAGATATAACGAGAATACACATCAGAAGAAGACCATGGTGTCAATGTCCACATCATCAATCATGTCCACCTGATGTAACTCCTCTTGAGTCACTGGATCTCTATCAACAGGGATGTCAGTCCTATAAAGAGGAGGATCTGCGCCGGCAAAACCGAATGGGTCCTCTGAGGGGCCATCACCTGAGCTGGAAGGAACAAATCACTCCGCCTCTGCTGGATCTCTGCACAAATGCCGGATAAATATATGTGACTGGTCCAACTGCCGGGTCAAACTATCAATCTGATTCATATGAGTTAGAGGTCGGACACAAGCTTCCCAATCCGTTATCATCAAGGATCCAGGAACCATATCCCCCATAAACTTAGTGGCGCGGGACTGGGCTCCAATAGTGCGAGGGGACCACCACTGCTAGAACATCTCTTGAGTACATGGACCCTCTGATAATATAAACCGTCAACTCCCAACAATGGCATATCAGTGACGGGTGACTGTGATACAGGCCAATGACGCTTGGCAGGAGGCAAGATCGGCATACGGATCTCCCCTATGGTGCTCCTACTAGCACGCTCTCCTAAATAGAGCTCACAGCCTCTATTTTTGAAGAGAGGAACTCTCCTTGTGGAAATCAAGTACACGACTTCAGTCGGGTACCCATCCTCAAAGCCGATGGTTAAGTGTTCCCCTGAATAGGGAATCCATGTGATTGTGTTAGCTTTCAGCAACTCCAGCTATATACGGCAGTGAGTGAAGCCCTCAGCTACAAGGACCTCCGGCAAAATAGAATGGTGCCATCGTCGTCCTCGTGGATAGGTATCTAAACCTAACACACTCACAGGACGCAAACATGGGAGCCTCTCATTGGCACAAAAATGCCAACACAATGGCAAAATATCTGCTATCAGTAAACATTCTTAACCTCTAAATAGGAAATGACAAGAGAAATACTCGCCAGCAAAAATGGATAAAAGCCTAGCCAAGCCTCAGTCAAAACCTGTGAGCGCATGCGCATCGTTCGAAGGAAATAGGCAAAGGTATAGGAGCCCCAATCATGCTCTCCAATACGGTCCATATCATGTGTGGTGCTGATTAAAGCGACAGACACCGTAGAAGAGTTATCTGCTATGAAGCAGCCTCGAATGATAATCAGGAACAATCACCACAGAACGTGATCCCTGATTCTGACATCATCAGGCATGGGTTCAATCAAAAGCCCGCTCATAGCATCTACGCTCAAAGGACCTGAACGGACAGTCCTACCTTTGAGCGCCTCCGCCGGAACTCCTAATAAGGATCTGACGGCAGTAGGGGTAATATTCGCCATACAAGGCACTGGTTCCCCTCCAAACTCCATAACTGTGATAAATCACCAATCCATAGGCATTATCATCACCTCGCAATCCAGCAGATGAGTGACTAAGTCTGATGAAACCATCGCTCAAATAATGCCTTGATGTAACCCTAAGGACAACGAGGGGGAAGGATGGAGAAGAATGCCCAGGATTCTTCTCCCGAATCCCCACTCATGCACTACCGCTATATAGTCAGGATGAAGCGCCTGGTACATGGAGTGAATGCTAAACCAGTTCCCTCAAGGCTGTGTAAAACCCAGAACCTTCATGGAATGCAGATCAACATCAAAACCCTTTGCTCCTCATCAATAGGAAAGAAGGAAGATCAAAGTCTAACGCCATACCTCGTTAGCATACAAATACATCGATGGATGTCTGCTCAAATGACCCAGCAGCTCTGGGTTTGCCACCTGAATACTCGGAAGCTCCCTACGAGGAACATGTGCAGCAGGAGCGGGATCCTCAATCGGAATATCTGCCTCCTCGTCCTAAACATCTGGCACATCTACCCGGACAGGACGAATGACGTCCTCCATCAACCGACGAGGCTGTCTAACAGAACAGGGACGAAGAACTTCAGAAGCCCTCCGCCGTACGCCAGAAGTGGTCCTATAAGAACTGCTCAGCTTATCCGGATCCATAATATCTGGACAACAAGTCTCCAAATCACCTAAAAAGGGTGTGGTATTTCCTTACCTGGAGCTTTCTAAAATGCATTTATGACTATATGCATGCATGCATTTACTTTAACATATAATAAAGTTAAAATGCATGACTACCCAATGCCTACATTTGGAAAACTTTTGCCATAGTCCCCTTTGAAAATAGGACTATCCACATGCACATAGGCATGTCTAGGTGGTCATTCAGTAGCACACCTGCCCCAAAGTAATATACATAATATATGCATTAAAAATAAAATCATCATGTATAAGGTCAACCTCAATACTAGGAGTACTTTGCCTTTCTACCTTTTTCTCATTGGACCTCAAATAGGACAAAAAGTAGCAGAAAAAGATGCCAATTTGACTGTCTCAAAAGTTAAATTTTTTCACATTATTATGTTCAGCATGGTTTAATACTAACTTTTACTATGTTGAATATTTTGTATCAAGTCATTTGTGCATACATAATCACTAATATGTGTTTAGATGCATTTCATTCAATAATTCACAATCCAACGGATTAAAACTGGAAAACAATACATGTATGCGTTACCAGGATAGTGTAGAACACTTGTACGGTGATAGAATTTGCAGAAAGTAACCCGAACTCAGCAGATCTGAAAGAGGCTCACGGATTTTCCTTTGCGTGACAAGTTAAAATTGACTTATGAGACCAACCTGTTGGAATTTATCATCCACGATTGGCCGCAAGCCCACCTGCGGCACCCCTATATGGGTCCCACCCCTCTGGTTCTGTCCAGTTCGAGTTGTAAAGAGTTCTTACGAAATAGAAAGGTCAAATTGAGAATAAAGACGCCACACGATTCATCAAAACAGTATACAATCCTGGTCTTCTCAGATGAGAATTTGAATCTGTACATCACTCATTGGTAGTCACTTGAACACAAGGTATATCCTGCCGATGATCTCAGTTGTCACAAATCACATACGGCAATACCTTATACAGGTCCTATGCCGCCAACTCTAGGTCGTTACCCTACGTGAGTCCCCGACGGGGGTTACAACGTGAGTCCCCAACGGGGGTTACAATATGAGTCCCCGACGGGGGTTACAACGTGAGTCCTTGACGGGGGTTACAACGTGAGTCCCCGAAGGGGTTTATAATGTGAGTCCCCGACGGGGGTTACAACGTGAGTCCCAGACGGGGGTTACAACGTGAGTCCCCGACGGGGGTTACAACGTATATCCCCGGTGGGGGTTACAACGCATGCTCATCTGTTGACATGCAAATCAGCGAAGGTCAAGCAACCTTGACATCATGATAACTAAAAGAGCATCGGAAGCCATCTGATGACCAACAGCTTCCACACACATCAGCGATGGTTACAACGTATATCTTCGGCGGGAGTAACAATGCATGCTCATCCGTTGACACACAAATCAGTGAAGGTCAAGCAGCCGTGACGTTATTTTAGCCGATAGAGATTAAACCTATCAGAGCTCTCTAGAGCTATTCGAGGTTTTCACACCCGACTGCTCGTATTCCCCAGTATAACCCCGGCGGGGGTCACAACGCAATGCTCCGTTGATCTACACGTCAGCGAAGGTCAAGAAACCTTGACAATCTACCCATAGAATGATTCGTTGATCTACATATCTGCGAAGGTCAAGAAACCTTGATAATCTATCCCACAGGATTTTTCAGTCGGTCAGGCACCCCTGACAACATTTGTTGAAGATAGTAAATCCGACAGGATCTTGGCATACTCTGACGATACTAACCAAAAAAAGTCAATGTTATCAAAGAGGATAGATGATGGAATATGTTATACACATCCTCAAATAGATCAAGCTTTATCCCCACAGATCTCTTACAAATAAGAGGTACATCTTCAGGATAAAGTCATTATCAAAGACCCAGGAATTTGGTGATAACTCCAACATCAACATCCTAACAGATTCAGATTACATATCAAATATGGTCATCATTGCCAATTGCCAATTGAAGTAACAGGGAGCCAAGAATCATCCCCATCGTGTTGGGCTACAACCCCATACACAGGCATCATACATTTGCATCATGTTGCTATCCATAGTACCATGTTCGTCTTGTTGCGTTTCAAGTGTCAAGGATTCTTTATCCTACCCATGCATCGCCATGCATGAGTATGATAAAGAGGGGCATTTGTAGACACTCGAAATTTTCTATAGTACTGTAAGTAACATTGCAGGAGGACAGATTCGTCTTTTAAGAGAGAACCCTGAAATACAATCCAAACCCATACTGGATACTACCAGAAGTTTAACATCAACCTCGAATCACAATCTAGGAGTAACAATTCCAACCTCGGATGTAACCCCGAGGCCTGTAGATACAATACCAGAACACACACCAGAGAAGACCGATTAATCTCAGAGATAACCTCGAGGTATCCAGTCTCAGTCCCAACCATGAGAATAGCCACCAACCTTGGTGATAACCCCAAGGAATGCAGTTTCGGCGATAACCCTGGAAATGCTTATTTCGAATGCGACCAGCTTCAATCTCGGCGCTCACAATGAGATGCATTGTACCAACCCAGCAATAACATCGGGAAGACAGGAACACCTCAAAGGTGACAATAAGGACCTTTAACAATTGCAGCAGCCCAATCTTAGCGAAGTCTGAGCAACATATACTTTATCAGCCTAATTCGGCGATAACACCGGTGAGGGGCAACATCGTCATCTAATCAACACGATGCCATGTCACGTCTTCTTAACATCACTACATAACAATATCCTAGAAGACTAACCAATCCTGAGTGACTATTGTGCGGGGTAACGGATGAAAGTTGAAGCTTGAAGACTAGAGGGCATCGTCCCATCTTCAATGACTTCGTACAAGCTCTAATCCCATGCCATCGTACAACTCTCAACTACGGCAGTCCGAAATAGGTCCTGTATACCTCAAACGGATGCCCGGATTGCACTTCAGAAAGTTCGAGTGGACATTATAGTGCCCGAGTGCACGTACTTCAAGATAACCCGACTCGAAAAACCCGGGCAAACCTAGATTGTCTCTGGTACACCTGCGGCTCAGCTGCAGGTACACCTACGGCTACATTACCTATAAATAGAGAGCTTGGGCTGCCTATTTTACAAGAGAAAAAGGCGAGGAAGCCCTGCCCAATTTGCTCTGCACTCACCCCATGCATTGTATTTTCCCCTGTTAAACACCTGTGAGCTCATATATAGCCCTTTTATACCTATAAAAGTCGGTGTTTACCCACTCTAAAGAGATAGAAGTCTTCTTTGGCAGTCAACTGTAAGCCTTCTCACACACTTTAGAGTCCTTCTCTTCATCTCTGCACACACCCTTCTACACGTTGAGAGTCGTGTTACTTGCTTTTGTCCGAACTTTGGTCTGTGGTTTCATTTTAGTTTGTATATATATATATATATATATATATATGGGAAAAATGTGTGTACATAGCTATGTATTACATAGTAGGCTATGGCGACGGTTTTTTGGACTATAGCGACGGTTTCACCCGTCGTCATAGCTATTCTGGGCTATAACGATAGTTTACCGTCGCTATAGCCCAAAACATCTTTCGTCATAACTCTACTGTGTAATACACAGCTGTGTATATACATATAGCCCTATATATATATCATAAATATATTTACATATATATTGACTAACATTGTCGAGTTATGCCTCGATTGAGCCTAGACTTCTCTCTGGAGCGTTTATTGCTTTAATATATATATATATATATATATATATATATATATATATATATATTAACTGTGTGTCGGACTCTGTTCGATGAGCTTGGATTTTACATCCAGTGAGTTTATTCGCTTATATATATATATATATATATATATATATATATATATATGAATTGTTGTCGAACTCTATTCGATGAGCCTGAATTTTATATCCGGTGCGTTTATTGCTTTTATATATATACCTATATATATTTTGTCATGCCTGGACTTACTTCGTGGCAGTTGATTGCTTTGTACAACTTTATTTACATTTTGTCTCGCCTGGAGTTTCCTTCGTTGCGGTTGACCGTATTTACAGCTTTATTTATGTTTCGTCACGCCAGGAGTTTCCTCCGTGACGGTTGATAGCTTTTACAGCTTTATTTACATTTCTGATCCCCCATGGAGGTGCTTCGTGGTTGGTGATACTATCTGTATATATATATATTATATATATATATATCTGGTTACTGCTTTCATACAAATTGTAGTATTCTGTGTGCCTAGTAATCATGTGATCACAGATTCAGCCTATTGGATCTAGATTCGGTTCCCGTGATGGACATTTTCAGCTGTAAGTAGCTTGTAAATTATTCTGCGGTGTCTGAATTTCCTTAGATGATTTCCATACCCATGAGGAAGTCGGCATTATTTTATACATTATTTTCATATGGATGCCTCGCATTCGTAAAATAAAATTAATCAAGCCGAGCACTTAATAAAATGGGAGTGTAAAAGGTTTCAATTACTATTGAGCATCTGTGTTTGGAAAAAACCTCTTTTATAAAACATCATTGCCACAACTTGTTTAAAATTAAATTTTTACATAAATTCAAACCATGTGTATATAGGTTCGAAGGAGGCCTCGCAATACTTCCAAATAATAGCACATTGACCCACACATACACACATTCAGATAATAGTTTCTTGGAAAGAGGTGGTCACCATGGTAACATGGATGTCGGGGGGTGCCTAACACCTTCACCCCGCATAACCAAGTCCCCGGACCCTAATGAATCTCAGTTTCACCGACCCATTTAGCAGTGTCACATCACTGGGTCAATGTGCAAACCTTTTCTCGGTTGTGTTGGTACAACCATTTAAAAAATCAACTGGCGACTGTTAACATTCCATCGTCGACATTATACATGTTGGACCTTTTTCACTTGTTTTTTCAAACAAATCTAACCTAAAATGAGAACACCAAAGAACAAGTAACGGAAAGGGACATCCAAAAACCCCCGACGTCGACAATATGCACATGATTCCATCATCCATTATAAAAATATGAATTACAGAGACTATACTATAAAACATAGTAAACCTTAAGAACACAGAGACTAAGGAATTATACTATAAATCATATATGTTAAGATTATGTAACATACCTTTAATTTGCTCAGACAATCCTTTTTAATCACTGAGAATATCTTGAAGAACTCAGAACTTTCTCTTGCTTTTCTTTCTCAGACTCTCTCTCAAACCTCTGACAATCATATCTTTCTTAGGCTTAAGCCAATTGCATTATACGTAACTAAAACAAACGCACATCTTTTTTTTCAAACGTTTTAAAATTGTCCTCTACTAATTGCCCCTATTCAATTTATCAGTTACCAAATATTATATATTATTTATATTTTGTTTAATTTAATTTATACTACTAATAAATCAAATTTAAAAATCCAAAATCCATAGGGCTTTGTTTGGAAAAATTATTTAAAATTAAAGACTTAATATATTTAAGCTTTATTTGGAAAAATAAATTAAAACTACTTTAATTTATTTTAATAACCACTTATAATATAGCTATTTGTCACACTTCTAATTAATTAAGTTTTCATACTTAATTTAATTAATTCTAATAACAATTCATTGCATAATATAATAATTTATTTAATCATTATAAACTCTCTAACTTAACTATTAAATTAAATTAGATTACTATTTCAAAATAATTACTTTCCTTAACTCATTAATTATTTATTAAACAAATAAATAATCAAATTACATCAAATCAATTAAACAAATACTTATTCAACGATAAACACATCCATTAAATATTTATATAATTTAGTAAATATTTAAATATTTAATTAAAAATCTGGATTGTTACAACTTCTCCTTATTGGCGCACAATTTGGTGACCAAACCCCTTTCCTCGACAGAACTTTCTAGACATCGTCAATAATGAAAATAATAACATAAATAACTTTGTCGTCTGAATTATTGATTTAATAATATAAAATATTGTGACAATAATTAAATTAATAACGTGAGATACTATACAGCAATTATTGTGGCAATAATTGAGTATAATTGAGTGACTTCTCGCGTCACCATCAATAATCAAAGATATTGTACAACCAGTTTCCTTGGGATTTATCCCTTGGAATAAAATTAATGTTCCTAGGTACTCTTTTATTCTTTGGCTTGGAATTTTATAGAGACTTCCCACTAATGATAGAACTATCCTTTTTATGGGCAGCAGGTTGTCATGTCAGCCATGTCAAACCCACATTGAATCCTTAGAACATATGTTCTTTTTATGTGATTACTATAGACTCATCTTTTGTAGTGTTATGGATTTGGGCCAGTGGAATAGGGTCTCTGATAATTGGGCTGATATCTTGAACTATATATCTTCCTTCCAAGGAACAACATTGTCCCGGAACATCTTGTGTCTATCTCTTGCAGTTTCTTTCTACAAAATTTGGGAGGCCAGAAATGCCAAGCTACACAGGAACACCATCATCCCCTCACAAGTTCTGGCTGAGGATGTTATAAATATTATTAAATCTAGACTGTCAACATGTAATTCTTTTCTTATGGCTACAACATTTTGTCAATTTTTTTGTACTTGGCTATTGTAACGGATTGTGTTGCCATTACCATTTTAACTAGTATGTATGTGCTCTTATAGTATTTCATCTATTAGTTTTTCAATAGATGAACTAACTATAGACTGGGGTATGCACATCTGCCATTGTTTTCTTGTGTTCCTTTTATACAAACCAAATTTAGCAAAAAAAAGGTATTCCGTTGTATGGTCCACCAATGATTGTGCCATCGTACAAATATTCCCTGATAAAACGAATATTCCCCGACCAATCGAATATTTTATGACAACTTGCTTACTTTGCAAAATTTGTAAATATTACCCACAACTAGCACATTACCTCAAATCCACACCTTATTACTCAAAAAATTTTTTTAGAGAAAATTAAATCTTTATTCATAAAAGTTGGGGTCTTACATTATCCTACTCATGATCTAGAGTTGGTAGTAGTCATTTTCGCACTAAAGATAACATTACATGTATGGGGAGAAAGTGGAGATCTATACGGATCATAAAAACCTCAAATATTTCTTCACCCATAACCTCTAATTAGTTAATTAGGGTGTTTTCTTAATTCTATCATCTATGGATTTAAGTTGATTTGAGTATGATGCATTGAGAGATGGTCATATTTACTTATGTGTTCTTGATTAACAATTCAAAATAGTGAGCATAATTGATAAGAAGTGTATTAATTTAAGTGAAGCAATAAGTGAAGTAGTGATCTTAAATCTCCATAATCTGTTTTTTAATTAGTGGTAATTAGAATTAGTGTAATTAAATAATTTAATTCATAATCTTAAATTGATTATTTAAATAAAATAAGTTTGATTAAGAGTTAGTATTTGGTAATTTGTATTAATAATTCCGCGTGAAAACAATACTCTACTTACACTTTTTTACTTGTTGACCAAGTATACTTGCATGATTGTGCGTAATTAGTTTAATATTTTTTTGCCAATATTAGCTTAAATCAAATTAATCTTAATTTGAACATTTTTTTTTCTTTATTTAATTTCTTCCTATTTTTCTCTCTTTTCAGGTACCATAGATGACTTTGCTTATCAATGGCCATATACGAATATGACTCAACCAAGGGACACATGAATTGATGGACTCAATGCATTTTTTGTATTGTCATCACAAATTAAAACACTTTCGAAGAGGTTGGATGTTCTTGAAGCCTAACGTATTCGAAAGATCGTAGTAGTTTGTAATTATTGCGCTGAAAATCATCCGAGTCATCAATGCATCGTCAGATTTAGACCAGTACAGTATGGGGGTGATTACCTCAACAACTATGTGTATCCCAATTATCATCAAGCTTGGGGTATCACCCGAATTCGTAATGGAACTACAATTATGAAGACCAATACCATGCTCCAATTCCAACATATATACCGAAATTCTCATGTCAACCTTCATTGCCACAAGAAAAAAAGTCAAAGTTGGAGGAATTCATGTCAAAGCTCGTGACGCCCCCAAATCCGGGTCTCTTTCAACCCGACATATGATGATCCACGGTGCTACAGTTCACACAAACATTCAATTGAAATGCCTCAAAAGAACGAATATGTCTTAAATATATTTCAAAATAATACTACCATTCCCCAGGTTCTTTATAACCATAATATCGAATATTATCATTTCAAACTGTTGGGTAAAAGCAAAACGCGCAAAACACGCAAGTGTACATGATTAACAAGTAATATATTAGTGAATAAAGTATCGCTCCCACGAGGACAAAATATCAAGAGTTTTAACTTCACAATTATCAATTTTATATTAACCCTAATTTTATTAAACTAATAAATTCAATGGTTTTAACTTATATAAAAAAACTAAATTAATAAAGAAATAAACTATCACAAAATAGTCACCAATAACGAAATCCAGAATTTCAAACAATTAATGGAGAATTAGACTTATGATTTCACCCTGAGCCTCACTCTGATTTTCAAACCTTATTTCCAACTCAATTTAATATCCCAGTTTATTAATTAAGAACACGAACGTAGTAAGAGCCACCTCTCGATGCACTAATACCATATTAACATCAATCCACAATTAAGATATAAATCTGTTAAACACCTAAATTAACCAACTCACTATATCTCTATGTGAACTGCAATCAAAGAAGGTTGAAGTTTTAGCTCTCTATATGATTATATGTGATGTCAAGCATATCTCTACCTTAACAATAATCACAAATCTGCTATCGACAAAAATTTATGACACATGCTATATTAACTAGGTCTAGATTTGAATCTCCTCTCTCGATTCCTTTCAAATCCACACAGAACTGTTGATCAGACAACTTCATAAATTCACGCTCAAATTAACATAGATAAACTGAAAATATCTTATTGAATTGGAAATCAAAGTTATAGTGTGACGCCCCCAAAACAGGTATACAACACCCATTCTGAGTCACCAAATACATGGTACATAAAGCAAACTATAACTTCAATAATACAAATGTAGTGTGAAATACAATAATACATACTTTGAGTTTAAATACAAATATTGTCTTCTAGACAATATCCACACGCAAATAAGTCCTCATTACAATTATTCAAACACAATTTTAGAGAAATAGTGAGGACTGCTAAAACATCTTTTTAGAAACCTCACTCAATAGCCCGACTCGATTCCTGCTATGTTCTCAGCTCTTGAGAAGAAAAATGGAACAAAAAGGAAAAGGGTGAGCTCAACTAGCCCAGTAAAGAATATTATGACTAAGATAATATACAAGAAATTATCGTTAGTCTTCAACAGGAAAAAATCTGATAAAATATAATAGACAACAAGTTTTAGATCAACAAATGCAGTGAAAACAGCAATCCATTAGAAGAGTCACGTAGAGAATGAATTCTACTGTCTTCTAAGATTTAAAAGTACATCATCAAAATTTCATCCCTGTAACAACAATCAATATACATATTTAATCATCTTTGCACTATAGGCCAAAAATATTCATTTGTATCACCAGTTTGTCATGTTCATTTCAACACATGTTCATCTTTGCACTACGGGCCAAAGAGATTCATCAAGTTAATCATTCATCTTTGCACTACAAGCCAAAGATATTCATCAAGTATCACCATTAAGGACTGAGGATGATGAAAAACATTTTTAAGAACGAATCCAGTGAGATATAAGAACAAATATTAGGGATTCGTACAACAGTTTGTCTAAGATCAATAATACTTCATAACAACTGATTTTGAAACAGAACTCAAAAATAACGATCAAAACATGGATACAATCAAAGATAGTAGCCAAAATAGACATCTTGTACATAAAGGAAAATTTTCATTTTTCGGTGAATAGTGTCGTATTCGTGAATAGTGCCGTGTACATGAATAGTAACCCCGAAACAAAAAGTTCCAAATTTGATTAAAGAGTTCATCAATATTTCGGCATAATGATATTGAAGAAAATAATATCATTTAAGAAGAAAATAACATCCCTTACCTCAAAATAACCGTACTTCTGACTAAATTTCGATATAGTGCTGACAGAAACTCGGACCGTATAGCAACACTCAAAGTATACTCATAAGAATACGCTCGATAATATAGAGAGAGAAAGAGAGAAAACTTGTTTCTGGTGTGATTTTTAATTCTAACTTAGCCCTCTATTTATAGGAAAATGCTAGAACGCCAAAGGAGACTAAATAATAAATTAATATTATTTCTTTACCAATTTCTCTACGCATGCTAGGTTGGGATCAGCCATCTTTGAATAAAATTAGTAGCCCATGTGCATATTCCACCAACCAAAAGTGGGTCCCCCCATAAATTTAATAAAAAATCATTTTATTTTTCTGAAATTTCAATAATTCATAGAAAATAGACCGGTAATCAGAAAAATACGAATTTTAAGTCCATTCTGCCTGAAATCGAATTCTCTACAACTTTCAACCAACCGTTTTCTGTTATGGGGCCCACAAATGACTACGCCGTCGTACAGAGATTCCCGACAATAAGAATATTCCACGACCAAACGAATATTCCCCGACAAAACTGAATATTTTAATAACCACTTGTTTATTTTGCAAAAATTGCATATTTCACCCATAACCAAAGCATTATATCAAATTACCACCTTATTAATCAAGAATAATAATTAGAGCAAATTCGTTTTTATTTATAAAAAGTTGGGGTCTTACAATCTCCCCTCCTTATGAAATTTCGTCCTCGAAATTGACGTACGTACTTGGTTTTTCGAACAGGTAAGGGTGCCTCGCTTTCATTTCTGATTCCAACTCCCATGTCATTTCCTCAATTGCATGGTTTCTCCATAAAACTTTAACTTGTGGTACAACCTTCGTGCGTAAGACATGCTCTTTCATATCCAAAATCTCAACAGGTATCTCCTCGTATGTTAAATCTTCAGTAATCTCGTCTAGTTCTAACGCAATAATGTGGTTCGGGTCTTTAGCATATTTACAAAGCATAGATATGTGGAATACATTGTGAACACGAGACATACTTGGAGGTAACGCGAGTCTATAGGCTACGTTTCCTATTTTGTCAAGAATCTCAAATGGACCAACAAATCTTGGATTGAGCTTTTCTCTCTTTCTAAATCTTGTAACTCCCTTCCATGGAGCAACACGTAACAGTACATGATCCCCAATATTAAACTCCACGTCCTTTCTATGAAGATCAGCATAACTCTTTTGTCGATCTTGTGAAGTTTGAATACTTTGTCGAATCATTTGGTTCTTTTCTGTAGTCATGCGTACTAATTCTGGTCCCAACAACGTTGCTTCTCCCACCTCTTCCCAGCATACTGGAGATCGACACTTTTGTCCATACAATGCCTCAAATGGAGCCATGTCTATACTTGCTTGATAACTGTTGTTGTAGGAGAAATCCACCAGTGGCAAGTACTTATCCCAACTTCCTTTAAAATCTAGGACACAAAGTATTATTAGATCTTCGAGGGTTTGAATAGTCCTCTCTGATTGTCCGTCCGTTTGAGGATGATATGCTGAACTAAATTGTAAATCTGTGCCCATAGCTTTCTGCAAGCTAACCCAAAATCTTAAAGTGAATCTTGGGTCACGATCTAAAACTATGGATACTGGCATGCCATGCAATCTCACAATCTCATTCACGTATATACGAGCAAGACATTTAAGAGAATAAGTCTCACGTATCGGCAAGAAATGGGCAGACTTGGTTAATCTATCTATAATAACCCAAATAGCATTTATGCCTTGAGAAACCATGGGAAGACCCGTCACAAAATCCATGGTAATGTGTTCCCACTTCCATTACAGAATCTCAAGTGGTTGCAATGGACCCTTTGTCACTTGATGCTCCGCCTTTACTCGTTGACAAATTAAACACCTCGAAATAAACTCCGCGATCTCTCTCTTCATATTGTTCCACCAAAATGTATGTCGAATATCATGATACATTTTGGTACTCCCAGGATGGATTGTAAATGGGGTGTTGTGTGCCTCCATCATGATTCTATGTTTCAAGTCAGAATCGTTCGGAACGCAAAGTCGAGAGTTGAATTGTAGTATTCCTTCTTCATCGATTCTTGTTTCCGGAATAGCTCCTTCTTGCACTTTCTTCTTCATACTCATCAGCCCCAGGTCCGTAGCTTGAGCATTTTTAACATTATCGATTAAAGTCGGTTCTACTCATATATTCATCATCATCACGTGGGTACCTAGAGTTTTCATATCCATCTCTATTATTTGTAAGTTATACGAAATGAGTCTTTGACAATATCGTACTAGTACTCATATACGATCTTCTACTCAACACGTTAGCTACCACGTTCGGTTTTCTAGGATGGTATGGTCAGAACATGTGCCGAAATGAGTCTCCTCTTGAGTTCTTCGAAGCTCTTCCCACATTCCTCGCTTCATTCGAATTTTGTATCTCTACGAGTCAGCTGAGTTAATGGAGTAGCGATTTGAGAAAATCTTTCCACGAATCTTCGATAATAACCAACTAAGCCTAAAAAGCTACGTATTTCGATTACTGACTTAGGTTGCTCTCAACTGTGACTCATATCCCAATCTTGGATAGCACATCACAATAGCATCTATCGGTTTACTACCACATGAATATGGCGTCCCCTACGGAGAGTTTGGCTTCGGTGCATTCCACAAAGGAAGTCATAAGATAGAGGCTCGGGTATCAACTTCTATAGTTGGGTTTTTAACTCCTGAAGTTCAATAGGAGCCATTCGATATGAGATTTTAGAAATGGGTTTTATACCGATTTAAAGTCGATACAAATTCAATATCACGCTCTGGTAGTAGGCCAAGAAATTCTTCAGGAAATATGTCAAAAAATTCAATAACAACAAAAATATCATTCAAATCTGACGTATTATTGTTCAAGTCCATAACATGGCTAAGAAAACTTGACATTCATTTTTCAATAAACAAATAGCTTTGTGTGGTTTGATATGACAGTGACTGATTTTAGTGGTTTAGTGGTTTGAATTCGTATGACAGTTTGGTTAGGAATATGAAAACTAACAACCTTATGAAAATAATAAATTTTGGCATGATGAGTGGTTAAACAATCAATTCCTAAAATCACATCAAAAGCAAGTTTCTTTAAAGAGATAAGATCAACAGGTAATGTGATTGTGCCAACTTGGATCATGCAAGATTTATAAACTGTAGATGTAACGAAGGTTTCACCCAACGGAGTTTCAACAGATAAATTAAAATCTAATTTCTCCGGAGTCAAGTTTAAACATTGAGCACAAGCAGGAGAGATAAAAGAATGGGTAGAACCGATATCTAGTAAGGTATAAACTTTGCAAGAATTCAAGAATAGCTACCCGTGATCACCTCATTTGGGTTCCTCGGGTTTTGGCCAGTCACGACAAACGCTCTTCTAGGAACCGCTGATTTCGACTTATCCGGGACAGCCCTTAGAATCATCACTCCCGCTGAACTTGGTTTCGCTATAGTACAATCTCGAGCGATGTGGCCTTCCTTTCAACAGTTGTAACATACCTTGGATTGTTGTGGACAGTTTGAGCTGATATGTCCCTCCTACCCGCATTTGTAACATCTAACTGGCGGTCGTTCTCCTCCCCTAGAATTTGTTGTTGGTGCTGGTGCTGCTGCTGATGTCTTCCCGTCGTTGTTGAATCTTCTCTTTCTAAAATTTCCACTTGAGTCACCTCTTCTATTATCATGGCCACGATTACCACCTGAGTGGTTACCGCCTTTGTCCGTATTCTTCCTTCCTCGCTGGTTATCATCGTTCTGATGACTGCTGTCACCGATATTACCCTGGTTGTGGTCCCTCGGTTGAGTATACTCACTATCTCGCTCTAATAATTGAGCCCTGTTTACAACATCTGATTACACAGAAAATTTATGAGATATACCTATCTCATAATATAGGGATATATAAGATATATCCCTATATTATAACCTGACCAACAAATAAGCTTAGGTCGGACACACTAGCGAAGGATTTACTCGTCTCTCCCCTCCTAGTTCAATTCCCCGATCTCCGCCAGAGATCATATCCCTAAGCTCTGATACCAACTGTGATGCCCCCAAATTAGGTATACAACACCCATTCTGAGTCGCCAAATACATGGTACATAAAGCAAACTACAACTTCAATAATACAAATGTTGTGTGAAATACGACAATACATACTATGAGTTTAAATACAAATATTGTCTTCTAGACAATATCCACACGCAAATAAGTCCTCATTACAATTATTCAAACACTATTTTACAGAAATAGTGAGGACTGCTAAAACATCTTTCTAGAAACCTCACTCCATACCCTGACTCGATCTTGCTATGTTCTCACCTCCTGAGAAGAAAAATGGAACAAAAAGGAAAAGGGTGAGCTCAACTAGCCCAGTAAAGAATATTATAACTAAGATAATATACAACAAATTATCGTTAGTCTTCAACAGGGAAAAATCTGATAAAATATAATAGACAACAAGTTTTAGACCAACAAATGCAGCGGAAACAACAATCCATTAGAAGAGTCAAGTAGAGAATGAATTCTACTGTCTTCTAAGATTTAAAAGTACATCATCAATATTTCATCCCTGTAACAACAATCAATATACATCTTTAATCATCTTGGCACTACAGGCCAAAGATATTCATTTGTATCACCAGTTGGCCATGTTCATCTCAACACCTGTTCATCTTTGCACTATGGGCCAAAGAGATTCATCAGTTTAATCATTCATCTTTGCACTACAGGCCAAAAATATTTATCAAGTATCACCATTAAGGACTGAGGATGATGAAAAACATTTTTAAGAACGAATCCAGTGAGATAGAAGAACACATATTAGGGATTCGTACAACAGTTTGTCCAGGATCAATAATACTTCATAACAACTGATTTTGAAGCAGAACTCAAAAATAATGATCAAAACATGGATACAATCAAAGATAGTAGCCAAAATGAACATCTTGGACAAAAATGAAAATTTTCATTTTTCGATGAATAGTGACGTATTCGTGAATAGTGTCGCTATACGTGAATAGTGCCGTATACGTGAATAGTAACCCCGACACAACAAGTTCCAAATTTGATTAAAAAGTTGAACAATATTTCGGCATAATGATATTGAAGAAAATAATATCATTTAAGAAGAAAATAACATCCTTTACCTCAAAATAACCGTACTTCTGACTGAATTTCGGTATAGTGCTGACATACGCTCGATAATATAGAGAGAGAAAGAGGGAAAACTTATTTCTGGTGTGATTTTCAATTCTAACTTAGCCCTCTATTTATTGAAAAATGCTAGAACGCCAAAGGAGACTAAATAATAAATTAATATTATTTCTTTACCAATTTCTCTACGCATGCTAGGTTGGGATCATCCATCTTTGAATAAAATTAGCAGCCCATGTGCATATTCCACCAACCAAAAGTTGGTCCCCTCATAAATTTAATAAAAATCATTTTATTTTTATTAAACTTCAACAATTCATAGAAAATAGTCCGTTTATCAGAGAAATATGAATTTAATGTCCATTCTGCCTGAAATCGAATTCTCTACAACTTTGTAGCTTTAAGTTTTTCCAAACTCCAAACATAAAATATCTGAAATCCACAAACTAATGATTTTTAATACCTCTACACCGACAAAATACTAATAAAACACCTCAGCATTAATTCCTTCATTTTTATCCACATAAAAATAAATATATCCATCATTTATATTCACATAAAATAAATATTTCCTTATCATATAAATCAAAATTTAATTATTCACAAATAATATTTCAGAATTACAATTACGACAACCAGACCGTTCCCAGGAAAGAGGGAGCTTTACAATAAGGATTTCTCCTTACTGGCGGCGCAATTAGATGACCAAACCTCTCTTTGACAGAACTTTTTAAACATTGCCAATAATGTTATATAATAATATTATTCAAATAATATGAATTATTAATCTGATAATGGAAAATATTGTGCAATGACAATTATTGAAACAATAATAATATAAATATCAACGCAGCAATTATTGAATCAATAAAAAAATGAACAGTAATTACTGTAACAATTATTGAGTAGTGTCTTCTTACGTACGAATCAATAATTCAACCATACTGTGCAATACCGTGTGCTACTGTACAACTACGCGTATTACTGTATTTTTACCACCAATTATCCAACAGTGTTAACGGTAACAATTTACGCTGTTATTTATAAAACTCAATCTTTGTCTTTTTCTTTAATCCAACCGTTTTCCGTTATTGGGCCCACAAATGACTGCGCCGTCTTACGGAGATTCCCGACAATAAGAATATTCCACGACCAAACGAATATTCCCCGACAAAAATGAATATTTTAATAACCACTTGTTTATTTTTCCAAAAATTGCACATTTCACCCATAACCAAAGCGTTATATTAAATTACCACCTTATTAATCAAGAATAATAATTAGAGGAAATTCATTTTTATTTATAAAAAGTTGGGGTCTTACATATAGAATCATCGTTTCACCCAAAGATCCATCACAAGTCTAATAAGTAAATTAGTTCATAATGAATAAATTAAAATTGAATAATTTGTTGAAGACATCATTCCAATTACAAATAAGACTAAAGAGAAGAAGAATAATGAAAACCCCTTCACGTAGCCTTGATTCACAACCGTTGCGACACTATCTGAAAATTACTCCTCCAACGTTTGCTCTTGAATCATTGAAATCGCTCTTGAATTAATGCCTTTGGTTTGTATGATTGTTGTTTTTCTACGTAATAGCCAGCTCTCCTCTCTTCTGTCCGAATTCTTCTTTTATTAGAGTCCAAACGCATCAGCCCAATCCCACAAACCAAGCTCTAACAGAAGTCAAAACCAAACAGGACAGCTGTAGAAAACGGGACCCCCACCCCAGCGGGCTAGGCTACTGACTTCAAGATTTTCTTACTTCAACTTTATTCCACTTTTGCTCCAAAAAGTCCACCTTTCCTCACCAATTGCATCCATTACCACCCTATACATAAAATATCATGAAACGAGTAAAAACGAACACGAAACATGAAAATATCTACGAATTTAAACTTGAAATGAATATCGATTCATGTATATAAAATCCACTTATCACAAACTTATACTATTACATAGGTAATCTACAACGTTGCTTTAGCCTTCTCTTTATCCTTGTTGAATCCTTCGGTCCATTCGGTCTAAGCTGCATTCATATGGTTCAAGCAAGAGTGAGCATAACAAGCTCAGCAAGTACAATAATTTCATTTTAAAAGCATGCTTGAAACATAGGAATCGTATATCTTCAATAACATGATGATAGTTACGAAGTACTATCAATAACTTAAAATAGTGTTTCTTTTCCTTCAAAACATTTTGCAATAACAATAATCTGTAATTCATCAATTCTGGTTCAAGACATGAACGTCTTATAGTCTCTTTGAAAAGGACTAACCCGACACGAAGTCTGTAAGTCCGACATATCTTACGAGCACTTCTAGGTGATCAGCCTATAGTACTCTATGTTGATCAACACTACATTCATTAAACGTGTGTACGTTTAAGTTGTGGCAACCTCATGTGCCCATCGAATACTCGATGAAAATACATTTGTTTATTCATATTCAGGCTTACCTTGAATTCGTACCCATTAGTTGGCGTAGGATAGCGTTAGCAATTCTATATTGAAAGACTTGTAAACAGTTCAATCAATCTATCAAGATTAATCTAGCCAAGTTAAAATTGGCTTTGACCTTTTCCTTAAAATCATACATGCATCTCACAATGTGAATCATTTGAAAACCTGGCTAACACGAAGGTTAGACAAGCGTTTAAGAAAAACTTGCCTTCAACATCTGCTGCAGTACGTGTCCTTTGAATCTTTACGGTCTCTACAACACATAATCACATAACATACCACATTAGGTCATGAATGAACATACATAGTTCCTAAAGAATCTTACCCTTCTTCTCAATCTAATCCCGTATTAGATTTGTTATTTATTGGTTCCGGCTTTCCGTCGTTCTTTACATCATTCTTACGAACTTCATTCTCTTCTATAACTTAACTAAAATTATTTCATTAATACAACTCGGTTCGAGTTAAGTGTCTTTCATCGCAACTTACTAACTTTATTATTAATCGAAACTCGATCGTCATTGGTTTAGAACTTATTTCACATCATTTGCATTCATTTTCAATGGACTTATTTTAACCTAAAGTGGTCTTACTTGGGGTTTAATCATGACTTAACAATGTTACTTCATGTTCATTAAGTTTGTATTACTTTATTGCCTTTCTTTTTATCTTCATAACCAATCCTCTCTATGCAAACCCTAAGGCCGGCGCTGCAGCGCCAGCTTTTCTTCTTTGTGCCGCATTGCGACGCCACACCTTAGAATCAAAAGACCGGACTCGGCGAAGTGGCATGAGTCCTAGTGTTATCTGCCGCGCTGCGGCCTGAACTAACAGGGACTGAGGCTTGCTTTGGCTCTGCGGCGCCAGCCAATTTGCTTGGAGTCGCGCCGCGGCACGGACTTTGTGCTATAGACAATTTTGACAGATTTTTCATTATGTGAGATTTCCAGCTTCGTAACTTCTTCGTTATTAGTCCAAATTGGCTTGTTCAAGAGCCTACGGTTCACAGATCACGTACTCTACGTGTTCATGCAAGAATTTTATTTATTCGACTTCGTTTGCTAAAAATTCACCTATTAGTCCATTTTTCATAAAAACTATAAACGTTCATGAACGTTCAACGCTCGTTTCTTCGTTCTAAGTCGGAATCTGGCCATTTTTCGAGTCCGCAACTCTATAATGCCAAATAGGACTTGTCTCCATTAAAAACTAACGTTTCCAAGCTCAATATCAAAATTTGACTTCCATTCCGAGAATTTCACGGATTCAATGATCGTCGTCTAATCGTGTAAATTCCGGTGAAACTTCGTTACTTGAGATTTTTAAACCATTTCACTCGGATTCAATCCATTATACTAACATCTTGACATACATGCTTTATTAACTTATAAACATGATTAGTTATTACTTGTTCTTAATAAGTTCAAAACTCATAAAGTACTTATAATGCTATTTCTTATGATTTATCATGGCTTTAATCGTTTAACCATCATTCTTGCATCTTCTTATCATATAGTGCCATTAATGTAAATGTTACAAGTTTTTACAATTTCTTATTAATTTCCTACTAACTTCATCACCATTATCATATGACAAGTTTTTATAAGATCTTCATAAGTTCAAAACTTATATAAGTAGAAATGACTTGTTCATGACTTATTACGGCTTATTAAGACTTAAGCCCTTTGGTTTATCATTCCTTAGCATACTAGTTCTACCAATACCCCCTTCTCTAATAATGGAAGAGAAAGAGAATCAAGGTTCAAGAATACTTACTCTTGATTAACACTTGCTAATCCTTAATCTTCTTCTTTTTGCATCTTGAAATAACAAAGGTTAACTTCTATCTTTCCTTGCTTTTTCTCTCAAACCAATAAGCTATAAGTTGTTGGTGGAAAATCTAACAAAGGAAGTCTAGCTTTATATGTGCTTATTTTCTCTACCAAATAAGCTCTCAACTTATAAGTGGGATGAAATGAATAACACACAAAATAAAAGGCAAGGTTGCTATTTATAGGAAATCCTAGATGAGGGTATAATGGTCATAAGGCCACTCCACCTCCTTACTATTCCTAACTTAGGCATTAAGTAAACTTGCTCTCCAAATAAATTACTTGGCCATCAAAACACTTAGCCCTTAAGTTATCTTGCTTCCCACACTTTTTGCTTATCCATTAAGCTACTTGTTTATCACTTAAGCACTTTGAGTGCTCACCATACTTACTTAGCCTCCAAGTTTACTTGTTCATCACCTTGGATCATACATGGTTTGCTCCATGGGTTTAAACCATCTCATAACCCATTGGTTCTTACTTTGGGCTTTAGCTTAATTAACTTAACTTAATCATTTTCGGCTTAAATTAATTTACTTTGGGCTTTACATTACAAATCCTTAGGCTTGCATATTAATTCTATTGGACTTAACCAATAAATCATATTGGACTTTAATACTTCCTACACATCCTACCAATTCATTTCTTTTAGCTTAAAGCCTTATAACATACATTATACGTATAATTCTTGTACTCTAATTCACCATATACAACATACCATAATTCATACGTACTCGAATAATACCCCGTATCATACTCGTATTCATTATCTCATATAATACCTACGTAGTATACGATCATCGCTTAATTCATTTATCACATTATATTTCCTTCTCGTAAATAATTTTTCTTAAACGTTAGGTTTTAAGTCCACAGGCAAAATATTACGTTTTCCATAACTAAAATATTATTGGATATTCCATCTCACCTAAATATTCTATCGTTACATATTTCTCGGAAGTTCAAAAATAATTCCCGAGCAGAAATTCGTGAATAGTGTTTTTCAGAAACTTTCTCGGAAAGCGTTTATTTTCGTCTTGGAAATTCAAACACTTAAATTCTACCACGTAGCCAAAATCCTACGATGTTATGACATTTCTAGGTCATAGAATGACCTTCGATTAGCTTGCTCCATAAATAATCAATTAAATTCATTTAATTAAAATAAAAATTTAACTCTCAAAAATCCGATTTTCTCGGGCGTTACATTCTTCCCTCCTTATAAGGATTCTGTCCCCAGAATCTCGCTAATAATACCTACACCACAGAGGATAATTTTCCTTTATTTTAATATCGAGTTCCCACAATGCTTCTTCGACATTGGGGTTCTTCCATTTCACCTTCATCGAAGGTATTATCTTTTCACACAAGACTTATCACTTCCTGTTAACAATTTGAGTTGGAAGTTAAACACTTACTAACACATTTTGCTATCTTTATATCGTCTCAGTTATCGTTTTAATTCGGACTTGTATGGAACTCAAATTCCTCCCTCAAAATAAGACTATACTTAGTCTTCTACTTATCCTGCATCATCTTCTTCATTCACTTGTACTCCTCGTTACCTAATTGTACTTAATTGATTCGGTCCATTATTGTGGATTGAGTCTATGTTTTGAATAACATTTCTATCGTTTCATTCTGTAATTTAAATTCTAACTCCACTCCCGCCATCTCCGTTATTAACTCATTCTGAGTCGTTAAACATTGATAGTTTTCCTTACCCTTCCTACTTAACGTGTCGGCTTCTACGTTTACCTTCCTTGAATGATATAAGATATCCCAGTCCTCTCTCTACTGCATATTCAACTCCTTCTATGTGGAGATATATCTTAGACTCTTAGAGTCCTTGTATATCTCACTTTTCTCCCCGTATAATTACTATCTTCAGATTTTTTTTAATTCAAAAACTACAATTACCAATTCTAGATCATAAGTAGGATAGACCTCCTCATAATCCTCTAATTGGCATGATGCATACACAATGACATTGACATACTATAAGAGCACACAATCATGTCATCAATGTGAACATCGAGCACCGAGATACACTACAAAATTCCCCGTATAATCTGATAAAGACAATACAGGTGCCGCAATTAACCTTTCTCTTAAATCCTGTGACGTTAATGGTACATCCTCTTTCTTTCTTACTTCCAACCGACTATACCCCGTACACAAATCTATCTTTGGAAAAATTCTTTGCCCCCTCTCAACTGACCAAATAGATCATCGATCATGGGCCATGGGTATTTATTATTAACTGCTAACTTATTCCTCCTACGATAGTCGATACGCAACCGTAACGACTCCTCCTCTTCCTTAACACCAACCTAACTTGCGTCATTGTTCGACAATAATAATGTCGCGTTATTTTATTACCGTAATTTACTACCTTAGATTTTCTGAGAAAACTAAAGGTTCACGTTTTTCTTATAACAATTTATTATAGTTCTATGGTTAATCAACCCATTCATTCCGAGAATTTCCTCAAATCCTCTCGAAATTAATTGTGACAACCCCAAAATAGGTTCATTCCATCCAACACATTCTGAGTCGCCAAATACATGGTACAAAAAACAACTACAACTTTATTACAATAATTGTAATGCAAAATAGAACAACACATATACTGTGAGTTTGGATACAAATATATACCAACTGTGACTCTCATCCCAACCTTGGATAGCACGTCACAATGACACCTTACATAAAGGTATAGTCAAAAACTGTTTTAAAATTTAGAATCCTTGGGAAGTGCTCAAGGAAACCTTCGTACATGGGAGGCCATGCTTCTAGGTTATGATAGATATCATATGGCCACAGAATTATCCTTGGTTGACCCAATAGACCACAAAGAAAAACGAGAAGATTATTATCATATTCTTCCCAATAGTGAGTCTTCTCTTGACTTATCATTATCTCCACTGTCTCTACTTAAGAATTATACTTCAAACAAACACCAAGATTATATAGGTAGTGCTCGTAAATATACTCAGCAAGTGGATGAGCACAACTCTGTATTATGATGACACGAGGTTGTATGTCATTAGACATCTTGTATGATAGTGGCAAAACATCCTTCCAACGTTGGGTTCGCCTCACCCTATATGATTCACCAAATATAACTACTAAAAGATGTATACAACACACTTGTCTATACTGTTTAGGGAGAACTCTGCAGCTAGAAACCACCGTTCTATTCCCTTGTTACCCTCGCTCGACCCAGCTACACTTTTATTACCTGAAAGGAATTGTGAAGCAAAAGGGTGAGCACAACTAGCTTAGTAAAGAATATCATGACTAAAGATAATTAAATTATCAATAACCTTCATCAATAATAAATCAGAGATTAAAAACATATGGTAGATGATAAAAAATTTCAACAATAGTTGCAGTGGAACGAGCAATCCATTAGAAGAGTCAAATAGACTAGAAAGTCTATTATCTTCTCCATGTTAAAAATCTACCAACAATGTTTTATCCCTGTAACATCAATCAACAATTCTGGTCCACAATCATATGAATAACTCATAATCATAATTGTAGTTCTAAATTCCTCTTCTCATCCAGGACGAAGATAATTTTCATCACCTATCTTTACCTGAAACATCAAAGATCATGGTTAAACCAAATCACATTTCCTGTTTATAATCATACTAATAACTTCATCTTTGCACTACGGCCAAAGATATTCATTTGTATCACCAGTTGGTCATGTTCATCTCAACACATGTTCATCTTTGCACTACTGGCCAAAGATATTCAACAACATGTCATCTTTTCACTACGGGCCAAAGATATTCATCAACAATTCATCTTTGCACTACAGGCCAAAGATATTCCTCAACAGTTCATATTTGCACTACAGGCCAAATATATTCATTAACAGTTCATATTTGCACAACAAGGCCAAATATATTATTATCTCAAAGAAATATATAATCATTTCAGAATTTATATAAACAATAATTATAACCATGTTGATCAATTCACCTTTGCACTTAAGCTAAAGATATTCAATTATAAATTCAATGGTCATGATCATACCAGTCAACAATTCACCTTTGCACTACTGGCCAAAGGGAACCCATAGTCATGATCATACCAAAAATCTACTCATCTTTACACTTAAGTCAAAGAGAAATATCATCATTAGGGTTATAAAAATATTATATATGATAATAAAAATAATATAATCAACATATAGTTTTAATCTCAAGAGTAATATTCATAAATCAACTATAATTTGGTTAGAAAAAGAAACCAATTTTGTCGTGAATAGTATCCGTGAATAGTAACTCATGAATAGTAATTCGTGAATAGTAACCCTGACATGAAAAAGGTGGAAATTCCACAATAAAATCCATACCAATATTTCGGTATAATGATATTGAAAGAATAATATTTCTTAAGCTTATAAATAATTTATTTTAATTATTTACACTTTACTAAATAATGCATTTAATCGTCCTAAAATTTCAAACTCATAAGATTTCATCACCAATAACCAAAACTCTCTTCAAAAATCTGCATATACCTCATATAGGATTCTCAAGCCATAAATTCCTATTTTCCAATTTTCTTCCTTCACATAACATATTTAACTCATTTATTCATAACTAGTCCATTTTCATAAAAAATAGCAAATCAGTTCCAAAAATATTTTTTTTCTGGGATTTAGCAGGATATAGTCCCATATTAAACATATATTTTTCATAGAATTTTTAAAATTCATTTACTATTTTTCATATGGCCAAAACCGCCGAATATTTAGACATTTATCATAAATTGTACTTTTATCCAACAATTCTGAAATTCACAGAGTACACTGATATTATACAGATGTACTCCCAATAAAAATTTCATCAATTTTGAAGTTAACCACAAGGAGTTATAAGCGGTTACTTTTAAAATAGTCTTTTTCCGTAAAATTCATAACTCCTAATCTATACATTCAAAAATTGTCATTTTTGGACACAATCAATAAAACTCATCAAAATATCATTTCAAATTTTTCCAGAATTTTCTGAAGGTCGAAAGAAGTACGAACTGAAAAACATAATAACCCTTAAAATCCCTTACCTCAAAAGAGCAGTACTTCTGACTTAAATATCGGATATAACGCTGAACGAACTTGCGCCGTATAGCAACACTCAGGATATCTAAATACTCACAAAAATATGCTTGATAATATAGAGAGAGAAAACTTATGTTTCTGGTGTGATTTTCAATTCTAACTTAAGCATCTATTTATAGAAAAATGCTAGAACGCCTAAAAAGACTAAAATAATAAAATATATTATTTCTTATTCAAAATTCTACGCATGTGCTAAGTTGGAATTTAGACCAGCCATCATTGAACAAATTTCCAGCAGCCCATGTGTATTCAACACAAGTGGGTCCCACCCATAATTTTAATAAAAATCATTTTATTTTTTGAAACTTTAATAATTCATAGAAAATAGCCTGGTTATCAGAAAAATAAAAATTTTATGTCCATTCTGACTGAAATCAAATTCTCTACAACTTTGTAGGTTTGAGTTTTTTCAAATTCCAAACCAAAAATATCTGAAATCCATAAACGGATGATTTTAAACATCGTTTCAACACCTTTTAAAATTCATAACAAATCATGCGTTAATTTTTAACGGTTCAAAATTTGTGGACATATACTCAACTTATATATATATAACATATCCAAAATCACAACGATCCAACGGTCAGATTAAAATTATAACTCATGCAGTAAAGCTTTAAGAACACCAATTTGAGTTTTTAATACCTCCAATCCGATAAAATACTGATAAAACACATCAACGTTAATTCCTTCATTTATAACCACATAAATAAATCCATCATCTATATCCACATCAAATAAATATTTCATTATCATATAAATCAATAATTAATTATTCATAAATAATATTACAGAATCACAATTATGACAACCAGGTCGTTCCCAGGAAAGAAGGGGCTTTCCAATAAGAATTTCTCCTTACTGGCGCGCAGTTAGGTGACCAAACCTCTCATTGACAAAAATTTCTAGACATTGCCAATAATGCTATCTAATAATATTATTCAAATAATATGAATTATTGATCTGATAATGAAGATATTGTGCAGTGATAATTATTGAAACAACAATAATATAAAATATCAATGCAACAATTATTGAATCAATAAAATAAAATATTGAACAGTAATTACTGTAACAATTATTGAGTAGTGCCTTCTTACGTAAGAATCAATAATTTAAAAATACTGTGTAATATCGTGTGCTACTGTGCAACAACGCGTATTACTTTATTTTACCAACCGGGTATTCCAACAATGTTAACAGGAACGATTACGCCGTTATTTATAAAAACTTAATTTTGTCGTTTTCTTCATCCGACAGTTATTCTGTTATGGGGCCCACAAATGGCTGCGCCGGTCGTATAAATATTCCCCGATAGAAAGAATATTCCACGACCAAACGAATATTCCCCGACAACAATGAATATTTTATAACCACTTGTGTATTTTGAAAAAATTTCATATATCACCCTTAACTTAACTTTTATCAATTTAACCATTTACTGAATAGTAATTATAAGAAAAATTGAATACTTTTATTTCATAAAATTTGTGGTCTTACATTAATCAAAACTTATCTACCGATACTTGCTTACTTCTATTATTTATGAAACCATTTCCACGAATATAATTAACGAAAATTAATCCCTCCTCCTCTATCTTAATGTTTTAAAGGTATTTATAATCCCTTCCAAACAGACTCCTAGATAAGTCTTTCCACATGTCTTACACACCTCGATCCTTCACTTAGGATCCCCTTGTCCCACTTCAGTATTCCCGGAGTTAAAAATTTCTGTCTCTTTGGCATACTGCCACTACCATTCTCTACCTTGGTTCCTCCCTCTCTCTTGCTCTCATCTTTTCCCTCTTTGTGGTATTGAGTCTACAACTCACTATCACCTTATGCTATAATCACTTTCTCCAGAATGATCCCATAGGAAACACTCTAGATCACAAAAATCCCACTATAGAGCTAGGGTTTCAAGCCCTGCTCCAACCTAAGAACCTTCACCTCCTCCGTGTCCACTTGATATGAAACAAACCTTGCCAATTCATTTGAATTGTGTCGCGTACTGGTGAAATATCATATCCCCTTGCTTAAGTTCTAAGAATTTAATCTCAATCCTCCCTCACATATTTGTAGGGAAATAATTCTTAAAGAAAACCTTCTTGAATTGTTTCCACGTTACTGCATCTGTTCTAACCCCACCTTCGTGAGCCTTTTACCAAAAGTTGGCTTCACTCTTCCTCGTGTAAGTCACGAAAGAAAACTTATGCATCTCACGTACGCTTGTAATAACAAACGCCTTCTTTATTTCTTTTACCCCGGTATGGGCCTCGATTGGGTCCGTCGTTCCTTTGAACTCTGACGGACCTATGCTTTTAAACTCTTTAAAGGTAATCGTTCTAGCTACCTTAGGTTTCGCGGGTATTCTACCCCCGGTTTGGGTAAATGCAGCCGTTAATAACTTAACGAACTCTTGTATAGGGTTGTTTTGACCCCATTCATATGGTTCAAGCAAGAGTAGCATAACAAGCTCAGCAAGTACAACAATTTCATTTTAAAAGCATGCTTGAAACATAGGAATCGTATATCTTCAATAACTGGATGATAGTTACGAAGTACTATCAATAACTTAAAATGGCGTTTCTTTTCCTTCAAAACATTTTTCAATAACAATAATATGTAATTCATCAATTCTGGTTCAAGACGTGAACGTCTTATAGTCTCTTTGAAAAGGACAATCCGGCACGAAGTCCGTAAGTTCGGCATATCTTACGAGCACTTCTAGGTGATTAGCATATAGTACTCTATGTTGATCAACACTACATTCATTAAACGTGTGTACGTTTAAGTTATGGTAACCTCACGTGACCATCGAATACTCGATGAAAATACATTTGTTTATTCATATTCAGGCTTACCTTGAATCCGTACACATTAGTTGGCGTAGGATAACGTTAGCAATTCAATATTGAAAGACTTGTAAACAGTTCAATCATTCTATCAAGATTAATCTAGCCGAGTTAAAACTGGTTTCGACCCTTTCCTTAAAATCATACATGCATCTCACACTGTGAATCATTTGATAACCTAACTAACATGAAGGTTAGACAAGCGTTTAAGAAAAACTTTCCTTCAGCGTCTGCTACAGTATAATTATGTTTCCTTTGAGTCTTTACGGTCTCTACAATACATAATCATATAACATACCACATTAGGTCATGAATGAACATACATAGTTCCTAAAGAGTCTTACTCTTCTTCACAATCTAATCTCGTATTAAAATTTTTATTTATTGGTTCCGGCTTTCTGTCGTTCTTTACATCATTCTTACCAACTTCGTTCTCTTCTATAACTTAACTGAAATTATTTCATTAATACAACTCGGTTCGAGTTAAATGTCCTTCATCGCGACTTAGTAACTTTATTATTAATCGAAACTCGATCGTCATTGGTTTATAACTTATTTCACATCGTTTGTATTTATTTTCAATAGACTTATTTTAACCCTAAGTGGTCTTACTTGGGGTTTAATCAGGACATAACAATGTTTCTTCATGTTCATTAAGTTTGTATTACTTCATTGCCTTTCTTTTTATCTTCATAACCAATCCTCTCTATGCAAACCCTAAGGCTGGTGCTGCAGCGCCAGCTTTTCTTCTTTGTGTCGCGCTACGGCGCCACGCCTTAGAAGAAAAGGACCGGACTCGGTGCAGCTGCTGCGAATCCTAGTGTTATCTGCCGCGCTACGATGTGAACTAACAGGGGCTGAGGCTTGCTTTGGCGCTGCGGTGCCGTCCAATTGGCTTGGAGTCGCGCAGCGCCGCGGACTCGGTGCCACTGACAATTTTGACAGATTTTTCATTATGTGAGATTTCCGACTTCGTAACTTCTTTGTTATTAGTCCAAATTGGCTCGTTCAAGAGCCTATGGTTCACAAATCACGTACTCTATGTGTTCATGCAAGAATTTTATTTATTCGACTTCGTTTGCTAAAAATTCTCCTATTAGTCCATTTTTCATGAAAACGATAAACGTTCGTGAACGTTCAACGCTCGTTTCTTCGTTCTAAGTCGGAATCCGGCCATTTTCGAGTCCACAACTCTATAATGCCAAATAAGACTTGTCTCCATTGAAAACCAACGTTTCCAAGCTCAATATCAAAATTCGACTTCCATTCTGAGAATTTCACGAATTCAACGATCGTCGTCTAATCGTGTAAATTCCGGCAAAACTTCGTTACTTGAGATTTTTAAATCATTTCACTCGGATTCAATCCATTATACTAACATATTGACATACATGCTTTATTAACTTATAAACATGATAAGTTATTACTTGTTCTTAATAAGTTCAAAACTCATAAACTACTTATAATGCTATTTCTTATGATTTATCATGGCTTTAATCTTTTAACCATCATTCTTCCATCTTCTTATCATACTAGTGCCATTAATGTAAACATGTTACAAGTTCTTACAATTTCTTATTAAGTTCCTACTAACTTCATCACCATTATCATATGACGAGTTCTTACAAGATCTTTATAAGTTCATAACTTATATAAGTAGAAATGACTTGTTCATGACTTATTACGGCTTATTAAGACTTAAGCCCTTTGGTTTATCATTCCTTAGCATACTAGTTCTACCAATACCCCCTTCTCTAATAATGGAAGAGAAAGAGAATCAAGGTTCAAGAATACTTACTCTTGATAAATACTTGCTAATCCTTAATCTTCTTCTTCTTGCTTCTTGAAATAACAAAGGTTAACTTCTATCTTTCCTTGCTTTTTCTCTCAAACCAATAAGCTATAAGTTGTTGGTGGAAAATCTAACAAAGGAAGTCTAGCTTTATATGTGCTTATTTTCTCTACCAAATAAGCTCTCAACTTATAAGTGGGATGAAATGAACAACACACAAAATAAAAGTCAAGGTTGTTATTTATACGAAATCCTAGATGAGGGTATAATGGTCATAAGGCCACTCCACCTCCTTACTATTCCTAACTTAGGCATTAAGTAACTTGCTCTCCAACTAAATTACTTGGCCATCACAACACTTAGCCCTTAAGTTATCTTACTCCCCACACTTTTTGCTTAGCCATTAAGCTACTTGTTTATCACTTAAGCACTTTGTGTGCTCACCACACTTACTTAGCCTCCAAGTTTACTTTTTCATCACCTTGGGTCATCCATGGTTTGCTCCATGGGTTTAAACCATCTCATAACCCATTGGTTCTTACTTTGGGCTTTAGCTTAATTAACTTAACTTAATCATTTTGGGCTTACATTAATTTACTTAGGGCTTTACATTACAAATCCTTAGGCTTGCTTATTAATTCTATTGGACTTATCTAATAAATTATATTGGACTTTAATACTTCCTACACATCCTACCAATTCATTTCTTTAGGCTTAAAGCCTTATAACATACATTATACGTATAATTCTCGTACACTAATTCATCATATACAACATACCATAATTCATACGTACTCGTATAATACCCCGTATCATACTCGTATTCATTATCTCATATAATACCTACGTAGTATACGATCATCGCTTAATTCATTTATCACATTATATTTCCTTCTCGTAAATAATTTTCCTTAAACGTTAGGTTTTAAGTCCACAGACGAAATATTACATTTTTCATAACTGAAATATTATTGGATATTCCATCTCACCTCAATATTCTATCGTTACGTATTTCTCGGAAGTTCAAAAATAATTCTAGAGCATAAATGTGTGAATAGTGTTTTTCAGAAACTTTCTCGGAAAGCTTTTATTTTTGTCTTGAAAATTCAAACACTTAAATTCTACCACGTAGACAAAATCCTACGATGTTCTGACATTTCTATGTCATAGAACGACCTTCGATTAGCTTGCTCCATAAATAATCAATTAAATTAATTTAATAAAAATAAAAATTTAACTCTCAAAAATCCGATTTTCTCGGGCGTTACAAAGCTAATAGCAAATCAGGAGGAAATGATGATGAATCAAGCCATAATTTTCAAAACCAGATGGAACAACTCATCACTACTTTAACACATGGTGCTCAATACATGGATTCCAAAACTAAGATAGATAATTCAGGGTTGGTGAATTGTTGTCCAAGTTCGTAGCATCGAATGAGGAGAGGCAGGATTAATCAATAGAGGTCAATTCAAAATCTTCAGAATCAGATAGATCGAATGTTCAAAGCCTTGAGCAACAGTCCTCAAAGTAATTAGTGTTATGACATGGATTTTGAATTTGATGAGGTGCTCGAGCCAAGTCTACAACTGGATGAGAGACTAGATAATGAAAAAGAAAAGACAAGTGGGGATAATAAAAACAAGGTCGGTGAAGAACTAACCGTGAGTACCAACAAAGATGAGCTGATGTTTTTGGTCCCCTAAGTGCCTTCTCTGCCAAAGATCAAGGATCTAGTTAGATTTGCAAAACCATGCATGCTTAGTAGTCATATTGCAAGACCCTAAATTTTATGAAATAAAGTATTCAATTTTCTTATAATTATTATTTTATTTAGTAAATGATTAAATTGATAAAGGTTAAAGTTAAGGGTGACATTTGAAAATTTTGCAAAGTAAGTAAATGGTTATATGATATTCGATTGGTCGGGGAATATTCGTTTTAACAGGGAATATTCGTACGACGGCACAATCATTGGTGGACCCCACAACGAAAGTATTGTCGTAGTTAGAAAATGACAGAATTATCTTTTTATAAAAATAACGGCAAAAGTTTTACTGTTAAACTGTTGAACTACCGGTGGTAAAAGTAAAGTAATACGCGTGGTTGCATAGTAGCACACGGTATTGATTATTGATACTTACTTGAGAAGTCACTAAGTTATACTCAATTATTGCTACAGTAATTGCTACATAATATTTTTCATATTATTGATTCAATTATTGTCACAGTATCATCTGCATAATATTTTATATTATTAAATCAATAATTGAGACGATAAAGTTATTCATATTATTATTTATAATATTGATAATGTCTAGAAAGTTCTGTCAAGGAGAGGTTTGGTCATCTAATTGCGCGTCAATATGGAGAAATCCTTATCGGAAAGCCCCCTCTTTCCTGGGAATGATCTGGTTGTTAAATATTGTGAGTTATAATATTAATGATGAATAAGTTCGTGTTGATTAAAGATGACATTGATATTGTGATATTACGTTGGGATTATTAGTGTTAATGGAAATCGACATTTATTTCGATGATAATTGATGTCTGGAAGTTATATTGACCAATCGGGTAATTAATCGGATAAATGAGCAATTAATTGTTATTAATTCACATGCTTATAACTATGTGTTCACATGTATGTACTATTGATTCACATGTATGTACTATTAGGGGAGGTGGTGCAAGATTGATAATACTTGCATGAATAAATTAAAAATGAAGGTATAGATAAAGGTACTATACTGTAATTATTTTTTTGACATGTATAGAACTATTGAGTCACATGATTGTACTATTGATTCAAATGATATACTATTAGGGGAGGTGGTGCAAGTTTGATAATACTAGCAGGACTAAATTAAAAATGAAAGAAAATATGAAGGTATTATACTGTAATATTTTGAGCCCCAAAACGTGCAATTATCGAAACAATATTTTCTATAAATAGAAGCTCATTCTTCCTTCATTCTCTCTAATTCACTAAGACTCATAAGAGAAATTATAGAGAGAGAAGCTATAGAGAGAAAGAAGAAGAAAAGTCTACTACTCCACTATTCCAGTATCCATTCTTCTTCTGAGGTAAGGGGTATTATTTATTTCATATTCTGAAGAGATATTATTTTTCGTATTCGTATGAATATTATTTTCATTCAATATTCATAAAAAATATTATTTTCGTTTAATATTCGTAAGAAATATTATCTTCGTTCAATATTCGTTGGAATATTATTTTCGTTCAACAGTCGTAAGGGATATTATTGTGTTCAATATTAATAGGAATAGTATTTTCTTCCATACTCTGTAGTTTGTGAGTAATATTATTTCGTCTCGTATTCCGAAATATACCCTCATTTTGTTAAAGTATTTATTTTATACTCTGTGAAATTAGTAGAATATCCTTAAAATTTGTGCTTCATCTAGTATCGTTTCACAAGGATATTTTTTGTACATTCTTGTTAAATTTTAAGTTTTTCATGCCGGAGTCGATGAGTACTATTCATTTATACGGTATGATTCACAAAAGTATTATTTACGAGTACTATTCATAAAGTAATATTCACAAAGTACTATTCACAAAGTACTATTCACGGGGTACTATTCCCCCAGGTACTATTTACCCGGAGTACTATTCATGACAAAAATTGATTTCTTTTCGGTCCAAATCATTTTTGATACAATATCATTTTTGAATTTTACTCCACAAAGTAGTATCATGTTGGCAACTTGAACATTATTGAATTCTGGATAAATTAAATTATAAATCTTTAAACATTTATCCTTTGTTTCTTTTAATTGAATTCTTATATCATTGTCATCATCCTCATACTTATATTGTGATGAAATTCATCTTTGGCTTACGTGCATAGATGGACTATTGATTGGTATGATTATGACCAGGGATCATTCGATATAATTATGACGCGTAATGTTACAAATGATGTGGTAAAAGTCATCATTGGCGTGTAGTGCATTGATGGACAGTTTTTGGTATGATTATGACTAGGGATTATTCGGTAAAATTATGACCATTGATGATTACATGAATATGCTTGGTCATGGTACAGGGATGATTCGATGATGTGGTTTATTTATTAAGCTGAGTCTTAGCGATAAAGGTGATGAAAAACATTTTAAATCATAGAAGATAGTAGATATCATGCTCTACTTGACTCTTCTAATAGATTGCTTGTTCTGCTGCAGTTAAACTTGTTATCTATTATATTCTATCAGTTTAAAATTGTTGAAGGCTAACGATAACTTATTCTGCATTATCTTAGTCATAATATTAATTATTGGGCTAGTTGAGCTCACCCTTTTGCTTTTATTGTTCTCTTCAAGAAATGAGAACGTAACCGGGAGTAGTCGGGGAACAGAGTCACGGTTCGAGATGGTGGCTATAGTAGTCCTCACTATTTTATGAAATAGTGTGATAATAAATGTAATGAGGACTTCATTTGAGTTTGAATACTGTCTATGAGACAATATTCATGTAAAAACTATAAGCTACGATGTTGTCATATTGTATAAAAGAAGTCTGTATTTGATTTATGTACCATGTATTTGGCAACCCAAGATGGGTGATGTATACCTATTTTGTGGGCGTCACAGTTGGTATCAAAGCTTAGGGATATGATCCCTGGTTGAGATATGCGACAAGAACTAGGAGGGGAGAGACGGGGAATTCCTTCGCTAGTATAATCTACCTAAGTTTATTTGGTATTTAATTGGTCGGTCAGAATATAGGGACAATATGTGGCATGTCAATTAACCCTTGTTTTGTGGAAGTGTTTGAAAATGGCAGTTGAAAATGCTAGCAATGGAGTGAATGAGACCGTGGAGACACCTCTAATCACCAACCAGGATAATGTGATGTCAGGCGAAGAAGGAATTAGAGATATCCATGTGATGAGTGAAGAATTAATAGTTGCACCCGAGCTAGTCGCAAAGGTAGCATCTGAGAGTGAGGAAGAAGAGGAACCTGAGGAGAATTTATTAGAAGAACTTTATGATCAAAATGTTGAATTGCAAAATCGTATTCATGAGTTAGAAGAACAGGCTGAAGAACGGAAGGCGATCGTGGAGGAAAGGGATACAACAATTCAAAATTGTGTTACCCGATGTGCGATGCTTGAACAGAAGCACTCTTTGGCAAAGTATAGGATATTAGAGCTGTAATCTGAGAATTTTATAATCAAAATTTTGATAAAAAAAGAAACAACTGAACGAATGAGAATGGAGGATGAATGGGTAAAAGTCGCATGATGTGCTGATATTATAGAAAAAGACGTCTGATCCAATAAGCCTAAAATAGATGAAATGGATTTCTCTTTTTGGACAACAATTGGGAGAATCCAACATTGAGTTAGGAATTACCCTGTGCAGAGTGGTCAACCCCAATTCAATATGGATGGGAGAGTAATGATTCAAATCATGGATCAGGAATACGACGAAGCAATTGAGGGTAGAATGTACTCTATAGCGAAGTTAAGTCCAGTTGAGACGATGGCACCAAAGGCGGATACGGACAAAACAAAATCGGTGGTTTCAGGAAGAGAGTTTTTCGTGACGAGGAACCCGAACGAAGTTATCAAGGGTTAGTTAATCATAAACGCTTATGAATTCTATACCTTATTCGTTATGGTTCTACTTACTCTTTTATTTCTACTACTTGCGCTCAACGTTTAAATTTGACTCGGGAAAAATTAGACTTTGACTAATCGGTTGAAACTCCGTTGGGATAAACCTTCGTTACCTCCACTGTGTATAAGTCTTGTTTGATTCAAATCGGTAACCGCACGTTACCTGTCGATTTTATCTCTTTGAAAATACTTGTATTTGATGTTATTTTAGGGATTGATTGGTTAACTACTCATCATGCTAAAATCGATTGTTTTCGTAAGGTTGTTTGCTTTCATATTCCTAACCAACCTATTATGCGAATTCAAGCAACCAAACCACTAAAGTCAATCAATGTCATATCAAGCCATAAACCTATTCGTTTATTGAAAAATGGATGTCAAGCTTTCTTAGCCCATGTCACTGATTTAAACAAAAATACGTCAGTGATAATTCTATTGTTAATAAATTTCCTGACGTATTCCCTGAATAACTTCCTAGCCTATCCCAGAGCGTGAAATCAAATTTTGTATCGACCTTGAACCCGGTACAAAACCCTCAAATATTTTTTTCACCCAAAAAGAACGTATCATACGCCAAACACGTTGGCTCGAGCTGTTGAAGATTACGACCATACCATTCAATATTATCGTGGAAAAAGCGAACGTGGTAACTGATGCATTGAGTAGAAGATCGTATGCATTTATGAGTGCGATATTGTTAACACAAAGACCCATTTCATATGACTTACAAATGATAGAGATAGAGTTAAAGACTCTAGGGACCCACGTGATGATGAATCTACGTTAATTGATAAAGTTAAACCCACTCAAGCTACACTTCTGGAGCTGATGAATACGAAGAAAAAGGTTCCATAAGGCGTTATTCTAGAAGCAAGAGTCGATGAATAGAGGAAATATCAACCCTCAATTTTATTGGTTTATTTGAAATCCTCGATCGAGTAGGAACTGTGGCCTATAGACTCGTTTTACCGCCAAGTATGTCGCGTGTTCATAACGTTTTTCAGGTATCGATGTTCCGTAAATATGTGGATGACCCGAACCACATTATTGAATTAGAACTAGACGAGATAGCAGAAGATTTAACTTATGAGGAGATATCTGTTAAAATATTGGATAAGAATGAATATATTCTACGCTGAAAGGTTATATCTCAAGAGTTAGAATCTAAAGAAGTATCATCATCTCTTCGACATACCAGGTACGTACGTAAATTTCGAGGGCAAAATTTTATAAGGAGGGGAGATTGTAAGACCCCAAATTTTATGAAATAAAAGTATTCAATTTTTTTTATAATTATTATTTTATTTAGTAAATGATTAAATTGATAAAGGTTAAAGTTAAGGGTGACATTTGAAAATTTTGCAAAGTAAGTAAGTGGTTATATAATATTTGATTGGTCGGGGAATATTCGTTTTAACGGGGAATATTCGTACGACGGCACAATCATTGGTGGACCCCACAACGGAAGTATTGTCGTAGTTAGAAAATGACAGAATTATCTTTTTATAAAAATAACGACGAATGTTTAACCGTTAAACTATTAAATTACCGGTGGTAAAAGTACAGTAATATGTGTGGTTGCATAGTAGCACACTGTATTGATTATTGATGCTTACGTGAGAAGTCACTCAGTTATACTCAATTATTGCTACAGTAATTACTGCATAATATCTTTCATATTATTGATTCAATTATTGTCACAGTATCATCTGCATAATATTTTATATTATTAAATGAATAATTGAGACGACAAAGTTATTCATATTATTATTTGCAATATTGACAATATCTAGAAAGTTCGGTCAAGGAGAGGTTTGGTCACCTAATTGCGCGTCAATAGGGAGAAATCCTTATCGAAAAGCCCCCAATTTCCTAGGAATGATCTGGTTGATAAATATTGTTAGTTATAATATTAATGATGAATAAGTTCGTGTTGATTAAAGATGAAATTGATAATTTCATTATTTTGGGATTATTAGTGTTAATGGAAATCGACATTTATTTCGATGATGATTGATGTCTGGAAGTTATATTGACCAATCGGGTAATTAATCGGATAAATGAGCAATTAATTGTTATTAATTCAAATGCTTATAACTATTTGTTCACATGTGTGTACTATTGATTCACATGTATGTACTATTAGGGGAGGTGGTGCAAGATTGATAATACTTACATGACTAAATTAAAAATGAAGGTATAGATGAAGGTATTATACTGTAATTATTTGTTTCACATGTATAGAGTTATTAAGTCACATGAATGTACTATTGATTCACATGATATACTATTAGGGGAGGTGGTGCAAGTTTAATAATACTTGTAGGACTAAATTAAAAATGGAAGAAAAGATGAAGGTATTATACTGTAATATTTTGAGCCCCAAAATGTGCAATTATCGAAACTATATTTTCATATAAATAGAAGCTCATTCTTACTTTATTCTCACCAATTCACTAAGACTCACAAGAGCAATTATAGAGAGAGAAGATATAGAGAGAAAGAATAAGAGAAGTCTGCTACTTCACTATTTCAGTATCCAGTCTTCTTCTGAGGTAAGGGGTATTATTTATTTCATATTCTAAAGAGATATTATTTTTCGTATTCGTATGAATATTATTTTTGTTCAATATTCATAAACAATATTATTTTTGTTTAATATTCGTAAGGAATATTATCTTCGTTCAATATTCGTTGGAATATTATTTTCGTTCAACAGTCGTAAGGGATATTATTGTGTTCAATATTAATAGGAAAAATATTTTCTTCCATACTTTGTAGTATGTGAGTAATATTATTTCATCTCGTATTCCTGAATATACCCTCATTTTGTTAAATTATTGATTCTATACTCCGTGAAATTAGTAGAATATCCTTGAAATTTGCGCTTCATCTAGTATCGTTTCACAAGGATATTTTCTGCACATTCTTATTAAATTTTAAGCTTTTCATGCCAGAGTACTGTCCATGAGTACTATTCATTTATACGGTACTATTCATAAAAGTACTCTTCATGAGTACTATTCACGGGTTACTATTCCCAAAGTACTATTCACAGGGTACTTTTCACCCAGGTACTATTCACCTAGAGTACTATTCATGAAAAAAATTGATTTTTTCGGTCCAAATCATTTTTGATACAATATCATTCTTGAATTTTACTCCACAAAGTAGTATCATGATGGTAATTTGAACATTATTGAATTCTGGATAAATTAAATTATAAATCTTTAAACATTTATCCTTTGTTTTTTTTAATTGAATTCTTATATCATTGTCATCATCCTCATGCTTATATTGTGATTAAATTCATCTTTGGCTTACTGCATAGATGGACTATTGATTGGTATGAATATGACTAGGGATCATTCGGTATAATTATGACCCGTAATGTTACAAATGATGTGGTAAAAGTCATCATTAGGCCTGTAGTGCATTGATGGACAGTTGTTGGTATGATTATGACTAGGGATTATTCGGTATAATCATGACCATTGATGATTACATGAATATCCTTGGCTATGGTGCAGGGATGATTAGATGATGTGGTTTATTTATTAAGCTGAGTCTCAGCGATAAAGTTGATGAAAAATGTTTTAAATTATAGAAGATAGTAGATATCATGCTCTACTTGACTTTTCTAATAGATTGCTTGTTCCGCTGCAGTTAAACTTGTTGTCTATTATATTCTATCAGTTTAACATTGTTGAAGGATAACGATAACTTATTCTACATTATCTTAGGCATCATATTTCTCACTAGGGCTAGTTGAGCTCACCCTTTTGCTTTCATTGTTCTCTTCAGGATATGAGAACGTAGTCGGGACTAGTCGGGGAATAGAGTGACGGTCCGAGATGGTTGCTATAGTAGTTCTCACTATTTTATAAAATAGTGTGATAATAAATATAATGAGGACTTCATTTGAGTTTGAATACTGTCTATGAGATAATATTCATGTAAAAACTCTAAGCTACGTTGTTGTCATATTGTATAAAAGAAGTTTGTATTTGATTTTATGTACCATGTATTTGGCGACCCAAGATGAGTGATGTATACCTATTTTAGGGGCGTCACACATATCATCGACAAGACTGTTTATAACATGAGTGCTAATGCACTGTTAGAGACATGGTGTAATAAAAAAGAGATGGTAAAGGAAGAGGCCATTATGATTGATGAGCCTCAATACCCCATTCAAATCACAGACATAATGGAGAAAACACCTAGTTGCTGGATGTTCATAAATGGCGGGTTTTGACATTTTTTTGGCTTTTTGCCTAAGTGTTGGAAAGTTTTACAAACTGGGCAATAACTCGGATTTCGTATATCAGAATCAAGTCTCATAAGTTCTAACGCGTTTCTAATACCTACTTGGTGCTATGTGTGTATTTGTGTGGCATTTGGACGACCGATGCGGGTTTTGACATATTTCTGGCTTTTTTCCTAAGTGTTGACGAGTTTTGCAAACTGGACAATAACTTGGATTTTGTATATCGAAATCGAGTTCCGTAAGTTCTAACGCCTGTCTAATACCTACTCGGTGCTATGTGTTTATTTGCGTGGCGTTCAGACTGACTGAGGCGGGTTTTGACCTATTTTTCGGCTATTTGCCTAAGTGTTGGCGAGTTTTGCAAACTGGGCAATAACTCGGATTCTGTATGTCAGAATCGAGTCCCGTAAGTTCTAATGCGTGTCTATTGCCTATGCCTAGGCATGTTAACTAGTTATTTGACAATTTATATAAGCAATATAATTACAAATAAGGAAATACATCAATATTAAGTTCTACTTGTCGAATATGTGGAAGAAAGATGTTGTCCAAGACAACTGCACATACACGGATGGCCTCCTCTGTAAGATCCCAACTTTTTATAAATAAAAACGAATTTCCTCTAATTATTATTCTTGATTAATAAGGTGGTAATTTGATATAATGCTTTGGTTATGGGTGAAATGTGCATTTTTTGCAAAATAAACAAGTGGTTATTAAAATATTCATTTTTGTCGGGGAATATTTGTTTGGTCATGGAATATTCTTATTGTTAGGAATCTCCGTACGACGGCGCAGTCATTTGTGGGCCCCATAATGAAAAACGGTTGGATGAAAGAAAAGGACAAAGATTGAGTTTTATAAATAACGGCGTAAATTGTTACCGTTAACACAGTTGGATAATTGGTGGTTAAAATACAGTAATACGCGTGGTTGTACAGTAGCACACGGTATTGCACAATATGGTTGAATTATTGATTCGTACGTAAGAAGGCACTACTCAATAATTGTTACAGTAGTTACTGTTCATTATTTTATTTTATTGATTCAATAATTGCTGCGTTGATATTTATATTATTATTGTTTAAATAATTGTCACTGCACAGTATTTTCCATTATCAGATCAATAAATCATATTATTTGAATAATATTATTAGATAACATTATTGGCAATGTCTAGAAAGTTCTGTCAAGGAGAGGTTTGGTCATCTAATTGCGCGCCAGTAAAGAGAAATCCTTATTAGAAAGCCCCCTCTTTCCTGGGAACGGCCTGGTTGTCATAATTGTGATTCTGTAATATTATTTTTGAATAATTAATTATTCATTTATATGATAAGGAAATATTTATTTTATGTGGATATAAATGATGGATATATTTATTTTTATATAGATAAAAATGAAGGAATTAATGTTGAGGTGTTTTATCAGTATTTTGTCGGTGTAGAGGTATTAAAAATCATCAGTTTGTGGATTTCGGAAATTTTATGTTTAGAATTTGGAAAATTTTAAAACTAAAAAGTTGTAGAGAATTCGATTTCAAGTAGAATGGACATAAAATTCGTATTTTTCTGATAACCGGACTATTTTCTATGAATTATTGAAGTTTCAGAAAAATAAAATAATTTATATTAAATTTATGGGGGGACCCACTTTTGGTTGGTGGAATATGCACATGGGCTGCTAATTTTATTCAAAGATGGCTGATCCCAACCTAGCATGCGTAGAGAAATTGGTAAAGAAATAATATTAATTTATTATTTAGTCTCCTTTGGCGTTCTAGCATTTTCCTATAAATAGAGGGCTAAGTTAGAATTGAAAATCACACCAGAAACAAGTTTTCTCTCTTTCTCTCTCTATATTATCGAGCTTATTCTTGTGAGTATACTTTGAGTGTTGCTATACTGTGCGAGTTTCTGTCAGCACTATACTGTAATTCAGTCAGAAGTACGGTTATTTTGAGGTAAGGGATGTTATTTTCTTCTTAAATGATATTATTTTCTTCAATTTCATTATGCCAAAATATTGGTGAACTTTTTAATCAAATTTGGAACTTGTTGTGTCGGGGTTACTAATCACGTATACGGCACTATTCACGAATACGGCACTATTCACCGAAAAATGAAAATTTTTCTTTTTGTCCAAGATGTCTATTTTGGCTACTATCTTTGATTATATCCATGTTTTGATCGTTATTTTTGAATTCTGCTTCAAAATTGGTTATTATGGAGTATTATTGAATGTTTTAAATCCTGTAGATTCTTTATCTCGGGATAGTTGATGTAAATAGCAGTAATGTTATCGTTTAATGTTAAAACTTTCGATTTGAATAAATATATCAGGGTTTATTGAGATAATGTGTTAAGTGATTATGTTTAAATGTTTTAGTTAAGCCTTAAAGATTTAAATGATTGAATAAAGACCTAATAAGCGTATATTCTTATCAGAAACATGCCGTCGAGAAGACGACCAAATCGTCGACCAGCCTAGGAAGGGTCAATGAATAACAACAACAACAACAACGCCAATGTTGACCCTGTTCAGCAGTAGGTGAACTTACTAGCTGGAGCGATGAATAATCCACCTCAAGCTCCACCGAACATGATGTTTAAGGATTTCAAGGCGGTGAGACCGCCAGAGTTTAAAGGCTCCATGAACCCAATCGAGGCTCAAACGTGGGTTATGGAGATGGAAAAAGTTTTTGACGTCGCCAGAGTCAGAGAGGACCAGAAAACCGCCTACGCAACGTTCATGCTGAAATCCGAAGCTAGTTATTGGTGGCAAGCAAATAAGGTCTGGGGAGGTGAAGGTGTGATTACCTGGGAGAGGTTCAAGGAGATGTTTTTCGAGATGTATTTTTCGACTAGCTAGCAGAACCAAATGGAGGTCCAGTTTCTGGAGTTGAAATAGGGAAATATGTCCGTACCAGATTATGCGGCAAAATTCAATGAGTTGGCTAGGTTCTCCCCGTATCAAGTATACACGGATGAGAGAAATGCAAGACGGTTTGAACAAGGACTGAAGCCCTGGGTATATAGAAAAGTATCAATGTTTCAGCTAAACACTTTTACTGGAGTACTGAAAAAGGCCATCTTCACTGAAGGTGGGAGCGATGCGGTGACCAAGTATAATCAGGATCAGAAGAAGAAGAAGAGTGAAAATGAGAGAAATAACAAAGCCAGTGGCAGCAACACGGGAGGAAGTATCAATCAGAAAAGGAGGTGGACTGACAACTAGTAAACTAGAAATCAGCAAGGAGGTCAGAAGAAGAGGATCGAAGCGTGCCCTGACCTGCAGGAAAGCTCACCTGAGGGTTTGTATGAAGGGAAAGCGGGTGTGCTATAATTGTGGTCAGGAGGGACACATAGTACCTAACTGTCCTAACCTAAAGAAGGGAGCCTGCTTCACTTGCGGCTCAAAGGATAATCTGGCAAGGGACAATCCCAAGAAGGGATCTGGAGGGGCAGGATCAGGAGGGAACAGGGGAAACAACGATGGAAGTGCTTTAACTATCACGGGAACAATCGCAACCAACCGACCGCTCACTAGGACATTCAACATGACAGTGCAGGATGATGTGCAGTCTCGTGATGTGGTGTCAGGTATCATTCCGAATAATAAATTTAATGCTTATGTATTATTTGATTCGGGTGCTACTTGTTCATTTATATCTGATGAGTTTACTAAGAACTTAGAATTTCCTAAGGATGAGTTAGAACACGCCATGAACATAGAAATTGCGAATAGAGAAATAATCCATGTTAAGTATGTACATAAGAAGTGTAGAATGGATATTAAGGGTAATATCATAAATGTAGATCTTATCCCTATTAGACTGAGAGAATTTAATGTTATTTTGGGTATGGTCTGGTTATTCAATCACGAAGCCGTAATTGATTTCCAGAAGAAGCGTATTAACCTCATGACTCCGTTAAAGGTTGTGTTTTATGGTAACAAGTCGCCTAGACAAGCGAGTTATCTGACGATATTGTAGGCCAGGAAGTTGTTAAGACAAGGTTGTGTAGGATATCTAGCTTACATAGTTGACAGTCGTAAAGAGAATCTGAAAGTAGAGGAGATACCAGTAGTGAGGGACTTTACAGACGTATTTCCAGACGATTTTCCAGGACTTTCGCCAGATAGAGAGGTTGAATTTGTGATCGATTTGGCACTAAGAACGGCTTCAATATTGAAGGCGCCGTATCGAATGGCATCGGTAGAAATGATAGAATTGATGGTACAACTACAAGAATTACTGGACAAGAAGTACATTCAATCGAGCGTATCACCATGGGGAGCGCTAGTGTTATTTGTGAAGAAGAAGGACGGGACGATGCGACTCTGCATTGACTACAGAGAACTGAATAAGGTCACAATTAAGAATAGATATCCATTACCGAGGACCGACGAGCCTTCTTCTAGTAAAGGCAAGGGAAAAGTTAACAAGTGATGATGACTTGTTATTTATTTGTTATGTTATGTTTCAGATTTATGTTTAAGATGTGTAAGACTTAATATTTATTTATGTTTCTGCATTTGAGATTTAAGGTTAGTATGACCTAGGATTGATGTATTTTATTTTTAGATGTTGTAACTCCATAAGGAGAGGATTTATTTCTATCTATTTATGATTTTTCATTTATTATGGGTAGATAGATACATGATGTTTGGACAGTGAACACCAAATCCTGTGGGAATTGAAGTACCTAGATTTGGGGGTGTCACAGTAGCGCGGGGCGCGCCGATCAGCGGGGGGGGGGGAGAGTTAATTTGGGTGTTATGTTATCCAATTTGTGCTAGAATAGGATTGTTAGTTGCCTAACTTGATAAGGTTTCCATTAGAACTTTAAATATATGTTTATAACTTGGATTGGGCCGGAGGATTCCATTAGATTATATTAGAGTCGATTAAGAGCAAAACCCTAGTTCTTATGAGATTTTGAGATTGAAGCAACTTGGAGACCATTAAAGATTTAAAGTAGGAGCAAGGAGGGAGCATCAAATCTGTAGACAACAGATTCTATCTTTTTCTATTCATCTATCTTTGTCTTTTAATGGTTATTCAATTGTGGATTCTTAGTTTTAATTCATTAATCGTGGACTAAATCTTTTGTTCAAGATTACAATGGATTGTATTGCATAGTTTATTTTAGTATGTTTCTCTATTAATTATTGTGATTATTCGTGGATTGTCTATTATGATTTGTGATGAATGCTTAATTGCCTAGCTAACAATTATTGTGATATTCTATAAGAACTCGAGAGATGAATTATAGATTTAGATCTGATCATAATAGCATGTGAATGTGTTTTCTGCATGGCGTTGGAATACATAATTTAGGTCTAGGATACAGATATACCTATACATCGCATGTAATTAGATAAAGAACTTATGCTTAAAATCCTTTTTAATTGTAATTCATATAGATATATAGTGAATTAGTTAATTAGGGTGTTCTTCTTAATTCTATCATCTATGGATTTAATTTGATTTGAGTATGATGCATTGAGAGATGGTCATATTTTCTTATGTATTCTTGATTAACAATTCAGAATAGTGAGCATAATTGATAAGAAGTTTATTAATTTAAGTGAAGCAATAAGTGAAGTTGTGATCTTAAATCTCCATAATCTGATTTTTAATTAGTGGTAATTAGAATTAGTGTAATTAAATAATTTAATTTATAATCTTAAATTGATTGTTTAAATAAAATTAGTTTGATTAAGAGTTAGTATTTGGTAATTTGTATTAATAATTCCTCGTGGGAACGATACTCTACTTACACTTTATTACTTGTTGACCAAGTATACTTGTGTGATTGTGCGTAATTAGATTTTACCCAACATTAACTCCAAACTTTGAGTTCCTAATGACTCTGATTTGAAGTATAAAATCATGATGGAGGCAGACAACACATCGTTTGCAATCCATCCTAGGAGTACCAAAAAGTATCGTGATCTTCGATATACATTTTGGTGGAGCAATATGAAAAGAGAGATAACGTAGTTTATCTCAAGATGTTTATCTTGTCAACATGTCATGGCGGAGCATCAAGTGCCAAAAGGTCCATTGCAACCACTTGAAATTCCATAATGGAAATGGGAGCACATTACCATGGATTTCGTTACTGGTCTTCCATAGGTTAGTTCAGGCATAGATGCAATTTGGGTCATTGTTGATAGATTAACCAAGTCTGCTCATTCTTACCTATACGAGAAAAAAAAAAACAAAAAAATTTATCAACTTGAACGTCTTGCTAGTATATACATAAATGAGATTTTAAGCTGCATGGTATGCCAGTGTTCATATTCTGATCGAGACCCAAGTACTCACAATTGGGTTAGTTTACAGAAAATATGGGTACAAATGTATGCTTTGTTGGCATATCATCCTCAGACAAAAGGGTTAGTCGGAGAGGACTATTCAGCTTTTGAGATCTATAAGACTCTGTTTGTTCCTAGACTTCAAGAAAATTGGGACACGTTCTTGCCATTATTAGTTAGAATTCTCCTACAAACAAGCAGTTATCAAGCAAGTATAGTTAATGGTCCATCGAGGCATTGTATGGATGCAGTGTCGTTCTTCAATAGCTCGGAGAGAGTGGGGAAGCAACGTTGTTGGGCTCGGAATGGTCCAACATGACAAGAAAAGATCAAAGATCCGAACGGTATACAAACCTCACAAGATCGACCAAATAGTTATGATGATATCCACCGAGGGACGTGGAATTCAATGTTGGAGTCATGATTATTTACGTGTTACTCATGGAAGTGTTACGAGATTTGGAAAGAGGTGGAAGCTCAATCCTCGATTCATTTGTCCATTTGCAATCAGATCGAGTAGGAACTGTGGTTCGTATTCATAATTTTTCCAACATATCTATGTTACGTAAATATGTGGAAGACACGAACCACATGTTTTCATTAGAACCAGAGGAGAGAGGGAAGGAATTCAAACGTATGAAGAGGGTACTTGTTTAAAATCTTGTATAAGAAGGAACATATTCTACGCTCAAAGGTTATACCTCAAGCTAAATTTTGTGGAGAGAAACCATGATATGACGGGGAAATGAACTTGGGAGTTAGAATCTAATGAAATAAGGATCCTCACATCTTCGTCATACAGGTCGTACATAATTTTTGGGATGAAATTTCATAAGAAGGGGAGGTTGTAAGCCCCCAATTTTTCATGAATAAAGATTAATTTTCATAAATGTTATTTTGACTAATAAGGTTGTGGATTTGATATAATGTTATAGTTGTGGGTAATATTTATAAATTTGTAAAGTAAGCAGTGTATAAATATTCATTTGGTCGAGGATACATTTTATCGGACTATTCGTACGACGGCAGCAATTATTGGTGGACCCCACACGGAATTTACTGTCGGTGTGGAGGGGGAAAAACGGCATAATAACTTTTTATAAAAATAACGACAAAACTTTACCGTTAACTATTGACATACACGCCGTGAAAAAAGTTGCAGTAATTATGTGCTGTGGTGCATAGTAGCACACAGTATTATAGTATCTCTTGATATTGATGCTTACGTGAGAAAGCACTCAGTTTACTCAATTATTGCATATTAGTTGATTGCATAGTATCTAATATATTGATTCAATTATGTCACAGTATCATGTACAATATTTTATATTATTAAATCCATATTGAGACGACAAGTTATTCATATTATGATTGCATTATTGACAATGTCTAGAAAGTTTTGTCGATGGAGGAAAAAGGTTGGGTCACATAATGACGCCAATAAGGAGAAGTCTTATCGGAATAAATATGAAACTACAAATAGAGTTTTTAACTCTATAATTACCCGATAAAAGCCCGTCGGTCACCGAACTATTTCAGAAATTTATCTAGACTTAGATAGTTTTGACTTGATAGGTGTTTGTTTATGATCCAATGACTATTATAAATATGGGCAATGTGATTAGGGTTAGGTGTTGACTGCACAAGCAAGTTACTAAGGTTATAATATTATTACACAAGAAAGAACAATCCTTATGACTGATAAGCGTTGCATAAAGATAGAATAAGTTGTGTACTATAAATAGCAGCACAGAAAGTCATCCTACCTTTGCATTTACTTTATGCAATGGACATGCGTAAGATAATATCTGAACTATTCTTTTTCATTGTTCAAGTATCTAACCTTTGTATATACTTAGGCAATGATCCTGTATTAGTACATTATTAAAATATAATCTGTTGTACAAGTTCTTTAACTCTATTATTGTAGATCAAGATATATATTATGTTCATTAATTTCTAAATATTGTTATACAAGTGTCCTCACTTGGATAATAGTTGTACTTGTTGATACATACTTATCAAATTTCGGTATGTACACATTAATTAAAAGTCGTCTAAGCTAATTGTTTCGGCTAGATTGAGAAAGCAATTAGATATTGAAATCTTAGTATTTCGTTGTTATAATTCAAATTATGATTATAAGACTGAGAAGAACAACCTTTTTATATAAAAATGGACCTTTGTGGTCGTAAATTCGGTTGTTGCGCGCGTGTAAGTATTATGCATAATATAGGGTATAATGAAGTTGATTACTTATTATACTTGTAACATTCCAGTTTTTTTAATGTAAATTATAAATATTTATTGATTTATATAAATATTTATTGGATGTGTTTATTATTGAATAAATAATTGTTCAATTTGATTGATTTGATTTAGTTATTATTTATTATTAAATAATTCATGTGTTATGTGGATTGAGTTATTGTGATTAAGTGATTTATTAATAAATTTGTTTACCATTAAAGTGTGAAAATAAAACTGTGAGTTTATAAAGATGTTAGTAAAATAAATTAAAGTAGTTTAATTTAGTTTTATCCAAACAAAAGCTTAGGATATAAATTATTTTATTTTAAATGGTTTGCCAAACAATCCTATGGCTTTTGGATCTTTTGAATTTAAATTATTAATTACTAAATACAAAATATATATATATATTAATTTGGTAATGCTAATTCAATAGGTTCATTAGTTGAGCGGCGGTTTAAAAACTTTTGCAAAGACGTACGTTGGTTTAGTTAAAGTATATTGTTTTGCTTAACATGAGAAGGTTACAGAGTAAACAAAAGAAACAAAAGAGCTCTCTGTGAGTTGAGGAGAAAATCCTAGAACTGTGAGGAAGGTTTGGAACGAATTTCTGTTGTAACAACAGTTCGTAACACACAAAAGGTCGGAGTAACCTTAGTATATGATAATATATATATATTATATACATTATGTGTGTGTGTATGTGTGTGTGTGGTGTGTGTGTGTGTTTGTATAAATGACGTGGTTGAGTTTCTGTGTCATGAGTTTTATAATTGCTGAGATTTTTAATTATGTTAATTTCCGTTTACAAATTAATTATATGAAGTAAGAGGATAACCCTAGTATATGTAAAAGGTAGGAGTATAACCCTTAGTATATGTAAAGGTAGGAGTAAACCCTAGTATATGTAATTTATGTTCCTCAGAGCTAGTGTTAGATAAAGTGATGCTAAATTAAGGACTTGAAGGTAAGAACTAATTTTACAGTGAAAAAACATATATGAATGTATGTTCTAAAAAATAAACAAAATTGGTAGTGATTATGAAAATGTAAAACTAATACGGGAATTAAACTTTGTATATGTTAATTGGGACTATATATGGTATGCTAGTATTCCAAAAGATAATTTGGATTTTTTCACTGTATTTTAGATATCAACAATGGAGTTTTAAATTTGGTTTCAAAGAAAAACAGTGTTTCAAAGCATTAGTTCTCGATATGTTGCTTAGTTGTGTAAAATTTGCTACATGATGCTTCATAATTTTATGTGCTAATTTACATGAAGTTATACAGTTAATGGGTGTCAATTGTTGTTAAAAGTTAGACAGTAGCTTTGTTCTGTTTTTCTAGTTTGGTTATGTGAAGTTCGGCGTCCCAGCGCCAAATCAACGCTCCAACGTCAACTCTCGCGCCTCAGCGCCAAAAATGAGCCAGAAGTTCGCTCCCCAGTGCTGGAATTCGCGCACCTGAGCGCTGCAATTGCACCCCCAGCGTCACTGTCTCGCGCCCCTAGTGCTGGAAAAGGTGGTCTGGGTCGGACAGTTTTGACTCTGTGTAAATGGTCATACCTATTTCATCGAACTCCGATTGAGGTGATTCAAGATGTTCAGAAGAGGACGAATAGGTCTATAACTTTTATTCTTTAAGTGTTTCAATTTGAAATCGTTATGAAGGGTCAAAATGGCCATATTTAGGACTTTTGTGTATTTGGAGCCAATTGGAGGGCGTTAGATGCGCGAATGCAAGTGCAATCCTTTGAGTATTAGTATAACCTAATGATAACATGTTGGACATGTAATAGGATGTTTTATCAAGTTGTTAATGTGTATGTGGTGCAATGACATGATCACTTAAGTAGTTGTAATAAAGTTAAAAAGTAATGTTCATGAAAAGATACAATGTAATTTAAACTTACACTTAGTTAGTAGCTATACTAAAAGTAAGAAAGCAACTCATGATGGTAATGTTAGTGTAACTAATGTGTATTGTCAATACATATGGTATGTGTAGGACTTGGGGTGAACGTGAGTAGTGATTGTTTAACCTACGCATGAGGCAAGTTCCCTAACCTTTGCTACTTTATTATTCAGCAAGGTTACTTTTCACTGTTATGTTATACTTATGTAAATTCTCTATTTCTAATCTCTTATTTAACGATTTATTGTCATGAAAGTTCATTAACTCTACTTTGTTAATAGTTGAACAAGTTTTTCTAAATCATTAAATCGTCGTATGCAAATTTTCATAATTCTATACTTTATGAGTAAAGTTATTTTTCCTAAACAACTGATTGTATTCTAGTTATTATGATGATAAAAGCTTTCCAATTCTCCACACTTTCGTCGAGGATAGTTATTATGGTATGCAATGTTTTCTTAATCTAAACTGGTTTATATCAGCACTAGTACCTTTCTTTTGTTTTAATCAGTTTATCATTCCAAATTATTGTTGTTATGCATGCTTGATATTCATTCTAAGTGTAACCTTAGCTTAATGTTGTTCAAAGCACGGTATGGAAGATTATTCAATTGTTATGCTATTAGATATTTCTAAAAGCATGAATTAGAACGAAATGTTTATTCAGTTATGACATTCAATAACATAGTGTTAGTATCTTTTTCAACTAATCCTTAGTTGATGTCCGTTGAACTCCCAAATTACCTTGAGTGTATCCAAACAAAAAGGACTTTGGTGCGGACTTTACTCTAAATACTGAGATGAACAACCCTATTTTAGGGGTTGCACCTAGTTTCTATTTGTGCTGAAATGTTTTATACAATAAAATGTACGAAGGATTGATCCACTAAGTACCTTTAGTCCTTGCAGTCGTATGATATTATAGTTTTAATAAGGTGAAAGATTACTTATAAACTTTGGATAGGGTCGTGGTCATTAGGACCTTCAGTGAGTTATGAATTTATGAATGTTAAAGAGAATTATATTGTTCAGGTCTATTCAGCTTAGTATTTGGCAAGTGATGAAGGTTTAAGGTTTTATTTATGTTGATTCCAAGTGGCCTTGGTTGCTCACTCTTGCCTGTAAAATTTTACAGCTAAAGCTGAAAAAGGGTGATGTACCTAGAACCAGTAAGGGGAAAGGAAAGAAAAAAAAAAGAGAACAAGTTACTTGAAGACTTGCAATAGTTTAATAGTTTTATTAATCAGACTTTGTTTAAAGATTGTAATGAAGTTATTTTATTTTTTCGCTGAATGATGTTGTAAAGGTTAGATAACTGGGAGATTTTATTTTATGTAATTCTTTTATGGGCAGGTTTAGTATTCCATTTTATTATGATTGGGGTAGTTATAAATGAATGTTTGTCCTGTTGAACACCAAATTCTTGAGGTAAATGAAGTAATAAAATTTGGGGGGTCAACATGTTGGTATCAAAACATTAGGTTGAACTTAGGTGGGGAAATAGTCTTAGGAAGTTAAACCTTTGGAACATATAGTGGAGAGAATCTTATCGAGTTTAAGGAAGAAGTAATAAACACACTTAGGTGCTTATGTGTTTAGAACTTATGTGCTCGTGAGTGTCAGAGGTAGAATTGATTATTAATTACACTTTAAAACAACTTTGTTTGTCAGGATGACTATATCGGAGATCAAGTCAGGTAGAGAGGAGGACCTCAGGATGCCTATAGAGGAGGAGCCTCGCGACAGTCAGGTGTTGGGAACAACTACTGCCACGGGAGTCAACCCCGTTGGTCACAATGGTTGAAGATGAGGATGATGATGTAGAGACAGATGAGGAGGATCCCGTGGAGTTTCCCAAGAGGATGAGGATAACGAGGACAAGGAGGAAGAGACTCCACTAAACTCTACCTCCTTCATATGACGAATACTTTTAGGAAAGTACTTGTCATTAAATAGTTTCTAAAATGTTTCCCAGGACATGTTGAGTGCGGTAGGTTGGGTACGCTTCACAGACTCCCACCAGTAGTCTGCCTCACCGCGGAACATAAAGGTGGTGAATGGAACCTTTTGTTCCTCCATGCATCCCAAGACATCGAATATCTACGTAATTTACTTGACCCACGTTTCCGCCTTGATTGGATCCGGCTTTCCAATAAATTCTGGTGGTCCCAACTCCTTGAACTGCTTGGCTGTGATAAGTCGCGCATTGCTATCATTTCCACCCGTATTTTGTGCACGAGTCTCCCTCGTCTGATTTTGCATGAATTGGAAAAAACTTCTAAACATTCAATCATTAATCATTTGTTCGGTAGTGTTGTTTACAAGAGGAATATTGCCTTTCTGTTGCACGTTCCCCTGAGTGGTGATTAAAGGTGTCTCCACTATCTCATTCACTCCATCGTTAATATTTCCCGCTGCCATTTTTAAATACTGCCATAAAACAAGGGTTAATTAACATATCACATATTAACCATATGCTCTGACTGACCAACCAAATAAGCAAAATAAGGTCATACTAGCGAAGGAATTTCTTGACACTCCCCTCCTAGTTCTTGTCTCACATCTCAACCAGGGATCATATCCCTAAGCTCTGATATCAATTGTGACGCCCCCCAAAATGGATATACATCACCCATTCCTAGTCGCCAAATACATGGTACAGAAACAAATACAACTTTAGTAATACAATTGTTCGCGCAAAATACGACAACACATATACTGTAAGTTTGAATACAACTATTGTCTAATAGAGAGTATACAAACTCAAAAGGAGTCCTCATTACAATTATTGATACACTATTTTACAAAATAGTGAGGACTACTAAAACAACTATCTTGAATCATCACTCCATACCCCGGCTAGTTCCTGCTAAATTCTCTCCTCCTGAGAAGAACAATGAGACAAAAAGGAAAAGGGTGAGCTCAACTAGCCCAGTAAGAATATTATGACTAAGATAATATACAACAAATTATCATTAATCTTCAACAGGGAAAAATCTGATAAAATATAATAGACAACAAGTTTTAGATCAACAACTGCAGCGAAAACAGCAATCCATTAGAAGAGTCAAGTAGAGAAAGAATTCTACTATCTTCTAAGATTTAAAAGTCCATCATTAATATTTTATCCTTGTAACATCAATCAATATACATCTTGAATCAAATATTCATCTTTTCACTACGGGCCAAAGATATTCATTTGTATCACCAATTGGTCATGTTCATCTCAATACTTCTTCATCTTTACACTACGGGCCAAAGATATTCGTTAGGTAATCATTCATCTTTGCACTACAGGCCAAAGATATTCATTAATATCATCATTAGGACTGAGGATGATGAAAACATCTTAAAGAAAACGGACCAGTGAAACTAAAAGGATAAATATAGGGGATTCGTATTAATTTTTATCCACGTTCATTTAATAATCCATAATAAACTAACTTGAAGCATAATTCAAAATAATATAAAAATATGGGATACAATCAAAGATAACAACCATAATAGACGCTTGGACAAAAAGAAGAAGATTTAATTTTTTAGTGAATAGTGTCGTATTTGTGAATGTGTCGTATAAGTGAATAGGTCGTATAAGATGAATAGTAACCCCGACAAAAAAAGGTAGAATTCAACAAATAAAATGTCATACCAATATTTTGTTACTGATATTGGAAAGAATAAACATCCTTAGGAAAGAAAATACACATCCTTACCTAAAAGAAATCGTTTACTTCGGATATGTGGAATACGGATATGATGTTGAATGAAACTTGTTACTTGAATAGCAACTCTCAAAGTATTTAAATACTCCCAAAATACGCTCGATAATATAGAGAGAAAGAAAACTTGTTTCTGGTGTGATTTTCAATTCTAACTTAGCCCTCTATTTATAAGAAAATGTTAGCACGCCAAAGCAGACTTGCCTGCTACCTGATGGCTTTACCTGCTACTATTGCCACCCACCACATTTGAAATTCAATTTGATCATATTTCTCACAACCAAAAGTGGAGCCCACCAATTCTAGAATTTTTTACCAAAATGATAAATTCTAAAACTTCTACAATTTCTGAACCAGTCACCTCTTAAAATTCATAACAAATCATACGTTTATTTTTAACGGTTCAAAATTTGTGGACATATACTCAACATATATATGTATAATATATCCAAAAATAACAACGATCCAACGGTCGGATTAAAAATTATAACTCACGCAATATATCTTAAAAACACTGGTTTGATTTTTAATACCTCCATTCCGACAAAATACTGATAAAATACCTCAACATTAATTCTTTCATTTATAACCACATAAATAAATCCATCATTTAAATCCGCATCAAATAATATTCTTTAATCACTATAAATCAATAATTAATTATCAACAAATCATATTAAAGAATCCATTATGACAACCAAGCAGTCCCAAGAAAGCGGGGGCTTTCGATAAGGATTTCTCCGTTACTGGCGCGCATTAGGGCCAAACCTCTCCTTAAAAGAACTTTCTAGACATTGTTCAATAATGTATCTCATAATATATTTCAAATAATATGAATTATTTATCGATAATGGGAAATATGTGCAGTAAAACAATGATTGAAATAATACTAATATAAAATATTAACGCAAGTAATTATTGAAACAAATAAAAAAAATATTGAACAGTAATTACTGTACAATTATGAGTAGATGCCTTCTACGTAAGAATAAAATAATTCAAAAAATACTGTGCAAAAACTTGTACTCCTGTTGCCACACACGCGTATTACTGTCTTTTAACCCCCGTGTATTCCAATAGTGTTAACGGTAACAACTACGTCGTTATTTGTAAAAACGCAATTTGTCATTTTCTTCATCCGACCATTATCCGTTATGGGGCCCATAAATGGCTGCGCCATGTACGAATATCCCAGACAGAAAAAAAATATTCCACACAAACAAATAATTCCCCGACAATCAACTTATTATTTTGCAAAAAATTTGTACATTTCACCCAATAACTAAAGCATTATATCAAATTAACACCTTATTATTCACAATATAATTAGAGAAATTTGATTTATTTATAATAAGTTCGGGTCTTACAAACAACCAGACCCGTACAGAACCCGTTTCTGCGAATATCGGGACGTCCAGTTTATGCGAATGGAATATCAGCCGCGGAAAGTAGCAGATAAACGGTCCCGGCAAAACTTCAAAGACTTCAAGGAGTCAGGACAGCCAGAATTTAGAGGAACAACTGCCCTATAGAAGCGTTTGTGATAGGCATAGAGGAAACGGAGTAGGGCAAAAGACAGCTTTTGCACCTATATGATACAATCTGTATGAAGGAATTTTTCCCATAGAATCTCGAATAGTTTCAAATAATACATTTTAATCCACCAAACACACCCCTAATAACAAATCATATATGTCCAGTTTCAATATCATATAAAATGATAACAGTACACCTAGAAATTCTCATATATGTCAAGTTTCGAGTTATCATATTAAAACGATCTTCATGCTTCCTAATCCGATTAGAACCGTTTATTGTTATTCAACCGATTAAAGATACGATTAACAGTATCATCATATAATACCAGAAACACAGACAAGAATACCTATATTAAATTCATATCGGTAAAACATTGCAATCATCATTACTCATATATTACGAATACCAATTTTAAAACACGTAATCTGAATTAATCTTTCGCAAGTAGCTCTGATACCATGTTGGGTTTTTGGCACAGAAACGCACAGCGAAAATAAAATTTTAAAGCAAATTTCTTGAAAACCCTAAAAAGGGATCCATGCAAAAAATTCAATTAATTCAGAGGTTAGAAATTATACTGATTAAGAAACTGAAATTGATACGATCGAATCTCCAACGCAATCCAAACGAGCTGCGTCTCTACGGTATCCACACGAACGCTCCCCGAATCTTCCTACGATCTGTAGAAGAAGGAACCACGGTACTAGCCACCAAGGATGAGGATTTTCGAAGTTGTTTTCTCTAGTCTCTCTCTAAGAGCGGCTAGGGTTTTGTATTTTGACGTAAAACCTAAAGTGACTGATATATATCATATATATAACAGTTAGGAGGAATTAATCAAAACCTAATATTATTAAAATCTGAATTTATATATATCTTAATTAAGTCTTACTTAATTAATATACCTATAGATAAATCACCCTATTAATTTAAATTCGTAATTTAAAATTCAATCAATCATATTAATATATTTAAATCTTTACAATTTAAATTAATTTCCTTTTAATTACATTCTTTGTGTGTGACCCTATAGGTTATTATTACTTTGACAATAATTTTAAAATCATATTATAAAATTATAAACAGTGAGCGGCATCTAGTAATGCATCACTGCTACCCAAGTATTTATAAGATTGATGATTCGATTCAACCTTTTCGTGACCAATGTTTCAATGTAATTTAATCCTTTTAACCTTAATATCCTAGATTAAACTCGAGTCATGGAATGTGTCATACTCTTCATAATTCAATCTGAGTTTTCTTGATCAATGAGTAGACTATATGAAACAAATCACTATTTGAGCATGGCCATGCATTTCATAGTCCTACTCAATCAAGAGGCCTATGGATATCACCCATAATATATAGGATGGTTAAATTCCATCTAGATCACTCATATTTCTCACACGATTCATGATGAACCCAATAATCACCTTTATAGTCCACCCTATTAAAGGTGACATTTGATGATATCAAAGTACATAAATTCTCGTGTAGTAATATAGAGATTTCAGGTTGGAGGACCATTACATCATTGTCACTATGAGAATTGCTAATGACACTTCGCATAATGCTCCATATAGAATTCTCATGGTGGGTCTGTCCAGTACATCGTTCTCTAATATGTACCTATGCATTGACTTAATTTCTCATATATTTATGACCAATGAGATTTGGTCATCAGTCAATCCACATACTAGTCTCAATGCATCATTGTTGCCCCATCAACAATGATACTCGACTAGGGACATTTAAGAACAATGATACTAATTATAATTATAAAATCTCTTGTTCAAGTCATATACTTGAAACTATATAATTTGTATCACTATTCTAAGGAATTTTATTATGTTAACAATTATATTACGCAGTAAATAAAACTATAATAAAATTATATATTTATTCAATCAAATATAATATCAAAATGTTAAGCAATTATATCAAATAATTGGCCTTTAGGGCATAAACTCTAACAATATGATTAATGACAAGTAATAGATTATAACCTAATTATTGCAAACCCTAATTGTTAATTAGAAACCCTAAATTCTAAATTAGGAACCCTAATTGCCAAATTAGAAACCCTAATCGCTAAATTGGAAGGCTAAATGCTAATTAGTAAAACTTAAACCTAAATTCGAAGTTCTATGTAATTAGGAAATTAAACATGATTAAGAAACACCAATTTTTATTTTTAGAAACTAAAATTTTTCATATTAGAAATCCTAAGAAAATTATTATTTTTCAAAAACCTTAGGGTTAAACCCTAAGGGTTAGACAAATAACTAAATAGCCATTAAATTGGAAAGCCAAATGACCATAGTACCCCTCTTGCATTATTTTGAGATAACTTTTAGATATGGCCAAAATTATAGTTGGTGACCAAATTAGATTGCACATGTGCTGAAAATACATACATATCAGCCATATATCTCAGCCTTGTGAATTGAATCAATATATATATATATATATATATATATATATATATCAAGAGAGAGAAAAGCTCATAATTTAGCCATTTGTTCACCAAGCACTCAACCAAAACTCTCTCTCTCTCTCTCTCTAGACCCACAAAAATTATAAGAAATTCAGTCCGAAATCAAGCCTCTATTAAACCTAGATCAGATCAAGGGACTAGAATCAAAATTTGTTCAAGTGAGGTATAAAACCCTAATCTAGAATCTGATATTTCTTGATGTGTTAGATGTTATGTTTGAGTGTTAGAATATGTTGTATGTAGTATATATAAGTGATCTGGGTTGGCACATAATAGATCCATAACATTTAAAAGCACGAATTTGATGTTTTTCAAAATCTAGAAAACTGGGAAATATGATCTGACAACTAAATGTCAGACCACATAGATCTTAGTATGTTTATGTTTGTTTAAAGGTTTGTATTTGTAGTATGTTGTAATCTAGAACTCGATTCAGGGTCAGATCGTGTACAGATTGAAAGTTATGGATGGTCAAACCTCGTTGACCGACCATGACTTTCAGATTTCTGGGTAACCAAGATCATGCCCAGAATCGTCTCACAAGAAGTTTATGGCATTAGATCTTGCATGTTTTTGATGATTTGTTATAGTTGTTGTAACTAAGTTGTAATATGATATGTGGACTACAATATTCTTATGCTTTTAGAACACCTAAATGACAAACAGGTTGGATTCAGTGACCGGTCAAAGTAGCTTGGTCGAGCACAGTTTATGTTTTCTGGGTAACCCAAAAAACGTATGAACACTGTCTGTGACAGGGTTTGACCGGCATAGATCTTACGATTGTGTTGATTGTTTTATAGATTTTATGTATTGGATCTATTCATTTACATGTTGGCTACACACTGGAACCATTAGATCACTAAAATGTTACAAGGATTTCAAGTTGTGGAAGCCCAAAACTAGCCAGTCGAACTGTTCTTCATTTCTAGGTAACCCAGAAAATGAAGAACATCTCTAACAGCTTGTTAAATGGCTTAGATCTTTCAGCTTGATGCTTTCTAGACATTCTAAGTGCTTGAAACATTACTCTGTTAGTTTCTCTGCAAAGCCCGAAGTCTAGATCACCTATATCATGAACAGATTGAAAGATAGAAGGCCATCTATAGCGTTGACTGGCCATGACTTCATGTTTCTGGGCAACCCAGAACATGAAGAACACGCCTGACAGTGATTTCAAAACCTTATGACTTTCATTTGTGATGTTGTATGACCTTGTTAGTTGTTGTTACATGCAGTGTTACATTAACACTACAAGATCTGATCATAAAGATTGCCCAGAAACACAACACACAATGAATTAATCATGGTCAAACATAGCAACTCGATAATTGACTTTGAGTGTTCTTGGTGATCAAGAACACCTAAGGCTACACTTTATGTCGCTAAAGGCTATAGCGACAATTTATTTAATTTTAATTAATTAAATTTCCTAAAATCAATTAAAAATAAAATTAATTTCTGAAAATTACAAAATTAGTTTTAAAAATTATTTTAAGTTATAAAAATTAACTTTTAATAATTTGAGATAATTTTTAGAAATATTAATATTTATTTAAATATTATTTCTATTTAATTTATTTATTAAATGTATTAAATAAATTAATTAAAAATTACTTTATTATATTAAAAATCATTTTAAATGATAATAAAGTATTTAAAAATATTAACATTACTTTTAATATTTTAAGATAAATTTCATTAATTATTTATTATTTATGATATTAGATTTATTTATTAATTATATTAAATAAATAGTTTTAAAATGGTTTTATTAATTTAAAAATAATTTTAAAAGGATATAAATTTTTTAAAAATATTTTAAGTAATAATAAATGACTTTCAATATTTTGCTGAAAAATACATTAATATTTAAATATTAATTGTAATTATTTAAAAATGATTTTAAATATTTTAAAAATTATTTAAGGGTAATATTAATATTTTAAAAATATTTTGAGTTATTATAAATAACTTTAATATTTTGACAATGATTTCAGTAATACTTTAATATTATTTAAATATTAATTATAATAAAATTATTTAATATTTAAATCATTTAAAAATGATTCCTGTGTTTGAAAAATCATGATAAATTATAATAATTATTTAAAAATTATTATAAGCCATAGAAAAATAATATGACTAATATTTAAAATATCTAGAATAATATTGAACTACACGATAGAGTTTAGACTCGATAATTACCCGATAAAGCCGTCAGTACACCGAAATATTTTAGATATTGATATGGACTTAGATAGTTTGACTTGATAGGTATTTGTTTATGATCCAATGACTATTATAAATATGTGACAATGTGATTAGGTTAGGTGTTAACTGCAAATAGCAGTACTAAATGTTATGATATATTATTCTAAACGAAAGAACAATCTTATGAATGATAAGTCGTTGCATTAAAGATAGAACTAAGTCATGTACTGTAAGCAGCAGACCAGGCAAGTATCTTACCTTTGCATTTACTTTATGCAATGGATATGCGTAAGATAATATCTGAACTATTCTTTTTCATTGTTCAAGTATCTTAACCTTTGTATATATTTATGCAATGATCCTGTATAATACGTTATTAAAATATAATATGTTGTACAAGTTCTTTAACTCTATTATTGTAGATCAAGATATATATTCTGTTCGTTAATTTCTAAATATTGTTATACAAGTGTCCTCACTTGGATAATAGTTTTACTTGTTGATACATACTTATCAAATTTCGGTATGTAGATAGTAATTAAAATTTCGGCTAGATTGAGAAAGCGATTAGATATTGAAATCTTAGTATTTCGTTTTTATAATTCAAATTCTGATTAGAAGACTGAGAAGAACAACCTTTTTATATAAAAAGGGAACTTTGTGGTCATAAATTCGGCAGTTGCGCACGTATAAGTATTATGCATAATATAGGGTATAATGAAGTTGATCACTTATTATACTTGGGAAGGGGTATGACTTAATCTATATGGTTATCTAATACACCTGAGTATATCGAAGTAAATCTTTAATAGTTATTCGAGAAGAGAAGTTCAAGATCCTTAGGGATCACTCAGCATAAACTCTGGAAAATATTCTACTTTGTTATTGCGTATAATTAATTCTTGTTATTCAATTTAATATCGTAAATCGAGAACAAAGTTCATAGTCTGTCGACTGCTCACCAATCATAGTCAATACATTGTTTCAAAATTTTGATATAGAATTGATATGTTGTTTAGAATTGATTCAGCTTATTTCACAACTGTTGATTCATTTTAGAAGTGTCATTCAAAGAAAACATTTAATCCTTTCAGCTAATATTTATTATTGCTATTACTTTTTGGGCAATCAAATGCTCATTCTTGCTTTAAATTTAAATATTTTCAGCTAAGCGTGATCAACCTGAAGGTTCTACCAAGAACAAAAGAAAAGGAATGCAAACATAATAAGTTTAATGGTATCTTTTGTAATAGTTAGACATTATTAAGACAATGATATTTATTATCTATCATGTAATGAAATATAGTAAAGGTCGTGTACCTGGGATTAGACTCTGATATATGTAAATTAAGTTTGGTATTTATATTATCGTTATTTTTTTGCTCAAAGAAATGGTATCGTGGAGCACCGAGTTCGGGTTTTAAGTACCTAAATTTGGGGATGTAACAGGTTGGTATCAGAGCTATAGGTTAGAAACATTAGGTGGAATAGACCTTAGGCTATAACCTTTAGGACAGAGGGAAACATTGAAAATACAAATAACTCAAATAGAGTTTAAAGGAGATGAATTGATTAAATTCATCGTAAAAACAAAATAAAAGATAACTTATATAAAACTATTATTTGATGTGTGTATATATTATTTGCTAGTCAAGATAATTTATGTGTAGATGTCAGATGAAAAAGGATTAGGATACTCTTAGACTGTAAAGAAGGAGTCAACCTCCATAACCGAGTCAATATCAAAGCCAAAAGCTTGAAATAGAGGCTCACATTGAAAGCAACCCTACTCAGGGGATTATATTGGAAAATGTAGTACTGGATCCAGAAATGGTGGTATAACAGATATGTAGAGTATAGTTAGAGAATATAAGGTTATGTGTGAGTTCTTAAAACTTATACTTATGGTAAGTTCATGACTCATAATTATATGAAATATTTTTGAACCCCTCAGCGAATGGACGCCAATGGTCTGACTAGGATAAGTTCTTAAACTCATAACATTTGGTAAGTTTGACGAACTGGGTATAGTTATGTGTGAATAGATTATTAACGATAATAGGAATATATAGTATACTAAGCAATTGATCCTTAGTGAAGTCGCATGAAATAAGTAGTATTAGTATTACTGGAATATGTGTTCTATGATGTGTATATGATAAGTATGTATGTGTAATGTAATATTTTCAACTTTTGTATAAGTTGTATTAGTGAATCCCGACTTTTGTGGTCATAAAGGGATAGCGAATGTTTATAGCGATATATACTATATGGTGTAAAGCTAAGTACTATGAATTAGGTGGATGCATGAATATGAATATATGTTTGATTAAGGAAATAAGTTTTTGTGTATTTATTTGATAGCTGGTTAATATAATAAACCGAGTTTTCAAAATCTAATATTTTGAGTGCATGATTATTTGTGACGAAGTCAAGCAAGACTTATAATGTAAGTTAATAAAAAAATTATTATGATTTTATTTAATAAGATAATGCCGCTAAGACAAAAACGAAACCAAAGGGCAGAAGAACATGTCAACAAAGTTGGAGGACATCCTGACCCGATACAGAGTTTTACGAATATGGTCGCTCAAGCTATGCAAAATGGAATACCAGCCACTGAAAATCAGCCAGATAATCGATCGACAAACTTCAAAGACTTCAAGACAGTCGGACCGCCAGAATTTAGAGGAACAACTTACCCTATAGAAGCGTTTGTGATAGCTAGGGTAACGGAGGGGCAAAAGATAGCTTTTTCCACCTATATGACAAAAGGGGAGGCAAATTTTTGGTGGGAAGCAAATCAAACTAGAGCCGAAGAAGGGAGTAGTGGTGGTAGGACTTGAAAAAGAAAAATAGATAGTTTCGGGAATACCGAAAATAGGCCTGGAGGTGGAAAGAAACAGGTTGTGCAATGTGGGAATTGCGGAAAGAATCGCTCGAGTGAGTGTTTAAAGGGAAAGTTTGTGTGCTACAAGTGTGGACAGAATGGACATATCTCTCCTAACTGCCCAAATCCTAGGATGAATAGTGAGTGTTTTATTTGTATATAAATGGAGCATAAGGTGAAAGACTGTCCCAAAAAGGAGATGGAGACATGGAGTGTGAACACGGGGAAAAGTAGCGGGACGCTGGCAATAACGAGACCAACTTCAACAAACAAATCAACAAAATCAACCGCAAGAGTCTTCAATATGACCGTTCAAAATACCGTAGCAGCCGGGGATGGAATACCAGGTATTATTCAAATAAATTTTTATTTTCTTATATATAGTAAATTATTTTATGAAGAAATTTTGAAGGAAGAATTTTAGTTTTATTAGAAATCAAATTTTCGTTTAATCAGATAGATAAGCTTTATGCTGAATTGTTAAAGATAAGTTTAATCTAATCTGATCGAGATCTACTTGAAATAAATGCGTATGTTATTTACCCTAGTATGAAATAGTTTTGAAACGGTGATTCCGGGGATGAAATTCTTATAAGGGATGGTGAATGTAATAACCCAATATTTTCGATATAATTACATAAGAAATTTTGCGTATAATTTTTTTTTAAAAATAAAGGTGGGAATATGTGTAAGGTAAAGTGTATGTATACATGTGATAAATAAATATTTATTTATTACATGAATATTTACAAATAAATTTTTTAAGGAATTATTGATCATTATAAATTATATTCTTATAATAAATTAATTTTGTAGTAGAAATGCTTTTATTATTTATTTTCTATGAAAATATGAATATTATATTATTCCAATAATATAAGATATGATTATTAGAATCATTAAAATAACTATTTAGTATATGAATTTATTCATATTAGTTATGTTAATTATTTTAACTTAACACTACAAGAAAAAAGGTTAATCCCGATGGAATATTCCGTCAGAATTAACTATTTTTTTTAAATGCAGATTTTAAAAGTTTAGTTTCCAGGTGTTTAAACCCATTAATGTACATGTAACCTGTCACAACCCAATACACAGTAATATAAACATGTATCTCATATTCAAATATGCAATGTAGCACTAAAACGTAATCTTCAACTCATTATCATTCACATTCACATTCAAGTATCCACCAAAACGTATTATAAGCTAATGTTCCATAAATATAAGCTAACCAATTACAAATATAAGCTAATATTCCATAAATGATAAACAATATAATTTACAATACTTATATAGACGCAATTAGACATTACAATATATATAAATGTTCTACAATACTTGTACATACACAATTAGACACTACAATATATACAAATATTCTACAATAACATGAATACAAATGAACTATAAACTAGTAAAAGTATCATCATCGGGCGAAGGTGAACGACGCTGCTCTGGTGTATAGAAATCAGAGTCGTGCGCCCGCTCGTCATCGCCAGTCTGCTCGCCATCGTCACCCTGTTGATAGAATCAAAAATATAAATCATTAGTCGGTATATATATATATATATATATATATATATATATATATATATATATATATGTGTGTGTGTGTGTGTGTGTGTGTGTGTGTGTGTGTGTGTGTGTGTGTGTGAATTAACATGCTAGGTAGCCTTAATTAAAAAAAACATAAACAATAAGAATACCTGAGTAGGTGGGGGCGGATGAAAAGCCTCCTCCAAGAGGGTAATCACCATCCAGAGCATCTCGGCGCTCCAAGCGTCGAACTGCTCCTGTGGTAATCCTGTACTCTCTGCATAGACCCTTGCTATAATATCCTGAGCAATCTGGTGAAGACGAGAACTGGAAGGCAACTGCTGATGCCGAAAGACCGAGTCGGTACGGAACCTATCTGACACGGACCCTATCAGCCGCCGAAAGATATCGTCATCCAAGCCAGCGCCCAAATGAGATGGTCCGACATGTGCTCTCGGACGCTAACGCTGGCGCTGGTTGGAGCCTATAAAGAGATACAAATTCAATTACTAATAATAATTTATTTAATGTGATAAATTCGGATAATTTCGTGAAACATAATAAAATATTACCTCCAGGAAGTGTATATGTGGGTATCCTCGGCAGACCCAACACTCGATATATATCGGTACTACTAGTAGGGGGATCTTGAGACGCGGCCCATAGTCTCAGCTCCTCATCCCGATCTAATACAATATTGGGAAGAGGGGTGGCAGAATCTAACGGCTTAGAACCCCTCCTAATAGCCTCTAGCTCAGCTATACGCTCGTCCCGAAGCCTCAAAAATCGGTCATGTAATGTATTATATATACATATGTTAATTATATCATTTTATTTATGATTGAATATTATTAAAAGCTAAATAGTAATATGATTTTTACCCGTATAGCTAAAGCTGCTTGAGACAAAGCACGCTCGTCTTTAGGCGTATGGGCTCGATCCCAAAATTCTAGAATGGTTGGATCTCGGCCCAAGGTTCTCCCCAATGCTTAATAAAAATATTCATAAAACATGTATTAAGTATTTGTGTGAGAACTTGATGCCTAAATAACTAAATACAACACATTTACTGTCCTCGCCTCCTCGAACGACTGAGAACCAGTGGTGTGTACTATCCGAAGCTGACAACGGTTCTTCTTCGCCTGCTCAGATTTTTTTCTTGAAGTAATCAGCCTCATAGTACGCACACATAGCCTCCCAAGCTAAATCGGAGACTATGCGGGACTGATGATCTCTGATGGTGGTCCCGGGCTGGTCCTCAACTGTCTGGGATGCCCACTGTCGCATCTCATACAGCCAGCCGGAGTAATTCGCAGCGACATGATGCTCAATCACATCGTCGCCAGCTGACTGAGAGATGCTCGGATCAAATCGATAATAAACCTATAACAAAAGTTAATTTAAAATTAAGAACAATTGAAGAAGGCATTCTAATACAACTATGTAGTAATTAATATAATATGCTTAACTTACGTGGAACTCCCGCAAGACGATCTGCATAAAAGTGGCATCGTACCGCGTATACTGACTGAACCGCATGCACCCTCATGGGAGATGCGTCAAACAGATCGCGTGTAGGGTGTTCTTAGCCACCAGGTCTAGTATACTACAGAAAAAGTATAACAATATGTGAATTATGTTTTGCAATATCTGAAATTAATATTACCAATATATTAACAATTACTGCTGGGAGGCGACATCCACCGGTACTGTAAGTGGCACTGCTGGCGGACGACCAAAGATACCGAGGTTCGTCCCTCGGTGTCGTCGACGAGGTGCATCTGTAATAACTGTATTTAACTGAGTCAATAAACATTGTAACTAATGCATCTTAAGATATATTGAAATCCTAGTGAAGATAATTTATTTATTAAATTAAATCAAATTTGTTTGATTTTATTCAATTTTTTTCAATTTTTTATTTTGTTTTATTTTACTTTACTTTATTTTGTAATATATTATATTATCTAATTTTTAAAATTTATTTTATTTAATAAGCTAAATTAAATTTATTTTATTTTATTTTAGTAGTAAGAAACAAAGTAAATGCTACTTAGTTTATATTTTATTATTGGGAAACTAATTACTAATATTATCAAAATAATTCTGAAAAAATCTTGCAAATGCATACATCTGACAGAATCACTATCACAAATTCAGCCAAAAATAGAAAATATATCAAAATTAAAAACAGTCCTAAAATCAGTTAAATTCAATATTGGAAACTAATTAAATTACATAAACAATGCAAACAATATATACTTCATAATTATCCATTCTCAATCAAAATATATACCAATTTTCAGCCTCAAATCCAAATTTTAGTCAAATATATAACAAATTTTTAGCCCTACCAATTTTTAGCCTCAAATCCAATTGACAAAACCAAATTGATGCAAACACAGTAACCAATTAAGGAATTTAAACATTTACAATTTCCAATTCCAATTGACAATAACAAACTAAACCAATTCCAAATAAAAACTCTACCAATTTTTAGTTTTAAATCAATATATACATACAATATAAAAATTATTCAATCTACTGATTGTGTACATCATCATCAAAATGAAACAATATTTGAACTCATACCTTTTGGAGCTAATAAATTGTCTGGCGTGTGGTGGTGGTGGTCGGTGGCTGGAATCGGAAATGGGTGGCAGTTGGAGGTGGCTCTTAGTGGCAGCAAGAGGAAGACAGAGAACTGAGATGGTGGTGGTGGTGGTCGGCGGCTGGAGGTGGTGGTGGGTGGCAACTTGAGGTGGTGGTAGGTGGCTGGCGGTGGGGGACAGAGAACTGAGAAGGGGGCGCGCGGCTGGTGGTGGTGGTGGGTGGAAGGTGGGCGCTGGAGATGAGAATGAGAGATGAGAGTGAGAGAGGAGAGACTGAGATGATATATATGAAAGTGAGAGAATACAGGGAGACGCCTGAATCAGATGAATAGGTTTAATAAGATAGTTCCAACGGAATATCCGTCGAAAATAAGTCCCTCAGAATTATGTTATCATCGACGACAAGTCCCACAGAAATAGTCATAATTTCGTCGAACTTAAGTTTCGCGCTGGTGCGAAACTTGGTGCCAGACGAGGCCTTATATTTTCGACGGATTTTCCTCTGAAATAAATTATTTCTGACGGAATTATGTTCGACAGATTATGTCGTCGAAAATAAATTATTTCCGACTAAATACAGTCCGTCGAACTTAGGTCCGTCGGAATTAGCCAGTTTTCTTGTAGTGTAATTAATAATGCTATGTATATGAAAGTTATGTCAGATATGGATTCAAAACCCTAATTCTGGATTTTGAATAAGGAATGAGAATAATAATATAATATTAATTATATTTTAGTAATATAAATACGTACTGTATGTGTATACATATAATGGTTGGTCAACTATGGTGCAATATTAGAAAACCCTAGTATTAAACTGATAAACCCTAGTTTAAAAGTCAAATACGAGTTCAAGAATGTTTAATGATTGTGTTATATGATTAATGACAAGTATTAGATTATAAACTAATTATTGGAAACCATAATTGTTAATTAGAAACCCTAAATTCTAAATTAAGAACCCTAATTGTCAAATTAGAAACCCTAGTCGCTAAATTGGAAAGCTAAATGCTAATTAGTAAAACTTAAACCTAAATTCAATGTTCTATGTAATTAGGAAATTAAACATGATTAAGAAACACTAATTTTTATTTTTAGAAACTAAAATTTTTCATATTAGAATTCCTAAGAAAATTATTTTTTTCTAAAAACCTTAGGGTTAAACCCTAATGGTCAAACCCTAAGGGTTAGACAAATAACTAAATAGCCATTAAATTGGAAAGTCAAATGACCATAGAACCCCTCTTACATTATTTTGAGATAACTTGTAGATCTAGCCAAAATTGTAGTTGGTGACCAAATTAGATTGCACATGTACTGAAAATACATACATATCAGCCATATATCTCAACCTTGTGCATTGAATCAATATATATATATATATATATATATATATATATATCAAGAGAGAGAAAAGCTCATAATTTAGCCATTTGTTCACCAAGCACTCAACCAAAACTCTCTCTCTCTCTCTAGACCAACGAAAATTATAAGAAATTTAGTCCCAATCAAGCCTCTATTACACCTAGATCAGATCAGAAGACTAGAATCAAAATTTATTCAAGTGAGGTATAAAACCCTAACCTAGAATCTGATCTTGCTTGATGTGTTAGATGTTATGTTTGAGTGTTAGAATATGTTGTACGTAGTATATATAAGTGATCTGGTTGTCACATGATAGATCCATAACATTTAAATGCACAAATTTGATGTTTTTCAAACTCTAGGAAAACTAGGAAATATGATATGATAACTAAATGTCAGACTTCATAGATCTTAGTCTGTTTATGTTTTTGTTTGTTTAAAGGTTTGTATTTGTAGTATGTTGTAAGCGCTTTGATCTAGAACTCGATTCAGGGTCAGATAGTGTACAGATTAAAAGTTATGGGTGGTCAAACCTCGTTTACCGACCATGACTTTCGGATTTGTGGGTAACCCAGATCATGCCCAGAATCGTGTGACAAGAAGTTTATGGCATTAGATCTTGCATATTTTTGTTGATTTGTTATAGTTGTTGTAACTAAGTTGTAATATGTTATGTGGACTACATTCTTAAGCTTTTAGAACACCTAAATGACAAACAGGTTGGATTCAGTGACCGGTCAAAGTAGCTTGGTCGAGCACAGTTTATATTTTCTAGGTAACCTAAAAAATGTATGAACACTGTCTCTAACAGGGTTTGACCGGCATAGATCTTACGATTGTGTTAATTGTTTTATAGATTTTATGTATTGGATCTATTCATTTATATGTTGGCTACACACTGGAACCATTAGATCACTAAAATGTTACAAGGATTTCAAGTTGTGGAAGCCCAAAACTAGCCAGTCGAACTGTTCTTCATTTCTGGGTAACCCAGAAAATGAAGAACAGCTCTGACAGCTTGTTCAATGGCTTAGATCTTTCAGCTTAATTCTTTCTAGACATTCTAAGTGCTTGAAACATGTACTCTATTAGTTTCTCTGCAAAGCCCGAAGTCTAGATCACCTATATCATGAACAGATTGAAAGATAGAAGGCCATCTATAGTGTTGACCGGCCATGACTTCATGTTTCTGGGCAGCCTAGAACATGAAGAACACGTCTGATAGTGATTTCAAAGCCTTAGAACTTTCATTTGTGATGTTGTATGACCTTGTTAGTTGTTGTTACATGTAGTGTTACATTAACACTACAAGATATGATCATAAGATTGCCTAGAAACACAATACACATTGAATTAATCATGGTCAAACATAGCAACTCGATAACTGACTTTGAGTGTTCTTAGTGATCAAGAATATCTAAGACTACACTTTCTGTCGCTAAAGGCTATAGCGACAGTTTATTTAATTTTAATTAATTAAATTTCCTAAAATCAATTAAAAATAGAAATTAATTTCTGAAAATTACAAAATTAGTTTTAAACATTATTTTAAGTTATAAAAATAACTTTTAATAATTTGAGATATTTTTCATAAATATTAATATTTATTTGAATATTATTAAAATTTAATTTATTTAATAAATGTATTAAATAAATTAATTAAAAATGAGTTTATTATATTAACAATCATTTTAAATGATAATAAAGTATTTTAAAAAAAATTAAGCTATGAAACATAACTTTTAATATTATAAGATAAATTTCATTAATTATTTAATATTAATGATATTGTATTTATTTAATAATTATATTAAATAAATAGTTTTAAAATGTTTTTATTAATTTAAAAATCATTTAAAAAGTATATAAATGGTTTAAAAATATTTTAATTAATAATAAATGACTGTCAATATTTTGGTGAAAAATATATTAATATTTAAATATTAATTATAATTATTTAAAAATGTTTTAAAAATCATTTAAGGGTAATATTAATAATTTAAAAATATTTTGAGTTATTATAAATAACTTTAATATTTTGGCAATGGTTTCATTAATACTTTAATATTAATTAAATATTAATGATAATAGAATTATTTAATTTTTAAATCATTTAAAAATGATTTCGGTGTTTGAAAAATCATGATAAATTATAATAATTATTTAAAAATTATTACAAGCCACTGAAAAATAATATGACTGATATTTAAAATATCCAGAATAATATTAAACTACACGATAAAGTTTTAGACTCGATAATTACCCAATAAAACCGTTAGTACACCGAAATATTTTAAAATTTGATCTGGACTTAGATAGTTTGACTTGATAGGTGTTTGTTTATGATCCAATGACTGTTATAAATATGTTACAATGTGATTAGTTTATGTGTTGACTGCAAATAGCAGTACTAAGTGTTATGGTATATTATTCTAACCGAAAGAACAATGTTATGAATGATAGGTCGTTGCATTAAAGATAGAACTAAGTCATGTACTGTAAGCAGTATACCATGCAAGTATCCTACCTTTGTATTTACTTTATGCAATGGACATGCGTAAGCTAATATCTGAACTATTCTTTTTCATTGTTCAAGTATCCTAACATTTGTATATACTTATGCAATGATCTTGTATTAGTACGTTATTGAAATATAATTTGTTGTACAAGTTCTTTAACTCTATTATTGTAGATCAAGATATATATTTTATTCGTTAATTTCTAAATATTGTTATACAAGTGTCCTCACTTGGATAATAGTTGTACTTGTTGATACATACTTATCAAATTTTGGTATGTACACATTAATTAAAAGTCGTCTAAGCTAATTATTTCGGCTAGATTGAGAAAGCGATTAGATATTGAAATCTTAGTATTTCGTTGTTATAATTCAAATTCTGATTATAAGACTAAGCAGAACTGTGACGCCCCCAAAATAGGTATACATCACCCATTCTGAGTTGTCAAATACATGGTACTAAATACAAATACAAACTTAAATATACAACATGAGCTGTGAGTTTTAATAAAAATATTTTCTTCTAGACAGTATTCAAACTCAAAATAAGTCCTCAATACATTTATTATCACACTATTTCACAGAATAGTGAGGACTACTAATGCAAACATCTGCACCGTCACTCCATTTTTCTACTAGTCCCGGCTATATTCTCATTTCCTGAAGAGAACAATGAAAGCAAAGGGGTAGCTCAACTAGCCCAGTAAGAAATATTATGATTCAGATAATGCAAAATAAATTATCGTTAGCCTTCAACAGTGTTAAACTGATAAAATACAATAGACATCAAGTTAAACTGCAGCGGAACAAGCAATCCATTAGAAGAGTTAAGTAGAACATGAAATCTACTATCTTCTATGATTTAAAAAGTTTATCAACAGTTTTATCGTTGAGACTCAGCTTAATAAATAATCCACATTATTGAATCATCCCTGCACTACGGCCAAAGATATTCATTAGTATTACGACCACAAATTATCCATGCACTACGGGCCAAGGATATCCGTGTTTTCACCAATGGTCATGATCATGCCAACAACTGTCCATCAATGCACTACAGGCCAATGAAGACTTTTACCACATCATTTGTAACATTACGGTCATGATTATACCGAATAATCCCTGGTCATAATCATACCATGTCCATCTATGCACTACGGCTAAAGATGACTTTCATAACAATATAAGCATGAGGATGATGACAATGATATAAGAATTCAATTAAAAGAAAACAAAGGATAAATTTTTACAGATTTATAATTTAATTTATCCAGAATTCAATAATGTCTAAATTGTCAACATGATACTGCTTTGTGGAGTAAAATTTAAGAATACTATTGTATCAAAAATGATTTGGACCGAAATGAAATTAATTTTTATCATGAATAGTACCCCAGGTGAATAATAACTGAGTGAATAGTATCCTATGAATAGTACTTCGAGAATAGTAACCCTGTGAATAGTACTCCGACATGAAAAAGTTAAAACTTATCAAGAATGCTCATAATAATATTTCCATAAAAAATACTGGATGAAGCGCAAATATCAAGGATATTCTACTAATTTCATGGAGTATAGAAGCCAAAATTTTAACAAAATGAGTGTAGAATTCAAAATTTGAAACGAAATAATATTACTTACATACTATAGAGTATGGAAGAAAATATTATTTCATATGAATACAGAATAAAAATAATATCCCTTACCTTAAAAAGAAGAGTATCCCGACTGATAGGGCGGGAATATTCTTAAAGAAAACTTTCACTATTTTATACGCTTAAAGCTTTCTAAAACTCGAAAGAAATATGCTCAATATTATAGAAGAAGAATTCTCTGATTCTGGTGTGATTTTTAATTTTAACTAAGCATCCTATTTATAAGAGAATGGAAAGGATACTATTTGAATTTTTAAAAAATCACGGGTGAATATTAACTATCACTGACGCTCGGTCGAAAATTTTAAAATTTTTTGATTTTACTATGCAGGCACTATGCAAACACTATACAAAATAAAATATAATATATTCTATTTTACATAAAAAAAAACAAAACTTATAATAATATATATATAATCCGTACACTCATGAATGCAAATTTTCTCCCCTGACAAATTTTATTTTCCAACATATGGGCTCCACATGTGGGCCCCCACCTATTATATATATATATACCAAATAACTTTATACTGATAATTTTGAAAAAAGGGTAATGGGGTCCATAAAATAAGCAAAATTTACGTCAAATACTTCATAAAAATCTCCTCAATATTTTTAACAATATTTATTCATCATTATTATTATTATTTGTAATATTTAACAACCAGATCGTTCCCAGAAAAGAGGGGGCTTTCCAATAAGGATTTCTCCCTATTGGCGCGCAATTAGGTGACCAAACCTCTCCTCGACAGAACTTTCTAGACATCTACAATATTACAAATAATAATAGGAATAACTGTATCGTCTCAATTATTGATTTAACAATATATAAAATATCGACAATAATTGAATCAAATAATGTGAGATACTATGCAGCAATTACTGTAGCAATAATTGAACAAAACTGAGTGATTTCTTACGTAAGCATCAATAATCAATATCGTGTGCTACTATGCAACCACGCGTATTACTGTACTTTTAACAACGGGTATTTCAATAGTTAACGGTAAAACTTTTGCCATTATTTTTATAAAAAGATATTTTGTCGTTTTCTTATTCCGACAATAATTCCGTTATGGGGTCCACCAATGATTGTGGGGTCCACCAATTATTGTTCCGTTGTACGAATATTCCCTGTTAAAATGAATATTCCCCGACCAATCGAATATAATATAACAACTTAGGTACTTTGAAAAATTTATAAATATTACCCACAACTATAACATTATATCACATTTACTCCTTAATATTTAAAAATGATATTTATAAAAAATTCATCTTTATTCATAAAAATTGGGGTCTTAAAACCTCCCCTTCTTATGAAATTTTACCCTTGAAATTAGGGTACATACCTGGTATGACGAAGAGGTGAGGATACCTTGATCTCATTTCAGATTCTAACTCCCAGGTCATTTCCTCAACATCAAGGTTTCTCCACGAAACTTTGACTTGAGGTATAACCTTGAAGCATAAAATATGTTCCATCTTATCCAAGATTTTAACAGGAACCTCTTCATACGTTAAATCTTCCGCTATTTCATCTGGTTCTAACTCAATAATTTGGTTCAGGTCTAACACATATTTACGTAACATGGATATGTGAAAAACGATATGAACACGAGACATACTTAGCGGTAAAACGAGTCTATAGGCTACAGTTCCTACTCAATTAAGGATTTTAAATGGGCCAATGAATTGAGGATTGAGCTTTCCTCTGTTTTCAAATCTTGTAACTCCCTTTCATGGAGCAACTCGTAACAACACATGTTCTCCAACACTGAATTCCACGTTCTTCCGATAAAGATCAGCATAACTCTGTTCTCCGTAACATGGATATGTGAAAAACGGTATGAACACGAAATATACTTAGCGGTAAAGCGAGTTTATAGGCTACAATTCCTACTCGATCAAGGATTTTAAATGGGCCAATGAATCGAGGATTGAGCTTTCCTCTCTTTTCGAATCTTGTAACTCCCTTTCATGGAGCAACACGTAACAACACATGTTCTCCAACACTGAATTCCACGTCCTTCCGATGAAGATCAGCATAACTCTTTTGTCAATCTTGTGAGGTTTTTATACGTTACCGGATCATTTGAATCTTTTCTGTAGTCATACATACCAATTCCAGTCCTAACAACGTTCTTTCACCAACCTCGTCCCAGCATACTGGAGAATGTCACTTTTTTCCATACAACGCTTCAAATGGAGCCATGCCGATAACTTGTTTGATAACTATTGTTATAAGAGAATTCCTTCCAATAGAAAAAACTTGTCCCAACTTGCTTTGAAGTCAAAGACACAGAGTATTAATAGATCCTCTAGAGTTTGAATAGTCCTCTCCGACTGCCCGTCCGTCTGAGGGTGATATGTCGAACTAAATCGCAAATCTGTGCCAATAGATTTTTGCAAACTAACCCAAAATTGTGAAGTGAATCTTGGGTCTTGATCAAAAACTATTGATACTGGCATACCATGCAGTCTTACAATCTCGTTTATGTATATACGAGCAAGACGTTCAAGTGTATAAGTTTATCTTATAGGTAAGAAATGAGCAGACTTGGTCAATCAATCAACAATGACCCAAATTACATCTATGCCTTGAGAAACCTTAGGAAGACCAATAACGAAATCCATTGTAATGTGCTCCCACTTCTATTCTGGAATTTCAAGTGGTTGCAATGGACCTTTTGGCACTTGATGCTCCTCCTTGACACGTTGACAAATTAAACACCTTGAGATAAACTCTGCGATCTCTCTCTTCATATTGCTCCACCAAAATGTATGTCGAAGATCATGATATATTTTGGTACTCCCAGGATGGATTGCAAACGGTGTGTTGTACGCCTCCATCATAATTTTATACTTCAAGTCAGAATCGATAGGAACACAAATTCTGGAGTTGACTCGAAGTATTCCTTCTTCATCGATTCTTGCTTCCGGAATAGCACCTTCTTTCACTTTCTTCTTCGTACGCATTAGCTCCAGGTCTGTAGCTTGAGCAGCTTTAACTTTATCGATTAAAGTCGGTTCTACTCGTATATTTGTCATCATCACGTGGTTCCCTGGAGTCTTTAACTCTATCTCCATTCTTTTCAAGTCATATAAAATGGGCCTTTGCGTTGACAATATCTCACTCGTACCTGCATATGATCTTTTAATCAATGCGTCAGCTACTACGTTCATTTTTCCAAGATGGTATTGAATAGTATGATCATAATCTTTCAATAGTTCAAGCCAACGTCATTGCCGCACTGTTGAGTTCCTTTTGAGTGAAGAAATATTTGAGGCTTTTATGATCTGTATAGATCTCCACTTTTTCCCTATACAGGTAATGCCTCCAAATTTTAAGTGCGTAGACAACAGCTGTCAAGTCTAGATCATGAGTAGGATAATTCCTCTCATATTCTTTGAGTTGTCGAGAGGCATAGGCTATGACTTTCCTAGAGCATCCTAACCCTTTGCCCAAAGCATCACTGTAGATGACAAATCCCTCCGAGCCAGATGGTATTCTCAGAACAGGTGCTGAAATGAGTCTTCTCTTGAGTTCTTGAAAACTCTTCTCACATTCCTCGCTCCAACCAAATTTTGTATCTTTTCGAGTCAGCTGAGTTAATGGAGTAGCGATTCGAGAAAACCCTTATACAAATCTCCAATAATAACCAGCTAAGCCGAGAAAGCTACGTACTTTGGTCACTGATTTAGTTTGCTCCCAGCTTTGTATTGCTTCAATCTTTGCTGGGTCAACAGATATTCCGTGACTTGATACTACGTGCCCAAAGAATGCTACTTCCTCTAGCCAGAACTCACATTTCTTCAACTTGGCATATAACTTGTTCTCACAAAGCTTTTGTAGTATCAGCCGCAAGTGTTACTCATGATCTTCACGGCTTTTGGAGTAAATGAGGATGTCAGCAATAAAGACGACTACAAAGTGATCCAAATATTCCTTGAATACTCGGTTCATCATATCAATTCAATATGGGGCTTTGGAAATGGGTTTTGTACCGGGTTCAAGGTCGATACAAAATTCAATTTCATGCTCTGGGGGTAGGCCATGAAGTTCTTCAGGGAATACGTTAGGAAATTTATTAACAATAGAAATATCATTCAAAACTGATGTATTTTTGTTTAAATCTATGACGTGAGCTAAGAAAGCTTGACATCCTTTTTTCAATAAACGAATAGCTTTTTGGCTTGAGATGATAGTGATTGATTTTAATGATTTGGTTGCCTAAATTCGCATAATAGGTTGGTTAGGAATATGAAAGATAACAGCCTTACGGAAACAATCAATTTTTGCATGATGAGTAGTTAACCAATCAATCCCTAAAACTTACGTCAAACGCAAGTAATTTTTAAGGAAATAAGATCGACAGGTAATGCGAGGGTACCGATTTGAACCAAACAAGACCTATAAATAGTAGATATAATGAAGGTTTCTCTGTAATACCCGAGAATTTCCATGTATTATTAAATGAATATATTAAAGGAAATAATATTTATGTAAATATAAGTGTTACTGATTTATGAGTTGGTTAAATTAATTAATTCATATTAAATCAATGTGTATTATGAAGTGTGATTTGGCAATGAGGTTTGTGAATTGCCTTTTGTGGCCTATTATGAAATGAGGAAATCCTTTAAGCAAATTAAAATGGAAATTAGGAAGATTAATCGGATTGATCATGAAATTTCATGTAGTTAATAAGTATGCTCTTAGACTTGTAGTGCTACTCATGTGGACAGTAATTCATGTTGTATAAAACAAGTTTAGCGATGAAGACTGGCACGGGCCAAAGCTAAACCAGTCTTTGCACTATCAGGGCACGACGCAGTTGCGTCGTCCCAACAGTACAAACTGACGCAGCTGTGCCAGTAGTACGTTGGAGAAAAGTAATTTTTCCACTTTGGAAATTAAATGGAACAATTATGTGATATGTGTGACATTGATAAACCATGAATTAAAGTATGTTATATCTGATAACGGAATTGTTAATCCATTAATTAATATTAATTACTTGGAAATTAATTCGTAATATACGATTATTATTATTTGCAATATATCCATAAATGTAATAAGAATATTATCGATATTTAATGGTTATGAAAATCCATAATTATATTAATAAGAAATGGATTAAATTATATTAGTGGTAATTAATAAAGGAAATGAATAAATTATTTATTTAACATAAATAAATAAGTTATTAATATAATAAGGTTATTATATGGTTATATGAGTGGTAGTGATCGTTATGGAACTACCCGGACAATAATACCTGACTGTATTATTTTATTGTGTGTATTAAATGTACATACATTATATGATGTGAGTATATAAATAACCCTAAATTATCCTAATATGGTAACACTTGGACATTAAAACCATTTTTATAATAAAGTAACTAAATGTGTACAAGTGCAGAGCTACGTGTTTCTGAGAATTTCATCCTGTCCCATAATTAGTGTCACCAAGTACCATGAACATTAACTCAAGGCTAGAATACGTATTCTTCCAAAAAGGCTAAGCCTATTTCTTCTTCCAACTTTTTTAGTTGATGATCATGGTAGGGAGTTGTGGTCATCATGAGTTGCAACCACTATCTAACAACTCCTCCATAAGCTTCATGCAATCCTACAATCCATCAGTTTGATTCAATGGGAAATTGCAATGTCTGTGTAAAAGTTCTTCTTTAAATAGCAGACATGTTTATCAGTTGGGTTGCTTGGAAATTATTTGAGATTTGCTAAGTAGGAGATTGAAAGCATACAAGCATTCTTAGAGCTTAAGAGTTCAAGTAGTAACAAGTTCTTTCACATTACAAATGTATAATTCCATTACTAGCTTTCCAATTTTAATTTTTGTAAACAGAGTTGTCGAGTTCTTGAAATTGCAAGTTTTTGATTTTGTAGAATTGGATGTTAGTAAGGATGAGTAAAGTTCATATGTTTGTTATATGACCTTACAAGCATGTTTAAACTGATACATGAGTGTTTAGGAATGATTTTGCAAGTAATTTATGTATTTGGGCTAAACAGTTGCCGAGGTTTACTGTTCCTGGCTCGAACCAGGTATAACGCAGCAGCGCCATATTAACACTAGGGCGCAGCACAGCTGCGTTGGCCTCTAAAATTAGTTTGAGCTTCTATTTTGCAAATTGTTAAAGTACTATGCCATGTACTAGCATACAAGTACGTTTTAGGGGTATATGTAGCTATATAAACCTAATGTGAGAATGTTAGACTAGCTTAACATGATTAAAGAAAGTGTGTGGCTTAAAATGGATTTAGGGACCTAGGAACGAACTTATTATGTATGTATGCCATGTATGTATACTAACTTTGCAAGCATATTAGTATGACTTAGAAATGCATGAATAAATCATTAGATGGTATTTATGAGGTTAGTAAGCAAGCATGAACATGTTGAACTTCCTAGTGAGATTTGAATGTGAATATTGTCAAACTATCTTGAGGACTAGAATCTGACATTTGTGGTCATGTTTGATAACACTCTTAGACTCACTCCTGTAGTATAAACATACATATACCATGCTTGTGTATCACAATTCAAGAAAAGCATAAACGAAGTATATTTCCAACTAAAGCGGTGTTAGTTTCACATATGTATTATGAAAACTCACAAGCATGCCTAATATGAGTGTTATAGCTATCTTGTATGTTTAGAGATCAAGCAGGATATACTTGTGGTTTCATGACCTTGGATGGCCTTAAATTATTGAATTAATCAATTTAGAATTTTATTATAAAGAAGGAACCTAGGTTGACTTAAGAAGCATGGAAAGGCCTTTAACATGACAAATATAACAGGTAGGATTGTTTTGGTCAAGCCAGACAGAAACCACAAGGCAGCAGCTGAGTCTTGGCATAGCCAAAGGATGGCGCAGCTGCGCCGGTCTTAGGCTTAGACATGGCGCAGCTGCGCCAGTCTACAGTCATGATAATTCAACAATTTAAGGCCATTAACTTTGTCAATTAACTTGTATAGTACCTAAAATGTTAGAGGTAGTTTAAAACAGCTTGATAATGTTTTGCTTGAATGCCATGAGAAATGTAAGTTTAACTTATAAGAATAAACACAAGAATGATAAAGTGGTATGTGAAAGATTCTAGCATGTAGGTATGTTAGACTATAGGTATAAATGGTATGTTAAAGTGGGACAGAAACTGCAAGGCAACAGCTCAGACCTAGTCTGGCCAGGGGATAGCGCAGCTGCGCCGTCCCTAGGCCTAGACAGGGCGCAGTTAACACTGTTGGAATACCCGATGGTTAAAACACAATAATATGCGGTGTTTGATAGTGGTACACGGTATTGCACCAATTATTGATTCTTACGTAAGAAGGCACTACTCAATAATTGTTACAGTAATTAATGTTCAATATTTTATTTTATTGATTCAGTATTTGCTACGTTGATATTTTATATTATTGTTGTTTCAATAATTGTCACTACATAGTATTTTCCATTATCAGATCAATAGTTCATATTATTTTAATAATATTACTAGATAACATTATTGGCAATTTCTAGAAAGTTTTGTCTAAGGAGAGGTTTGGTCACCTAATTGCGCGCCAGTAAGGAGAAATCCTTATCGGAAAGCTCCCTCTTTCCTGGGAACGGTCTGGTTGTCATTATTGTGATTCTATAAATTTATTTATGAATAATTAATTATTGATTTATATGATAAGAAAAATATTTATTTATGTGGATATAAATGGAGGAATTTTTAGAAAAGTGACAATTGTTGAAAATTGATATTTTATCTTTTCTGATAAAATAATTTAAATAATAATAGTGATATTTTTACAATGAATGTGTGATATATGAATAAAAGAGGAGGAAGAGTATATTTGTTAGTAAAAATATTTAAAACATGTTTTTCATGTTTGTGGACCCCATTTCTTAACTGAAATTTGATTATAGCCTATAAAATCGTCCGTATGTGGATTTCGGTCAATTTCTGTTTGGAATTTGAAAAAACTTTCTTCTGCAAAGTTGTATAGAATTGAATTTCCTATGGAAGGATATGAGATTTAAATTTTTTGATTAAAGGGCTATTTATTGTGAATTATTGAAGTTCCGGAATAATTGATTTTAATTTTTTTTGGAGTTTTAAATAATTTTTATATGAAAAACATTTTTGGTGAGTTTGGCACATGTGTGGCTGATGTTTTGGATCAGTGGAGGTGTGTGTAGGAATTTATAATATATATATTAATATTTTATTAAAATTTCTACTTTGGTGTTCTAAGCATTTTCCTATAAATAGGGTGCTTAGGTTAGAATTGAAAATCACACCAGAAACTAAAGTTTTCTCTCTCTATATTATCGAGCGTATTCTTGTGAGTATTTTGATACTTTGAGTGTTGCTATACGGTGCAAGTTTCTTTCAGCGCTATATCTGATATTCAGCCAGAAGTACTGTTCTTTTGAGGTAAAGGATTTTAAGGGATTGTAAGGGATGTTTTTTTCGTAATGATGTTATTCTTTCAATATCATTATACCGAAATATTGGTATAGATTTTATTATGGAAATTCTATCTTTATGAGCTGGGGTTACTATTCACTTATACGGCACTATTCACGTATACGACACTATTCACGTATACGGCACTATTCATGTATATAACACTATTTACGTATATGACATTATTTATGTATACGGTATTATGTACGAATACGGAGTACATATCACGAGTTACTATCCATGAATTACTATTCACGAGTTACTATTCATGAGTTACTATTCACGAGTTATTATTGACGAGTTACTAGTCACGAGTACTATTCACGACAAAATTGGTTTCTTTTTATGACCAAATTATCGTTGATTTATGAATCTTACTCTTGAGATTAAATCTATATGTTGATTATATTGTTTTTATTATTCATATATAACATTTTTATAACCCTAATGATGATATTTCTCTTTGACTTGAGTATAAAGATAGGTAAATTATTGGTATGATCGTGAATATGAGTTCTCTTTGGCCAGTAGTGCAAAGATGAATTGTTGACTGGTATTATCATGACCATTGAATTTATAATTGAATATCTTTAGCTTAAGTGCAAAGGTAAATTGATCAACATGGTTATAGTTATGGTTTATATAAATTTCGAAATGATTATATATTTCTTTGAGATATTAATATCTTTGGCTTGTAGTGCAAAGATGACCTGTTGTTGAATATCTTTGGCATGTAGTGCAAAGATGACCTGTTGTTGAATATCTTTGGCATGTAGTGCGAAGATGAACTATTCATAAATATCTTTGGCCCGTAGTGCAAAGATGAATTTATTAGTATGATTATGAACAGGAACTGTGAATTGGTAAAACCATAAACTTGGATGTTTCAGGTAAAGACAGTGATGAAAATTATCTTCGTCCTGAATGCGAAAAGGAATTTAGAAGTACAATTACGATTATGAGTTATTCACATGATTTTGGACAGGAACTATTGATTGATGTTACATGGTTAAAACATTGTTGGTGGACTTTTAACATGAAGATGATAATAGACTTTATGGCCTATTTGACTCTTCTAATGGATTGCTCGTTCTGCTGCAACTATGGTTGAAAAGTTTTATCATCTACCAGATGTTCTAAATCTCTGATTTATTATTGATGAAGGCTATTGAAAATTTAATTATCTTTAGTCATAATATTCTTTACTGAGTTAGTTGTGCTCACCCTTTTGCTTCACAATTCCTTTCAGGTAATAAGAGTGTAGCTCGGTCTAGCGGGGGTAACAGGGGAATAGAACGGTGGTCTCTAGCTATGGAGGTTCTCCCTAAACAGTATAAAAAAGTGTGTTATATTTTATACATCATTTAGTAGTTATATTTGGTGAACCAAATAGGGTGGGGCGAACCCAACGTTGGAAGGGTGTTTTGCCACTATCATACAAGATGTCTAATGACATGCGACTTCGTGTTATCATAAGACAAGGTTGTGCACATCCACTTGCTGAGTATATCTACAAGCACAACTTATATGATCTTGGAGTTTGGTTGAAGTATAATTCTCAATTAGAGACGGTGGAGATAATGATATGTCAAGAGAAGACTCACCATTGGAAAAAATATGATAGTAATCTTCTCGTTTTTCTTTGGGGTTTATTGGATCAACCAAGGATAATTCTGTGGGCATATGATATCTATCATAACCTAGACGCATGGCCTCCCATGTACGATGGTTTTCTTGAGCACTTCCCAAAGATTTTAATTTCTAAAACAGTTATTGACTGTACCTTTATATAAGGTGCCATTGTGAAGTACTATCCATGGTTAGGACATGAGTCACAGTTGGTATATATTTGTATCAAAACTCACAACATATGTGTTGTTATATTTTGCACGACAATTGTAGTAATAAAGTTATAGTTGTTTTTTGTACTATGTTTTTGGCGACTCAGAATAGGTTTGTTGGATTGGACCTATTTTGGGGGCGTTACATTTAGTATCAGAGCTTAGGGATATAATCTCTGGCAGAGATCAGGGAATAGAACTAGGAGGGGAGAGACGAGTAAATCCTTCGCAAGTGTGTCATACCTAAGCTTATTTGTTGGTAAGTCATAATATCGGGATATTATGTGATATGTTAATTTGTTCAATTAATCCTTGTTTTGAAGCTGTATTCTAGAATAATATTTGAAATATAGGAGATAAGCAATGGAGAAATCATGATGACAGGAAAGATGGAATCTGAAATGAAAGCAAGGTATTCTCAACTATTCGAAATACCATGTACGTAAATTTCGGGGACGAAATTTCATAAGGAGGGGAGATTGTAAGACCCCGAATTTTATGAAATAAAAGTATTCAATTTTTCATATAATTACTATTCAGTAAATGGTTATATTGATAAAGTTTAAAGTTAAGGGTGATATATGTAAATATTTTAAATAAGCAAGTGGTTATAAAATACTCATTGTTGTCGGGGAATATTTGTTTGGTCGTGTCGGGAAATATTTGTACGACGGCGCAGCCTTTTTGTGGGCCCCATAACGAAAAGTGATTGGATGTAGAAAATGACAAATCTGAGTTTTTATAAATAACGGCGTAATCAGTTACCGTTAACACTATTGGAATACCCGGTGGTTAAAACACAGTAATACGCGGTGTTGCACAGTGGCACACGGTATTGCACCAATTATTGATTCTTACGTAAGAAGGCACTACTCAATAATTGTTACAGTAATTAATGTTCAATATTTTATTTTATTGATTCAATAATAGCTACGTTGATATTTTATATTATTTGTTAGTTCCCAGTAGGCACAAAAGATCTAGAAGGGGGAGGGAATGAATAGATCCTTTTTATTTCAAATATTTTTCTCTATTATTTTGTATAACTATTAAATTAGCATATGACAAACATAAGAATCTTTTCAAGCATAGCGGAATAAGTAAAAGATCTCCTTCATTGATATATTCATAATCATACATACATTGTTCGTAGAGTAAGTTTAGTTGTAAGTAGTTAAAACATATATAGTTGTTATAATAGTTATAGTACATAATGTAAATAACATAATGTAAAAGATACAGGGGGTTTTAAGTGATTCAGAGACTCAAATTCTTAATCCACTCTTCTGCTTTCAACTAGCAGGATTTCCACTAAGGAAGGGCAGCACCCTGAATCACTAAGATTCCTTCAAGGCCAGTAGCCTTGGGACTTCAGTTCACTAAGAATTCTTCAAGGCCAGCAGCCTTGGGACTCCTCTAGTTCGCTAGGAACTCTTCAAGCCCAGCATGCTTGGAACTTCGTTTAGTCCCTCCAGAAGGACCTTTCTGGCCCTGGCTTCATTTAGTCCCTTCGAACAAGGACCCCTCAGGCCCCGGCTTCTGTTGAGTTGTTTGTTTGTTTATTTGTTGGAGTTGGTGATGAGCTACTAAGATGTCTTCATGCTCTAAACATCTTCTATAATTAGCAGCTTGGCGTGATCATCCTTGAAGTGCAGTTGAGTGTTGAATGATGCTCAGCTTCTTCAGTTACTCAACCTCTTAGGATGATCCCTTGATGACTGCCTTGAAGATCTTTCATCTTGATACATGATGGCTGCACATGATAGATTTCCAAGATGACTGTAAGTTCTTCTGCTTGGTACTTGGAAACTTTCTCATGCTTGCCACCATGATGATGTTTGCGATCTCCCTTCTTGATAATTGATGTCTTCTCATGATGGACTTGCTAAGATGACTGTAAGCTCTTCTCTATTGTAATTAAAGTCTTCTCATGATGGACACCAAGATGACATGATGCTCTTCTTTCTCTCGGCAGTTCAGAACACTCTTCTTGTAGTAGAACTCTCACTTCTACATAGTAGAACTATCACTTCTACTTCTTCCTTTGCATGTATTTGAGTGTTCTTGGTGGATCGTAGAGTGAGCCTTCGGACTCACTATCTTACGTGGTTTTGTACAGTCCACCTTCTTTCCAAAAACAGCAACTCCAGGAACCCTCGATCTTTGAAGGTCTTCCTTATTTATAATCCTTCCCAATCCTTCTGTTGGAAAGTAGCCGTTGAAGGCTATTCAAATATCTTCACAGATCTTGAGTTGACAGAGGTAGACTGCTGATGTGACATGTCATACTATATCTGACATTGCAGTCTACTATTTCACATACCCATTAGAGTTGTCACTTTAATGTCTTGGGCAGGTCAAAGACTTTATTTCCTCCTTCTGATTTCTCAATCAAAGGTTGTCCTTTTGCATCGATGCTCTCAATAAGCTTTTGTCCGAATACCATCCTTCAAATTGAACTGTTGCCAATGCATCAACCTTCGGTTGTTCAAACTCTACGATTCTGATGCATATCTTCAAGGACCTTATCGTAGTGTCTTATTGAGTGTTACTCATTGACTGGTAGAGTTAGCAGTATGATCTTGAAGAGTGTTGATTGGATCTCCAATGTAGAACACATCTTCCTTCTATTGTGCAGTGCTTTAACACTTCTGTTTGCTTCGACTGTTCTTAGAGACTGATGGCTTGACTCCTTTGATCTGACCTCTACTGAATAGCAAGACACTTCAGATTTGTGGCGCGTCCAGCTCGCTTTCTCCTGGTGATCTCCCGCTCACTTATCATCAATGGACTGACCATACACTTACTCACTTTAGCCTTGTTCTTTAGAGGCTAGCCAGCATCTCTGTGCACGTTCCGTCAGTTCTTTCTTTGTTTGGCAAACACTACGATCCTGGTAGCTTTCAAGATCATTGTCTTCTATCTTCTTGACAGCTACTGCACTTGCTGACTTTCCTTAGTCAGTTACTGAAGTCTTCTTATGTTTGTCTTGTGGAAGACTTCATCTCGAATGGCTTTACAACTCAATCTTGATGCTGATTAGGTTGGTGATTAGATCTTCTGTTAGCTTGCATGTCATTCGTTGAGTGCTCTCTGATTTTCTTCAGGTGAGATGTATCTTTGCAGTGCCAACTAGAGGCTTCGTTCCTTTGGATATTCTGGGAGTGCTCATTAGTTGAGAATCATACTTGCTCTACAATTCTACCTATTCTGTAAGACCCCAACTTTTTGAATAAAGATGAATTTTCTATAAATATCATTTTTGAATATTATGGAGTAAATTTGATATAATGTTATAGTTGTGGGTAATATTTATAAATTTTGCAAAGTATGCAAGTTGTATATAATATTCGATTGGTCGGGGAATATTCATTTTAACAGGGAATATTCGTACAACGGCACAATCATTGGTGGACCCCACAACGAAATTATTGTCAGATTGAGAAAACGATAAAAATATTTTTATGAGAATAACGGCGGAAGTTTTACCATTAAAACTGTTGAACTACTCGGTAGTAAAAGTACAGTAATACGGTGGTTGTATAGTAGCACACAGTATTGATTATTGATCCTTATGTGATAAATCACTCAGTTTGTTTTATTGGTATTATTAATGTAATAAAACAAAAAAGCTTTTTATATAAAACAGAATACTTTTATAAAGTTATTCGTTTTATTAAGCTAATAGTAAAATCTTTTTATATAAAATAGAACAATTTTATAAAGTTATTCGTTTTATTAGAAAATAATTAGAATATATTATATTTTATTATGCATATTTTTTGATAGTGCATGCATAGTAAAATGTTTTATAAAGTTATTCATTTTATTAGATTATAAATTGAATATATTATATTTTATTTAAAAGATTTTGCTTTAAATATGGACCGAAAGTTTAAAGTAAATCAATCTAGACCATTCATGAGTTAGTTACTATGCCGTCCATTTTTCTATAAATAGAAGCTTATTCCTTCATTATTTCTTATGAATTCACTGAAACTCTAGAGAGATAAACTATAGAGAGAAAGAAGAAAATTATTCTGCTACTTCACTATTTATATATCTAGTACTCTTCTTCTTAAGGTAAGGGGTATTATTTGTTGTACTCGTAGGGGGTATTATTTCTTTTGTATTCATGAAGAGAACTTCTGTTATTCCATTCTTTATTATTCTGTTGGAATAACCTGTATACGCGGACTTCCCTATAATTGGTGAAATTCTCATGTTATTCTATTTTTATTATTCTGTTGGAATATCCTGTCTGTGCATTTTCCGCCGGACCTAGGTTTCGTCTTTACTATTCTGTTGGAATATCTTGTCGGTGCGTATTACGCCTGACCTGGTTTCGTTATTTAGTATTCTGTTGGAATAACCTGTCTATGCGAAGTACCTCATGCATGGTGATTTTTGTTGTTATTCTTTTCTTTATTATTCTGTTGGAACATCCTGTCAGTGCGAATTTCGCCTGACCTGGTTCTGTTATTATTATTCTGTTGGAATAACCTGTTTATACGAAGTACCACATGCATGGTGATTTCTTTTATTATTCCATTCTTTATTATACTGAGTTGGTTAAAGTTTTGACTTCTATACTTCATGAAATTAGTGGAATATTATTGATATTTGCACTTCATCCAGTATCTTTTCATGGAAATATTCTTCTGAGCATTCTTGAATTTACTCTACAAAGCAGTATCATGTTAACAATTTGGACGTTATCAGTTCCTAGATAAATTAATTCTTGAACTTGTTTTATTGAATTCTTATATTGTTGTCATCATCCTCATGTTTATATTTTGTTGAAAGTCATCTGTGGCCTATAGTGCATAGATGGACTTGGTATGATTATGACAAGAGATTATTCGGTGTAATCATAACCGTACTGTTACAAATGATGTGGAAAAAAGTCCTCATTGGCCCGTAGTGTATTGATGGACAGTTTTTGGTATGATTGTGGCTAAGGATTCTCTTTGGCCGTAGTGCAAAGATTAATTGTTTTATGGCATGATCAAGAGCGTTAATGAAAACATGATTATCTTTAGCCGTACTGCATGGATAATTTGTTCGTCGTGATACTAAAGAATATCCTTGGCCGTAGTGCAGGGGTGATTCGATGATGTGGATTATTTATTAAGCTGAGTCCCAGCAATAAAAGTGATGAAAAACTATTTAAATCATAGAAGATAGTAGATTTTATTTTCCATTTGACTCTTTTAATGGATTGCTTGTTCCACTGTAGTTAAAATTGATAGTTATTATATTTTATCAGTTTAACACTGTTGAAGTCTAACGAGAAATTATTCTGCATTATCTTAGTCATAATATTTCTTACTGGGCTAGTTGAGATCACCCTTTATTTCACTGTTCTCTTACAAAAATGAGAACGTAGCTGGGACTAGTCGGGGAATAGAGTGATGATCCTAGATAAGTTTATTTGAAATTTAAGTTTATTTGATATTTACTTGGTCGGTCAGAGTATATGGATAATATGTTACATGTCAATTAACCTTTGTTTTGTGACAATATTTGCAAATGGCATCTGAAAATGTTGAGATAAGCAATGAAGCACATGAGACCGTTGAGACACCTTTAATCACTAACCAGGTTAATGTGATGTTAGACGAAGAAGAAATTAGAGATATCTACGTGGTTCGTGAAGAACTAATAGTTGCACCCGAGCTAGTTGCAGAGGTAGCAGCTGAGAGTGAAGAAGAAGAGGAAGAAAAGGAACCTGAGGAGAATTTATTAGAAGAATTTTATGATCAAAATTTAGCATTACAAAATCGTATTCATGAGTTAGAAGAGCAGGCTGAAAAACGGCAGGCGGTCGTGGAGCAAAGAGATGCAACCATTCAAAATTGTGTTACCCGATGTGCGATACTTGAACAGAAGCACTCTTTGGCAGAGTATAAGATATTAGAGCTGGAATCTGAGAATGCTATAATCAAAGTTTTGATAAAAATAGAAACACCTGAACGAAGGAGAATAGATGATGTGTGGGTAAAAGCCGCACGACGCGTTGATATTGTCAAAAAAGACGTCCGATCCAATAAAGTCAAAATAGATGAAATGGATTTTACTTTTTGGACAACAATTGGGAGAATCCAAAATCAAATTTGGAATTACCCTGTACAGAGCGGTCAACCCCAATTCAATATGGATCAGGAAGTAATGATTCAAATCATGGATCAGGAATGTGACGAAGCAATTAAGGGCGGAATGTACTATATAGAAAATTAAGTCAAGTCTAGCTGGGATGGTGACGCCAAAGAATGTCCCAAACAAGTCAAAATCGATAGTTTAAAAGAGAGCATTTTTTTGTGACGAGGAACACGAATGAAGTTATCACGGGTTAGTTAATTATAAAATCTTGTGAAGTCTATACTTTATTTAATACCAGTTCTACCACTCTTTTATTTCATCTAGTTGTGTTCAATGTTTAAATTTGACTCCTGAGAAATTAGACTTTGATTTATCTATTGAAACTATGTTGGGAGAAAACCATCGTTACCTCTACTATTTATAAATCTTGTTTGATTCAAATCAACACTTTCACGTTACCTGTCGATCTTATCTCTTTGAAAATATTTTCATAGATCTGATTTTTGGAATCGATTGGTTAACTACTCATCATGCTTTTCGTAAGGTTGTTAACTTTCATATTCCTAACCAACCTGTTAAGCGAATTCAAGAAACCAAACCACTAAAGTCAATCATTGTCATATCAAGCCATAAGTAAAGAGCCCCGGTCCTTTCGTTGTTGACTTTCTTGTGTGGAATGCACCGAAGCCAGACTTTCTGCAGGCAATGTCGTGAATGACGATGGCAAGTTGATAGGTATTAATGTGACGTACAAGTCTTGGATGAGAGTCAAAGTTTTGAATGATATTTCTATTGGTAATAAATTTCCTGACGTATTCTTGAAGACTTCTTAGCCTACCACTAGAGCGTGAAATCGAATTTTGTATTGACCCCAGTACAAAACCCATTTCCTAAACCCTCAAATATTTTCTTCACCTAAAGCGAACGTAACATGCGCCAAAGATGTTGGCTCGAGCTGTTGAAGATTACGATCATATCATTCAATACCATCATGGAAAAAACAAACGTGGTAGCTAACGCGTTGAGTAGAAGATCGTAAGCGTTTACAAGTGCGAATATACGAACCCCCGTGAAGATAACGAATATACGAGTAGAATCGACTTTAATCGATAAAGTTAAAGTCGCTCAAGCTACATACTCAGAGCTGATGAATGTGAAGAAAAAGGTTCAAGAGGGCGTTATTCTAGAAGTAAGAATCGACGAAGAGAGAAAATCTCAACCCTCAATTTAATTGGCCCATTTGAAATCCTCGATGAAGTAGGAACTATGACCTATAGACTCGTTTTACCGCCAAGTATGTTGCATGTTCAGAACGTTTGTTTTTAACGTATTGATGTTACGTAAATATGAGGACGACCCGAACCACATTATTAATTTAGAAACGGACGAGATAGCGGATGATTTAACGTTTGAAGATATACGTGTAAAAATCTTGGATAAGAAGAATCGTATTCAACACTCAAAGGTTATACCTCGAGAGTTAGAATTTGAAATAAAATCAAGGTATCCTTACCTCTTTGACATACCAGGTACGTACCCTAATTTCGAGGGCAAAATTTCATAAGAAGGGGAGGTTGTAAGACCCCAACTTTTTGAATAAAGTTGAATTTTCTATAAATATCATTTTTGAATATTATGGAGTAAATTTGATATAATGTTATAGTTGTGGGTAATATTTATAAATTTTGCAAAGTACGCAAGTTGTATATAATATTCGTTTGGTTGGGGAATATTCATTTTAACAGAGAATATTCGTACAACGGCACAATCATTGGTGGACCCCACAACGAAATTATTGTCGGATTGAGAAAACGACAAAAATATTTTTATGAGAATAACGGCGAAAGTTTTACCGTTAAAACTGTTGAACTACTCGGTAGTAAAAGTACAATAATACGCGTGGTTGCATAGTAGCACACATTATTGATTATTGATGCTTACGTGATAAGTCATTTAGTTTTGTTTTATTGGTATTATTAATGTAATAAATCAGAAAAGCTTTTTATATAAAAAAGAATACTTTTATAAAGTTATTCGTTTTATTAGGCTAATAGTAAAATCTTTTTATATAAAACAGAATACTTTTATAAAGTTATTCATTTTATAAACAATAATTAGAATATATTATATTTTATTATGCATAGTGTTTGCATAGTGCCTGCATAGTATTTGCATAGTAAAATCTTTTATAAAGTTATTCGTTTTATTAGATTATAAATAGAATATATTATATTTTATTTAAAAGATTTTGCTTTAAATATGGACCGTCAGATTAAAGTAAATCAATCTGGATCGTTCATGAGTTAGTTACTATGCAGTCCATTTTTCTATAAATAGAAGCTCATTCCTTCATTATTTCTTACGAATTCACTGAAACTCTATAGAGATAAACTATAGAGAGAAAGAAGAAAATTATTCTGCTACTTCACTACTTATATATCTAGTACTCTTCTTCTTAAGGTAAGGGATACTATTTGTTATACTCGTAGGGGGTATTATTTCTTTTGTATTCATGAAGAGAACTTCTGTTATTGCATTCTTTATTATTCTGTTGGAATAACCTGTATACGCGGACTTCCCTATACTTGGTGAAATTCTTCTGTTATTCTACTCTTTATTATTCTATTAGAATATCCCGTCTGTGCGTTTTACGCCGGACCTGGTTCCGTCTTTACTATTCTGTTGGAACATCCTGTCGGTGCGTATTACGCCTGACCTGGTTCCGTTATTTAGTATTCTATTGGAATAACCTGTCTATGCGAAGTACCGCGTGCATGATGATTTTTGTTGTTATTCTATTCTTTATTATTCTGTTGGAACATCTTGTCGGTGCAAATTTCGCCTGACCTGGTTCCGTTATTATTATTCTGTTGGAAAATCCTGTTTATGCGAAGTACCGCGTGCATGGTGATTTCTTTTGTTATTCCATTCTTTATTATACTGAGTTGGTTAAAGTTTTGACTTCTATACTTCATAAAATTAGTGGAATATCCTTGATATTTGCGCTTCATCGAGTATCTTTTCATGGAAATATTATTCTGAGCATTCTTGAATTTTACTCTACAAAGCAGTATCGTGTTGACAATTTGGACGTTATCAGTTCCTAGATAAATTAATTCTTGAACTTGTTTTATTGAATTCTTATATCATTGTCATTATCCCCATATTTATATTTTGTTGAAAGTCATCCGTGGCCTATAGTGCATAGATGGACTTGGTATGATTATGACCAGGGATTATTCGGTGTAATCATAACTGTAATGTTACAAATGATGTGGAAAAAGTCCTCATTGGCCCGTAGTGCATTGATGGACAGTTTTTGGTATGATTATGGCTATGGATTCTCTTTGGTCGTAGTGCAAAGATGAATTGTTTTATGGCATGATCAGGACTATTGATGAAAACATGATTATCTTAAGTCGTAGTGCATGGATAATTCATGGTCGTGATACTAAAGAATATCATTGGCCATAGTGCAGGGGTGATTCGATGATGTGGATTATTTATTAAGCTGAGTCCCAGTGATAAAAGTGATGAAAAACCTTTTGAATCATAGAAGATAGTATATTTTATTCTCTACTTGACTCTTTTAATGGATTTCTTGTTCCGCTGTAGTTAAACTTGATAGTTATTATATTTTATCAGTTTAACACTGTTGAAGGACTAACGATAAATTATTCTGCATTATCTTAGTCATAATATTTTTTTCTGAGCTAGTTGAGCTCACCCTTTTTTCACTGTTCTCTTCAGGAAATGAGAACGTAGCTGGGACTAGTCGGGGAACAGAGTGATGATCCTAGATGTTTGCATTAGTAGTCCTCACTATTCTGTGAAATAGTGTGATAATAATTATAATGAGTACTCCTTTTTAGTTTTTATACTCTCTAGTAGATAATATTTATATTCAAACTCACAGTTTATGTTTTGTCGTATTGTACATGACAGTTGTATTATTAAGTTGTATTTGAATTTTGTATCATGTAATTGGCGACTCAAGATGGGTGATGTATACCTATTTTGGGGACGTCACATATGCATTGTTAGCACTTATGTTGAGGTCGTAGTTCTGTACTCTACGATTCAGCTTCGGCTGTGCAGACACTACGATCCTGAGATCAGATCTTGACACTCTATGGTTTCTGCCTTGCGCTTGTTGTCTTTATCTGATCTTGCTCGACTTCGATCTCTGTATGTAATCAATAGACTCTACGAACTCAGAGTGTAGTCTACGATCCTTGACATAGCTTCGGCATCAGTAGACTATACGATCTCGGGTGTAGTCTACGTTTCTGACTTGGCTTTGGCAGATATTCGGTCGGCTCGTAGGCAGGCAATCTCTACGATTCTTAACATGACTTCCTCAACACAATACGATCCCGAGGAAGCTCTTCTCAATATACCACGATCCTTCATCGTTTCTCCTGGCAGTCTACGATCACTGGTGCAGTACTCGATGATCAGACAATCCTATCTATTACATCATAAGATCAACCAAACATGCTTGATCTTTCTATATTTATAGTCCTTGTACATAATTTCTTTTGAAGGACTTTACAAAGTTGTTTTGCTTATGTAGGATCAACCTAACATACTTGATCAATGCATTCTAAGTCCTTATACACATGTTTCTATTATCTATTAAAGGACTTTACAGCTTTTCTTAATGCAAACATACTTGCATATTATTCATTCATATATATATATATCATAATCAAATCATATGTAATTAGGAATATCATTCACATGTTTATTCCTGACAATCTCCCCCTATTTTATTATGACAAAAATAATAAGTGCAAATGAATTTTATGAATGAATCTTATATACAGCGAGCAGCTGTATTTCTAAAACAGATAATCATGAATGTCATTCAAAAAGATATGGAAAATTATACATTAGGACACTTTACATCTTGGATCCAGAACATACCTAACTAGTTAGAGATGTACCTCTTTAGCTCCATGTATGTTTCCAGGATGTCTGTTGATCAGCTACTCATCTCTTTATTCTTCTTGCTCATGCTCCCCCTGGGATGATGACCTTATGTCTTGGTTTTGCTCCCTTTCAGCTTCTTTCTAAACATGCTCCCCCTCAGACTCTGCGATCAAGTGATCATCATATTTTGGCTCCCCCTCAGATGATGATTCTTTTTCTGCAGCTGCTGCTGTCTTCTTCTTTGACTTCTTCTTGTTCTTCTTCTTTCTCTGCCTCTTTTTCTCCCCCTTTTTGTCATTAATCATTTAAGGGAGCCGCTCCATGTTGGACATAAGATGCTCCATTTGGTAGGAGGAGTTGGCAACTTCAAACTTGAGTTCCTGTTGGCCTAGCTCAAGTTTCATTGAGAAAGACTGCTTCAGGTCATCAATCTTGTCAGAGAGGGCTTGGATCTGCTCTTTATTTACCTTCTGAACTCGTAGAGCTTCTGCCATTTGATCTTGTATGGCCTTCTAATAGATGTTATCTCTTTCTTAGAGTTTGAGAGATACATCTACCATAGTAGCTTGAAGTTTGTTCTGGAGTGAACCTTCTCCTCTTGCTGTCAGTTTCTGTGACTCGTCAGTGAGTAGAGATATTTTCTCACTTAGTTCATCAGAGCTCTTCAGTAGTTCTTGCTCCAAAATAGTGTGATCCTTTTGTTGGGTAGCTTCGGGATGAGCACTGGATTGGACTCTATGATTTTCATTTTTGGACATATTTTCAAAGGCTTGGAGAATCTGATCAATCGTTGAGTACCAATTGCTAGTTGAGGATGAGGGAATGTCAGAGAGTAGTGTTTGGGCTGTTGGAGGCTTCTGATGTTAAATTTGCACAGTCTCATCAGTAGAGTTACCAGACTCTACGATCAACTCTTTGATCATGTTCATTCTTCCTTCAGAGTCCACTCTACGATCGTAGAGGATGTAGAGATTTTCAGAATGTCGATAGACTTTGAAATGGGGCTGGTCTTTGATTATTTTGGTTGCAAACTTCTTCACCCTTGGGAAGTTCTGAGCCACCAGCTCCATGCTGGGAAAGTGAAAGAAGAACCAGCTGAGATATCTTCCATCTCCTTCAGTATGGGCTTTTAGCCATGGCATCCACTGGAAGAACCATCTCATCAATAAATCGTCAGGATTGTAGAGAATGGTCGAGCAGTCTAGCTCCATGTTGTTCCAGTTTTTGGCTATGTCAAAGGTAGTCATTCTTACTACCTTGAGCTGTTCATTTCCATAGTTTACCCATTTCTCTGGTGGAGCATCTAGTAGATTAATTGAGACTTCCACTACTATCCTTCTGCTAAATCTTGCAGGAGAGAGAACTGGATAATCTTCTTGTTCGTCTGTTTCTTGTGGTGCAGAACCATAATCTTTTTCAATCTCTTGTCCCTCGGAGCCTGAACCATCTTGATCATTTTCAGCAGAGAATCCTTCTTGCTGCATTTCATTTTCAGAACTTTCTTCAACACGATCTTCCTCTTATTCAATTTCTTCATTTATGGTCCTATTCTCAACATTTTCTTTCTGTGATGCAGACTCATCATCACTTAATTTAATGGGGGAAATTGATTGATTACTTCTCCTCTTGGAGGCAAATTTTGCTTGCAGTCTGTAGCTCTTCCTTCTTCTTAGAGGTTCAGCTTTGGGAGAGTCAGACTCCTCTTCTTCTTCAGACTTAGAAGCCTCTGGTTCATCAGAAGTACTTCCTTCAGGTTCAGCAAGGGTAAGGGCAGTCCCTTCTTCTTTTAAGAAAGCATTTTCTGACCCATTATCTTCTTCATTTGCAGAGTGACTATTTTGAGAAGTATCCATGGGGCTTGAGCATTCTTCTTCTTTATCAGCAGATGCTGAACCATCACCTTCACTGTTGGATATGGTTTGAGAGGACTCAGCCTTGACATCAGTCTCCTTTTCTTCTTCTGACTCTACGTCCTTTTCTTCAGCAGATGTACTGTTTTGGAAAGCTGAGGCTGGTTTTTTTTCCACCTTAGTTTTCTTGCTGAATGGCCCTTGAAGCAGCCTTTTGCTTCTCCTCATTGTTGTTTCAGCAGTTAGGACTTTTTTTCCTTTATCCTTGTCCTTGGTGGAGACTCTTCTTGATGAAGTCTGGGCTTTCTTCACATTACCAGCTTTCTTCACACCAATGGATTTCTTTTTGGCTGGTGTGATTTCTGCTGGTACAGATTCATCAGACTCATAGCTCTCTACCTCTTCTGCCTTCCTCTTCTTTGTAGGGGTCTTGTTCCTGTCTGCAATAGTCAACCTTCTGTTCTCCTTAGGGTTCTTCTTCCAATTCACAAATAATTGTGGAGACATCACTTTGTGAACATTCAAAGGCTCTCCCTCATCATCCTTGATCTTCCCTCCTAGCTTCTTCTTCAGCATAATACTAAGCAGTCTACCATGAAACACCTTAGCCATGGGTTTTTCAGTGGACTTCTTCATCTCATCTTTCTCTACCCACTTGGAGATTTGTTCGAACAAGATAGCTCCAAAGTTGATTTGTTTCTTTAGAACTATTACTGATATTATCTTCAACTATTGGTCAAGCACTGTGTCATGTGCAGTGTCCTTGCACAGTATGCATTTTCCAACTACTTCAGCAAGGAACTCGTACTCTTCAGGAAACTCCTTCTTCTTCATATCTTTCATACTAGGGTTTATTTGGTACCCCTTGACCTTCTTTGCTTGTTCAGTATTGACATCATCAAGGTTCTTCAGCCCTTGGTTAGGAAAACCTAGGTAATGATTAAGGTCAGAGGATTTCAACTTTAGATACTGACCCTTAGCCTTGGTAAAAAGGGTTCCAGAGTTTATGGAGGCATTTGAGTAAAACTCCTTAACCAGATCAACATATACTCGAGTGGTAGCCTCAAGGCATTCAGAGAATCCTGCTTTCTTCACAAGTTCAAGAATGTCTCTGAACTTCTTTTCGAATTTTTTAAATAACATGGTTCTGAGCTAAATGCCGGTGATTACTCACTAGTTTTCCATTTGAGTAGTTCGAAGAATTTGGGTACTCTGTTTAGAGAGGTTTATTAGGGATGGAAGATCGTGATTTCATAAAGCTCTGGAGTGTTAATCTGTTCTGGCTCTTGAGGGGATTCTAGGGTTTGCAAAATGGGAGGGAGAAAGGTTCGATAGCTTTTGATAACTGTCTGCAGATTTGAAATTGTCTTTATGGCAGTTCCTTCTAACTCTGCATAACCAGTGATGTGTCAACCGACCATTGGTTGCACGATGCCCAGTAATGAGCTGTAACTCCCATAACTTTTTAGTTAGATATTTCCTTTTAGAAGAGTAGTCGTTTAGACGACGTAGCTTTAACCGTTGACCTTTTGATTTGTAGAGTAGCATGGTAAGGCAGCTATTAACTCTACGATTTCCTTTGTTGACTCAATGATCAACTTCTGAGAGATGATGCAGTGGATGGCTTTGACTATGCAACATAGTTTGATCACTGATATACTCGAACTTATCTCCTTATTTTGAATGATTGAGCAATTGTCTCATTTTCCAAGATCCTTGTGAACTAGAGTATCCTTTGGTAGAACAACAATCGTCGAGTTTTGTTCTACGATCGTTGGGGTTGCACTACGATCATCGAGTTATCTTTTGTCTCGACTCTACGATCGTTGACTGACTTGGTCCTTGAGATGAATTTGATCAAGCAATTCTTCTGGGACAAGGTAGCTCAGGAAGGACCAACCTCTTAGAGTGAGCTAAGGGTCAGGTTTGTCCCTGAGGCGCTTTCCAGATGAAATGCTATAGAAGTGATTTGCAATGACATCTCTTTCGACCTTTTCTGATGGGGAGATCCTCTACCAACTTTAGACAATTGCATTTGATGTAATCGTGGTGTCCTCCTACTTTTACACTGCCATCAGTTGCTTGATCATGGGTACTCCACGATTTTGAGTTGGGTGGTTGAAAGGTTATCAGTAGTACGTTTTGAGATGTTCCTACTGACTATGGATCTTCATTTGGTTCATCAGCCACAAAGTTTTGAGACTCTGTAGCTGGTATATTTCCTCATAGTATAAGTCAGTGCTGTTGTTTCTCAACAGATCACTGTTCCACATGGTTGAAGTTGTCTTCCCGGATAGATGTGATTTCGTTACTTTAGACTCATTTGAAGGAAGCCCTGTATATCTCCTTCAGACTAGAATCATCATTATCACACAAATCTTCTTGTATCTTAGACATGGATATTTTCAAGACTGATCACTCTACGATCTTTTGACAGCACTACGATCGTAGTCTTCATTAACAGTCTTGTGTTTGTGAGGTTCTGCTTTTGGTAATGAACTCCTCTTGACTTAAGCTCAATGATCCTCTGTTGTGAGCTCCCTTGAGGATTCTTCTCATATAGCATGACTTTCTTGATTTGAGCATATAAGATCCTTTAGGTGACTAGCCTACTTCCATTCACAAATTAGCAGCCATGTGAGCTACATTCTGGTTAGCTCAGAGGGTCTTCAAGGATAGTCATGGACATGTAGGAACTTTATCAGAATCATCTCTGATAAGTCCTTAGCCTTCTGCTGGTTGAGTCTTCTTGACTGAAGCCTTCTGCTTCAGCATTCCTTAGTGTGGTTAGACTGACCAAGTACTTGCAGGTTTAAATATTTCTATTTTTGGTACTCGTAATTAAATGAGTCATGCTAGGTTAGTTTTCTAAACCACTGTTCCTTTTATTTGGATAATCATCACATTTATCACCAACATCATATTCATGCATAAGACTAGTTTTAGATAATACATTTTGATATGCATGAAGGTGGGTGTGTGTAAGATTTGACATTTAATAACACACTCTTTATTTATGATTGTTTCATCATTTTGCTAGGTCATGTTCACAATGTTTAAGTGTTCGCAGAGTGAGAATCAACTCTACGATTTAAGAGTATCTAGTTGATTCATGGAGGTGATCAGTTTCTACACATCATCAAGATACTCTTGTAGAACTGATCATACTCTGTTTGTTATCAAACACTTAAAACAAGGATTTGTATATGCATACTAACCCACCAGTAAAGATTACTTCACATAGAATTAATTTGACCTGTGATGCTCTTATGACCCATTTCAGATTTCCTTCAAGATGTCATCTTCAACCTAAAACTTGGATGGAGAGAAAGTTTATAGATATTTGAGTTTCCATCCTCAGGGTACTTTCTCTCTTCACCTTTTTGGGTGGATTATGACTTCTTGACAGAAAACTGTTATGTTTCATAAGAAGGTGCTTTAATGATGAAAGCATGTAATAGTGAGTAACCGTACCTTTTTACTGTCAGTCCTTTACCAGTCATTTATCTTAGATATACTGAGTTTAGGAATTGATGTGCATATCTTTACATTTGCTCATGACAACTTGTTACTCTTGTTGACCTTTACTCAATCAGTCATGGTCTTGAAGATGTAGACCAACAGAATCTCAACATCAAGATCTTTGACATCCTTTAGTTTACAGAGTTTGCACCCAGTTGTTGGTTGGCCAGACATAAGTTTGAGAAGATCTTCTTTCTTCTCTTGATAGGCATTTCTTAGCATGTATAACCTCTTCATGTTTCAGACTGGTGGATGTTTGACTCTTAGTCATTGATGTCTCTTGAGCTCTCTCGTCTGGTCTTCAGACTACAAGATTGAGTGCAGGTTGGGATTGGTCTTGTTGATGTAGCAATTGAGAACATAGACCAATCTGAGCAGCTTCAGGTGAATATACACATTTACCTATACACAGTATTTCCAACGTGTAAGCTCATCTGCATATAACAAGTTACTTACTACTAAACTAAGTTTAGAACAATGTTTGTGTCTGGGATCAGACTCAAAGCGATTAGCTTTTGAATATAGCATGAGAACCTGCTTTGATACCAATTATTAATTCCCAGTAGGCACAATAGATCTAGAAAGGGGGGTTGAATAGATCCTTTTTATTTCAAATACTTTTCTCTATTATTTTTTATAGCTATTAAATTAGCATATGACAAACATAAGAATATTTTCAAACATAGTGGAATAAGTAAAAGATCCATTTCATTGATATATTCATAATCATACATACATTGTTCGTAGAGTAAGTTTAGTTGTAAGCAGTTAAAACATACATAGCAGTTATAGTAGTTATAGTACATAATGTAAATGACATAATGTAAAAGACACAAGGGGTTTTAAGTGGTTCAGAGACTCAAGCTCCTAATCCACTCTTCTGCTTTCAACTAGCAGGATTTCCACTAAGGAAGGGCAGCACCCTGAATCACTAAGATTCCTTCAAGGCCAGCAGCCTTGGGACTTCAGTTCACTAAGAACTCTTCAAGGCCAGCAGCCTTGGGACTCCTCTAGTTCCCTAGGAACTCTTTAAGCCCAGCAGGCTTGGAACTTCGTTTAGTCCCTCCGGACAAGGACCCTTCTGGCCCTGGCTTCATTTAGTCCCTTCGGACAAGGAGCCCTCAGGCCCTGGCTTCTGTTGAGTTATTTGTTTTTTTGTTGGAGTTGGTGTTGAGGTGCTAAGATGTCTTCATGCTCTGAACATCTTCTATACTTAGCAGCTTGGCGTGATCATCCTTGAAGTGCAGTTGAATATTGTATGATGCTCAGCTTCTTCAGTTACTAAACCTCTTCGGATGATCCCTTGATGACTGCCCTGAAGATCTTTCCTCTTGATACATGATGGTTGCACATGATAGATTTCCAAGATGACTGTAAGTTCTTCTGCTTGGTACTTGGAAACTTTCTCATGCTTGCCACCATGATGACGTTTACGATCTCCCTTCTTGATACTTGATGTCTTCTCATGATTGACTTGCTAAGATGACTGTAAGCTCTTCTCTATTGTACTTAGAGTCTTCTCATGATGGACACCAAGATGACATGATGCTCTTCTTTCTCTCGGTAGTTCAGAACACTCTTCTTATAGTAGAACTCTCACTTCTACTTATTCTTTTCATGTATCTGAGTGTTCTTGGTGGATTGTAGAGTGAGCCTTCAGACTCACTATCTTACGTGGTTTTGTACAGTCCACCTTCTCTCCAAAAATGGCAACTCCAGCAACCCTCGATCTTTGAAACTCTTCCTTATTTATACTCCTTCCCAATCCTTCCATTGGAAAGTAGCCGTTGAAGGCTATTCAAATATCTTCACAGATCTTGAGTTGACAGAGGTAGACTGCTGATGTGACATGTCATACTTTATCTGACATTGCAGTCTATTATTTCACCTGCCCATCAGAGTTGTCACTTTAATGTCTTGGGCAGGTCGAAGACTTTATTTCCTCCTTCTGAATTCTCGATCAGAGGTTGTCCTTTTGCATCGATTCTCTCAATAAGCTTTTATCTGAATACCATCCTTCAAATTGAACCGTTGCCAATTATTCAACCTTCGGTTGTTCAAACTCTACGATTCTGATGCATGTCTTCAAGGACCTGATCGTAGTGTCTTGTTGAGTGTTGCTCATTGACTGGTAAAATTAACACTATGATCTTGAAGAGTGTTGATTGGATCTCTAATGTAGAACATATCTTCCTTCTATTGTGCAGTGCTTCAACACTTCTGTTTGCTTCGACTGTTCTTAGAGACTGATGGATTGACTCCTTTGATCTGGCCTCTACTGAATAGCAAGACACTTCAAATTTATGGCGCGTCCATCTTGCTTTCTCCTGCTGATCTCCCGTTCACTTATCATCAATGGACTGACCCTACACTTGATCACTTTAGCCTTGTTCTTCAGAGGCTGGCCAGCATCTCTGTGCGGGTTCCATCAGTTCTTTCTTTGTTTGGCAAACACTACGATCCTTGTAGCTTTCAAGATCGTTGTCTTCTCTCTTCTTGACAGCTACTGCACTTGCTGACTTTCCTTAGTCAGTTACTGAAGTCTTCTTATGATTGTCTTATGGAAAACTTCATCTCGAATGGCTTTACAACTCAATATTCATGATGATTGGGTTGGTTCTTAGATCTTCTGTTAGCTAACATGTCATTCATAGAGTGCTCTCTAGTTCTCTTCAGGTGAGTTGTATCTTTGCAGTGCCAACTATAGGCTTCGTTCATTTAGATATTCTAGGAGTGCTCATTAGTTGAGAATCATACTTGCTCTACGATTTTGCCTATGCATTGTGAGCACTTCTATTGAGGTCGTAGTTCTGCACTCTACGATTTAGCTTTGACTGTGTAGACACTACGATCCTGAGATCAGATCTTGACACTCTACGATTTCTTCCTTGCACTTGTTGTCTTTATATGATCTTGCTCGACTTCGATCTCTACATGTAATCAATAGACTCTACGAACTCAGAGTGTAGTCTACGATCCTTGACATAGCTTCGGCATCAGTAGACTCTACGATCTCGAGTGTAGTCTACATTTCTGACTTGGCTTTGGCAGATATTCGATCAGCTCGTAGGCAGGCTGTCTCTACGATTCTGAACATGACTTCCTCAGCACACTACGATCCCAAGGAAGCTCTTCTCAATATACCATAATCCTTCATCGTTTCTCCTGGCAGTCTACGATCTCTGATACAGTACTCGACGATCAGACAAGCCTGTCTATTACATCATAAGATCAACCTAACATGCTTGATCTTTTTATATTTATAGTCCTTGTACATCATTTCTTTTTAAAGACTTTACAAAGCTGTTTTGCTTGTGTAGGATCAACCTAATATACTTGATCAATTCATTTTAAGTCTTTGTACACATGTTTCTATTATCTATTAAAGGACTTTACAGCTTTTCTTAATGCAAGCATACTTACATATTATTCAATTATTTATATAAATATATATATATATATATCATAATCAAATCATATGTAATCAGGAATATCATTCACATGCTTATTCCTGACATTATTGTTGTTTCAATAATTGTCACTACACAGTATTTTCCATTATCAGATCAATAGTTCATATTATTTTAATAATATTACTAGATAACATTATTGGCAATGTCTAGAAAGTTCTGTATAAGGAGAGGTTTGGTCACCTAATTGCGCGTCAGTAAAGAGAAATCCTTATCGGAAAGCCCCCTCTTTCTTGGGAACGGGCTGGTTGTCATTATTGTGATTTTATAATATTATTTGTGAATAATTAATTATTGATTTATATAATAAGGAAAATATTTATTTATGTGGATATAAATGGTGGAATTTTTAGAAAAGTGACAATTGTTGAAAATTGATATTTTATCATTTCTGATAAAATAATTTATATAATAATAATGATATTTTTACAAAGAATGTGTGATATATGAATAAATGAGGAGGAAGAGTATTTTTGTTACTAAAAATATTTAAAACATGTTTTTCATGTTTGTGGACCCCATTTCTTGACTGAAATTTGATTATAGCCTGTAAAATCGTCCGTATGTGGATTTTGGTCAATTTCAGTTTGGAATTTGGGAAAACTTTCTTCTGCAAAGTTGTAGAGAATTGAATTTCCTATGAAAGGACGTGAGATTTGAATTTTTCTGATTAAAGGGCTATTTATTGTGAATTATTGAAGTTCCGGAATAATTGATTTTAATTTTTATTTGGAGTTTTAAATGATTTTAATATGAAAAATGTTTTTGTTGAGTTTGGCACATGTGTGGCTGATGTTTTGGATCAGTGGAGGTGTGCGTTGGAATTTATAATATATATATTAATATTTTATTAAATTTTCTGCTTTGGTGTTCTAAGTATTTTTCTATAAATAGGGTGCTTAGGTTAGAATTTAAAATCACACCAGAAACTGAAGTTTTCTCTCTTTATATTATCGAGCGTATTCTTGTGAGTATTTTGATACTTTGAGTGTTGCTATACGGTGCAAGTTTCTTTCAGCGTTATATCCGATATTCAGCCAGAAGTACTATTCTTTTGAGGTAAGGGATTTTAAGGGATTGTAAGGGATGTTTTTTCGTAATGATGTTATTCTTTCAATATCATTATACCAAAATATTGGTATGGATTTTATTATGGAAATTCTACTTTTTTGTGTTGGGGTTACTATTCACTTATACGACACTATTCACGTATACGGCACTAGTCATGTATACGGCACTATTCATATATATGACACTATTTACGTATATGATATTATTTACGTATACGGTACTATGTACGAATATGGAGTACTAATCACGAGTTACTATTCATGAGTTACTATTCATGAGTACTATTCACGACAAAATTGGTTTCTTTTTCTGACCAAATTATCATTGATTTATGAATCTTACTCTTGAGATTAAATCTATATGTTGATTATATTGTTTTTATTATTCATATATAACATTTTTATAACCCTAATGATGATATTTCTCTTTGACTTGAGTATAAAGATGGGTAGATTATTGGTATGATCGTGAGTATGGGTTCTCTTTGGCCAGTAGTGCAAAGATGAATTATTGACTGGTATGATCATGACCATTGATTTTATAATAGAATATCTTTAGCTTAAGTGCAAAGGTAAATTGATCAACATGGTTATACTTATGGTTTAAATAAATTCCGAAATGATTATATATTTCTTTGAGATATTAATATCTTTGGCTTGTAGTGCAAAGATGACCTGTTGTTGAATATCTTTGGCTGGTAGTGCAAAGATGACCTGTTGTTGAATATCTTTGGCATGTAGTGCAAAGATGACCTATTGTTGAATATCTTTGGCATGTAGTGCAAAGATGAACTGTTGATGAATATCTTTGGCCCGTAGTGCAATGATGAATTTATTAGTATGATTATGAACAGGAACTGTGAATTGGTATAACCATAAATTTTGATGTTTCAGGTAAAGACAGTGATGAAAATTATCTTCGTTCTGAATGCGAAAAGGAATTTAAACTACAATTATGATTATGAGTTATTCACATGATTGTGGATAGGAACTATTAATTGATGTTACATGGTTAAAACATTGTTGGTGGACTTTTAACATGGAGATGATAATAGTACTTTATGGTCTATTTGACTCTTCTAATGGATTACTCGTTTCGCTGCAACTATGGTTGAAAAGTTTTATCATCTACCATATGTTCTAAATCTCTGATTTATTATTGATGAAGGCTATTGAAAATTTAATTATCTTTAGTCATAATATTCTTTACTGAGCTAGTTGTGCTCACCCTTTTGCTTCATAATTCCTTTCAGGTAATAAGAGTGTAGCTGGGTCGAGCGGGGGTAATATGGGAATAGAACGGTGGTATCTAGCTGTGGAGGTTCGCCCTAAATAGTATAGAAAAGTGTGTTGTATTTTATACATCATTTAGTAGTTATATTTGGTGAACCAAATAGGGTGAGGCGAACCCAACGTTGGAAGGGTGTTTTGCCACTATCATACAAGATGTCTAATGACATGCGACTTCATGTTATCATAAGACAAGGTTGTGCACATCCACTTGCAGAATATATCTACAAGAACTACCTATATGATCTTGGAGTTTGGTTGAAGTATAATTCTCAATTAGAGACGGTGGAGATAATGATATGTCAAGAGAAGACTCACCATTGGAAAGAATATGATAGTAATCTTCTCATTTTTCTTTGGGGTTTATTGGGTCAACCAAGGATAATTTTGTGGGAATATGATATCTATCATAACCTAGATGCATGGCCTCCCATGTACGAAGGTTTCCATGAGCATTTTCCAAAGATTTTAATTTCTAAAACAGTTATTGATCGTACCTTTATGTAAGATGCCATTGTGACGTACTATCCAAGGTAGGGACTGAAAGTAGTATGCACATAAGCCAATCATGTTTGATGATAAAGCATATACTTTGTAACAATCTTATTCATTTATTAATAAAAAGTATTAATGTATTAAAGGCTTTTAATTATCTACATGATGTTGTTTTATAATATGTGATAAACCCATAGTTTTAAGCAATGCTTTTAGAATAATGATGATGATCATTCTAATGAGATCTAAATTCTTAAAAAGCTTAAAACTAAAATAGTTCCCAATAGTTGGATTACTAAATTGGGGATTAGTGAATCCGGATAGATTGGTACATACGTTGCTTGCTCATTGGATGAGGATCATTGATCTCATGATCATTTGTATGGAGACACTAAAGCAAGTATGTAGGTGCTTATTAAAGAATAAGTTCACTGAACGTGGCTCGCTAAGGAATACTTAATGGAGTTTTACTTGCATGTCAATAGGAATTCCTGTAGTGATAGTAGTACAAGTGATCCTTGGACTTGAGATCATCATTGTATCTTGTGTATGATGAGTTATACTTTGACTAATTCATTAAGACCCTTAGGGTATATCAAATGGTATACTTGTGTATAATAAGTTTTACGTGGAGATAATGTATGATCAATAAAGAATCTACCACTTCTAGTAAAAGAAGAGAAATGTCCTATGTGATTCGATAAATGACAACTCAGTAGTCCTTGGCTAAGGCATAATGAAATTATAAAGGAGTTTCTAATTTGCATTATTTGGAGTTGGGAATTTAAGGATCGAAATACATATAATTAAATAAAATAAGACTTGACAGTAATTCCATGTCTTATATTTAATTGGGACATTGTATGGTGGAAGGATTGAATTGTACAGTAACTATTTACTCAAAGGTTCTTTTATGATTAATGTTGAAATCTATATTATCTGAAAAGTCGTTGATCACTAGGGAGGCTTATCCCTATTGTAGAATAAATATTATTTATTTAAATAAATTAATAATTTATTTATTTATTTAAATAAGATTATAATTGTTATAATTGATTTATTCATAACCAGTTTAATATGAAGAACTTAAAGGGTCACACCATAAAAGGAAGAATAATTATTTAAGAAGATAATGGCACAATCGTAATAATAAGTTAAGTATATTTAATTTAATCTATGGTGATAGAATAAATTAAATAGCTTAATATTTATTATTTAATATTTTGGAAATATTAAATATAAATTAATAAGAGGAGTCTTATTAATATTATTATTACTATTATTATTATTTAATTCCTAAAGGAGTTTGGGAATTAATTAATAAAAGTACTCTCATATATTCGTAGTAGGATTAGGAGGTTAAATTAATTAAAAGAGTTTAATTAATTATCCCTAACAAGATTAGGGAGCTTAATTAATTAAATAATACCATATTTTCTAATTAGATTAGAAGGGTTAACTGATATCTTTATAAGAGGAGTCTTATATCAGATTTCGATATACGTAATTCCAACCGTTGGGAGAGTACGCTCTTTTTCTATGAGAGATAGAAAAAACTAGGGTTTTGCCAAACACCCATCTTCTTGGATCTTTCTTCTTCCTTGGTGGATCACCTCTAGAGGCCAAACACTTGGGTGGCTAACGTTGATCAAAGGAAGGAACCAAACTCGATGGATTCAAGTTGAACGCAAAAAGGATTTGAGGTGAACTTGTACCTGAGGAAGCTCGAATCTTTAAGGTTATGATTCTTGTTCTTCATATCTTTTCATTTGATTAATAATTGTGCATAAAAGATGATCCGGGTATATAGTTTGTAAAATTTTAAACTCTGATTTTTACACGTTTCCGCTTATTTTGTGCAATTTGATTGCGTTCATGATTATTACAAACCTAACAGTGGCATCAGAGCCAAACCTTTATGCAAATTATGAATTGTTTAATTTGATATGTATATTGATATGTGTTTAGAACAATTTAATTGGGCATAATTTTATTGTATAAAATTTATTTTAAAAAAATCGCGAAATCTTAATTGCGTTGCGTATTGATTAACGGTTTAATAAAGGATCCCTGCTAATTCACCTTCACGGTTTGATTCACGTGCATCTTGATTCTTCTAGGAGACTTTTTTTTTGTTATCAAGTTTATAAGGTTGCACCTTATATCCTGTAAAAGGGATCCAAATTAAAGGGATCTAGTACTTGATTCTTGAATCATTTGATATTACCCACGAGGTGGCACAAATCACGGATATAATTAATATATATATTAATCAGGATTATAACTTATATATATATATATATATATATATATATATATATATATACGGTATATATATATATATATATATATATATATATATATATATATATATATATATATTAATAATTTTATAATTAAAATAAAAGTTTATTTTAATTTGAAAATAAAAGGTTTATTTTAATATTAAAATAAAAAGGTTTAATTTAATTTTAAAATTAAAATTTCATGCTAACTAATTAGAGTTGAAATTGGATTCCATGATAACTAAATTAAGTTAAAATTGGATTCTATGTTTCCTTAAATAAAAGAGTTTATTTAGATATGAAATAAGATTTCATATTATTCAAAATAAAAGAGTTTACTTGTGAATAGAAAAAAAAAATCAGTCTTTCCTTAAATAAAAGAGTTTATTTAGATATGAAATAAGATTTCATATTATTCAAAATAAAGGAGTTTATTTGTAAATAGGAAAGAGAATCCGTGTTTCATTTGATAAAGAAGTTTTTTTTTACATGGAATTGGATTCCATAATTAATTAAAATAAAGGAGTTTATTTTGATTAAAGATTTTGATTAAAATAAAATAGTTTATTTTATTCAAAATTGGATAAATTAAAATAACATAGTTTTATTTTGATTTAAATTTGGATTAAAATAGAGGAGTTTATTTTAATTCAAAATTATATTTTATACTAACTAAATTTTCCCATTAAATGATATCAATATATAATATATTGAATGTTTATTATTCATGAGATGAATGTTATTTATTGATGCATATGGTGATGTGTATGATAATAAATGGGATTGATTATGGACTATTGACCAATGTGATTGAATTTTATTTTAGTTGGATGCATGAATGTATGGGTTTTATTAAATGGGGTCTGCGTACCTCGTCTTCTCTAATTTTTCTTAATGTAAATTCTATCTCCCTCCTATGTACTTTCCATTGACTGCTGATCAAGGTTTCTATTTATTTCAAATAGTTTTGTAATAGGAATAGTTAGAATTAATTTTAAAGAATTGGAAATCAAAGAGCAAAGAGCGCTTGGAGACCCGTTTGTAATGGAGCCCGTGTTTAAATGTAATAGTTATATTTAAATATTAATTCTTGCACCCCTAGGGTTTGACCTTTTGGTTCACTTGGTGGCTCTAGTGAACCAAACTAGAATAAGAGTGTGATAACCCTGGATTTCGAATAATCCAAATTTTTTGAATAATTTTTTTTTAATTAATACTAATATAATTTTTGTTACAAGTATCTGTGATACGAGTCTCGAGAAAGTCAATTTGTGTATTGACTAATAAATTTAGAGTAGAGTTGTGCTTAACAACTTTAGAAAACCCTAACCTTAATTTTCGGATAAGGATTCGATAGAAAATACAATTAAAATAATTGTATTGTTGATTATGTGTTTGTACGGTTTAGAAATGTTGATCAATAATTGATTGGATAAGGTTTAATATTAATAAACCTTAATAAGGGATTAGAAACCCTAATCTTAAATTTAAAAAATAAATTGTACAATTAAAACCCTAATTGTACGCCGGGAAACCCTAATTTCAAAATCGAGAATTGTAAACCCTAATTAGGCAACCCTAATTTTTATTAGCATGCCTAAAGTGTTATTAAACTTAAATATGATTAGAAAACTCTAATTATATTTTTGTATGTTAAATTTCTATTTTTGAAACCCTAATTTTTATTTTAGAAAATTTATTTTTCTAATTAAACCCTAAATTTGAAAATTGTGGTAACTAGAATTTTTAATACCTAAAGGGTTCAAATCTTAAACCCTAATCCAAACCCTAAACCTTAAGGGTTTGTGAATTGGGCAAGTATGCCATTAAAATTAATTTATAAATGACCAAAATGACATTTTATTTTATTTTAATTAGATAACTTGCATTGTTGGTAGTAACTTTAGTTGTTCAACCACTTTGTTGACCTTGTGAGCACAAATCATCTGCCTCCAGCCGAAAATGCCAGCCATACATTGTATCTAAGTGATTATATATGGATTCAAGAGAGAGAAAATCACAAAATTTGGTCATTTGTCCAACCTAGCTCTTACCAACTCTCTCTCTATCTTAAACCCACGAAAATCATAAGTGAACTAGTCACAATATCAGTACATAGATCAACCAATAACAGATTTGAGGATTAAGATCAAGAAGTGAAGCTAGAAAGGTATAACCCTATTTTTATTTTTGATCTTTGTTGCTTGAGAAATTTTTGTGTTTATGTGTTTAAGATATTGCTAGAAGATGTTTTTAGTTGATCTATGTTGATATAACACGGATCCATAACATCAAATGGCTTTAAAATGGTGTTTTTCAAAAACTGTCAAGAACACTATCTGTGGTATGACAAGCTAATGTCAGGTACCATAGATCCGTGTCTGTATTTGATTTTTCTTGTTTTATGTTTTGGATTGGTAGCCTGGTAGGAGGTCTTTAATCTGTAGTTGGTATTACTGCTAAATGATGTCTGGATCGGGAGTTATTAACGGTCAAAACCCGTTGACCGGGATTGACCGAGTGACTTTCTGGGCAGCCCAGAACGTTGAAATCAGTGTCTGACAAATTTTTGTAATGATCGTATCTGTCAGTCTGTTTAGTGTTTAATGTTTTGTATTAGTACATCTTGTAGCTGGTTATGTGTACTACAGATATGGATATTTAGATCGCCTAAAACATCCAAGGATTTAACATATGAAATTGTCAAAGTAGGTCACTTGGCCATGGATGGGAATTTCTGGAATTTCTAGAAAAGTGATGAACTTGTTTTCTGACAGATATTGACCGAAGCATAGCTAGTGATTCTGTTGTTGTTTAATTGATTTGTTGTTGTTTATTTGTTCATTGACATATGGCTACAATTTTGAGCCATCAAACCACATGAACCATGACCAGAACATAGATTAAATTGAGGTTGAATATGGAAACTCGGCACTGTTTAAGCCCAGAAATTCCAGGAACACGTTGTCAGTGAATTTAGAGGATCAGATCTCCTTGCTAAGAAGTGTTATGATCACGTTAGTGATTGATAAATGTAGTATTACATTTCTAATTCAAAATAAAAGTTTTAGATGGCCCAGAAACGATTTGAACAGAGAATTAGGGTCGGTCAAACATGAACCCCTTGAACACGAAGCTGTCACTGTTCTTGAGTTCAAGAACACCAACAGCGACGCTTTGTGTCGCTAAAGGGCTTTAGCGACGGTTTATTTAATTTTTATTTTCAGAATTTCCGGTAATTAATTAAAAATTAGAAATAAATTCTAAAAATTACCAAAAATGGTTTTAAAAATTATTTTAAATTATGAAAAATAATTTTTGACCAATTGGAATATTTTTCTTTAATATTTATAATTATTTAAATATTAAAGGTATTTAATTTATTTAATTAGTGTATTAAATAAATTAGAGAAAAATGATTTAATATTATGAAAAATAATTTTAAATAAGAATAATGTATTTAAAAATATTTTGAGTTATAAAATGTAACTTTTAATATTTTTGGAGAATTTTCATTAATAATTTAATATTAATGATATTAGATTTATTTGATTATTAAATTAAATAAATAAGATAAAAATAATTTTAATGATTTAAAAATCATTTTAATTGAGATTAAAAGTGTTAGAAAATATTTTAAATTATAAAATATATTTTTCAATATTTTTGGAGAATTTTCATTAATAAATTAATATTAATGATGTTTGATTTATTTAATTATTATATTAAATAAATGAATTAAAAATGATTTTATTGATTTAAAAATCATTTAAAAATGAGAAAAATGTTTTAAAAATAATTTAAGTTATAATTAATGACTTTTAATATTTGGATAATAATTTCATTAATATTTATATATTAATGGTGATGATTTAAAAATGATTTTAAATATTTTAAAAATCATTTAAGTAGAATATTGATGATTTAAAAATATTTTAAGTTATTGATGATAACTTTAATATTTTGGAATGAATGTTATTAATATTTTGATATTTTTAAATATTAATAATGGTAAGATTATTTGATAATTAAATCATTTAAAAATTATTCTGATATTTGAAAAATTATTATAAATTATAATAATTGTTTGATAATTATTAAAAGCTTCCGAAAAATATTATTAATGATAATTGACTTATCTAAATTAATATTGAAGCTTAGAGACCAAGTTTAATTGATAGATAAATGTGTTAAATGTCGAATAGGGTGACCAGAACACCGAGAATGGACCGAAGTTCAACCAGACTGAATTAGTTTGACTTGTTAAGTGTTTATATAGGTTAAAAACACTAATGTGGCTATGTGGTAATGTGTCTAGGAGAAGTTTGACTGTGAATTACAATGCGGTGTGTTATGAAATATTGTGCTAATTGTTAGACCGATATTATTGGTTATAGGTCTTTCGAAAGCAGATAAGTATTTTGTGTAGCCGTAATCAGCGGAAGAGGCAAGTTCCCTAACTCAACCTTGAGTTATTTCCTTCAATTATTATTGGTGGATAATTATTGCTAGTTATTCCACGTCCAGGGAATTATTGTTGATAATTCGCAGTTAATGCATGCTTAATAATTCAAATTGAATTACAGATTCAGAAATATACATTTGTAGAATAACTGTTGTTGGATATTCATATCTGTAGAAGTTAGAATTGACAGTACAGATAATTTCTGTTTATTGTAAAATTACACTGAGAAATGTCTTAGCTAATTATTCTAGCTAGACGAACATTTGTTTGAATTTGATAGGTTTAAAAAGAGAATTCAATTATTATTGACAGATCGAAGCCAATTATTCCGGCTCGACGAAGAAGTAAATAAAATTGAAATACCAGTATTTCGTTGTAAAATCAAAACTTTTAATTCTAAGACTGAGAAGAACAACCTTTTATATAAAGGGAACATTTTGTTGGTCGTGAATTCGACCTTTACGCGCGTTTTAAGTATTATGCATAATATAGGGTATAATAAGCTGATCACTTGTTGTACTTGCAGAGGGGTATGATTTAATCTTTATGGTTATCTGATACACCTGAGTATTTATCAAAGTAAATCTTTGATATCTACCCGAGAAAATAAGTTCAAGATCTTGTGTGATCGCTCAGTATTAAATATGGAAAACATTCCACTTTGATATTTCGTAGAATTGATTATTGATTATTCATTAGAATATCGTAGAGACTTTGAAAGCGTTGTACTCTTTCATTATTGAATTATTGTAGTATAGAATACGAGAAAACTTGTTATTGAATAACGATTTGTTCAAGCTATTTCAAAGTTCCCCGAACTTTGATTTCATTCTATCAAAATAGATAGACTGTTGTTTTGAATTCTTATACATTTATTGTATGTCATAACTTGCGGAGCAAATTAGTTGCTTCACCCTTGCTAAATAAAATTTTTAAGCTAGGGACGAAGTTGCAGGAGGTGCTGCAAAGGACAAGGGAAAAGGCGTAGTTATAAATTAGTTATGTTGAACATATTTATTATGTTGTATTGTAAACCCTTTTCGTATAACTAAAGGGTATGTTTGTAAAGTTAAGGTTAGAAAACCTGGGTGATGTATTATGAAACTCTGATAAAAACTTATGTAAGATAATATCTATATATAATATGGGTAGTTAAATGTTATTTATATTGTGGATCGTGAACACCAAATTCGGGAGTCCGGTAACCCGGATTTGGGGGTATCACAGGTTGGTATCAGAGCTGTAGTGACCAAGGTGTCACCAGCTGGTAGTGGAGCTGTAGGTTATAAACCTTAAGTGGGGTGGGGGAAAACCCTAGGATTATGACCATTGCGAGATAGAAAATACTCATTTAGAGTACTAAGTGAGGGATCGTTGAAGTGTATCGATAGTGAGATAAGTAAATTCGTAGTGAGAGAAATTTGTACTGGTGAAGTACTAATTAAGTTGTTTAAAACTGATTGTAGGATGTCGGGGAGAAGATGAAATGAGTACGGAGAAGCCAGCGGCTGTCGCACCAATGTCAGTAGCCGAGGTGCCAGTACAGAGTGAATCGGTTGAAGAAGTGGGGAAAGATGAACCAATGATCAATCTTGGGAGTGTTCATGACGATTATCCAGAGATGTATCTAAGTGGTGATGAGGAACCGGAGTCTGAAGAAGCTAGGGTGGAACTAAAGAATAAGATCAAGGTTGGTGAACTAAGATCAGTTATCTGTGGAAGTCCAAGAACTCCGAAGAAAATTATTACTTTTGGAGGAGTTGTGGAAGACGGAGCGGGTGTTACGTGAAATGACTGAAGAACGGAACGAGCTGAAAGCGCAGGTGGAACGAATGAAGGCTGAAGGTGGTGGATCGTTTGAAGGAACCGGCTAGAAGGACAAGAAGAAAAGAAGGAGGAACAATGACAGTGACAACTCTGGAAATTCGAACCCGAAGAAAAAGAAAGCTTGCAGTAAGTGTGGCAAAACTCACGTGGGGGAATGCATGATGTGGAAGAACGTGTGCTTCAACTGTAAGCAGGAAGGACATATCTCTTTGCATTGTCCTAAGCCAAATTTGAGGAAGTGTTTTTTATGTGGGTAGACGGGTCACGGATTCAACAAGTGTCCCAACAAGAAGAAGATTGGTGACGGAAGTGGTCGGTAGATAACTTAGATATAAGTTATAATATCTTTTGGTAGAAGTTTCTGATATTAAGATATGTAATATCAAGAACGATGTTTGAACATATGTAAATATATGTTTGTATGAATAAAATCTTTATTTTCTATATGAATATAAGATTAAAATGAATTTGTGTGTTCTTAAAACTCATACTTACGGTATGTTCATGACTCATAATTATATGAAATGTCCAGAACCCCTCAGCGAATGGACGCCAAAGGTCTGACTAGGATAAGTTCATACACTCATATAGTTGTGGCAAGTTACTGAACTCCTTAGTGTGGTAAGTTTGATGAACTGGAAATAGTAATGTGAAATTGGAGAATGTCAACTTTTTATTGCAACTTTTGTAAAGTTGAGTGTGTTAATCCTAGTATTATTTTAAAAGGATAGTAATATGTGAAGTACTAAATGTACTATGTGCTATTTGAATAAATATGCAATTACTTGAGAATTATGTGTTAAATTCTTAATGTGTTAAGAATTTGTATACAGAAAGAATATTAATATAAGATTTTCATTTAAATCAGATCATGCCACCTAGAAGACAGAATCGAAACCAAAGAGAAGATCAATCAGTGAATAACGAAGAAGGTCAAGTGGACCCGATGCAGAATTTTGTGGATATGCTGGCCCAAGCTATGGAAAATAGGGCTCCAGCCAGGGGAAGACCAAGGAATCAGCCAGCCGACAGATTGACAAATTTTAAGGATTTTAAAGCGGTAGGACCGCCTGAATTCAAGGGGACTACGGATCAGATCGAAGCCCAAACTTGGGTGAAAGAGATGGAGAAAGCGTTCGTGATTGTGCGAGTGGCAGAAGAGCAAAAGACGGCTTTTGCGACATATCTAATGAAGGGAGAAGCCAATTATTGGTGGGAAACCAATCAAGCGAGAGTGGGTACAGCGGTGGTGACGTGGGCCAGATTTAAGGAGTTGTTCTTTGAGAACTACGTCTCACCGAGTATGCAAGCTCAGATGGAAGTTATGTTCTTGGAACTTAAGTAGGAGAATATGTCTGTTTCTGAATACGCGGCTAAATTCAACGAATTAGCAAGATTTGAACCTCATCAGGTGGATACAGAAGCTAGAAAAGCAAGAAGATTTGAGAACGGATTGAAGCCGGGGATTTACAACAAAGTAGCGGTGCTACAGATCAACACTTTTACGGCTCTATTGGAGAAAGCATTAATTGCTGAAGGAGGAAGCAAGGCTGCATCTCGTTTTCATCAGGAGAAGAAGAAGAATACCACGGAGGGTGGAAGCAGTGGTGGTAGTAATCTGAATAAAAAGAAGTGGAGTGAGATTACCCAATCGGGTAGCAAAGCTGAAGGGAATAAGAAAGGAGGAGGGCCTTGTGCAAATTGTGGAAAGAATCATGCAGGAGTTTGTTTGAAGAAGAAGGGGGTTTGTTACAACTGCGGACAAGAGGGGCATATGTCGCCAAATTGTCCCAGCCCGAAAAAGATTCAAGGTTGCTATGCGTGTGGATCGACTGATCATCTGGTGCGGAACTGTCCGAAGAAGAATGCAGAAAAAGAAGGTGCCAACAAGGGACCTGGTGGTGGAACCTTGGCGATTCGAGGACCTGCACAGCCAGGAAGACCAACAACCCGTACATTCAATATGACGGCGCTAGATGCAGTGGCTACTCAGGAGGTAGTAGCAGGTAATGATTTCGTTTAGAAATTTAATTACGCGACTATTATGATTTAGATAATTCTGTGAACTGTTTTCTTTTATAGATTTAAGTCACAGGTTATAATTTGAAACACAAATTAATATTGTGTTGATAAAAATAATTGATGATACAACTTTAAAAGTTTGTATAGAATAAGAAAGCGGTGATTCCGACGACGGAATCCTTTTAAGGATGGGTGAATGTGATAATCCTGGATTTCGAATAATCCAAAATTTTTGAATAATTTTTTTTTAATTAATATTAATATTATTTTTGTGATAAGTATCTGTGATACGAGTCTCGAGAAAGTCAATTTGTGTATTTACTAATAAATTTAGAGTAGAGTTGTGCTTAACAACTTTAGAAAACCCTAACCTTAATTTTCGGATAAGGATTCGATAGAAAATACAATTAAAATAATTGTATTGTTGATTATGTGTTTGTACGGTTTAGAAATGTTGATCAATAATTGATTGGATAAGGTTTAATATTAATAAACCTTAATAAGGGATTAGAAACCCTAATCTTAAATTTAGAAAATAAATTATACAATTAAAACCCTAATTGTACGCCGGGAAACCCTAATTTCAAAACTGGGAATTGTAAACCCTAATTAGGCAACCCTAATTTTTATTAGCATGCCTAAAGTGTTATTAAACTTAAATATGATTAGAAAACTCTAATAATATTTTTGTATGTTAAATTTCTATTTTTGAAACCCTAATTTTTATTTTAGAAAATTTATTTTTCTAATTAAACCCTAAATTTGAAAATTGTGGTAACTAGAATTTTTAATACCTAAAGGGTTCAAATCTTAAACCCTAATCCAAACCCTAAACCCTAAGGGTTTGTGAATTGGACAAGTATGCCATTAAAATTAATTTATAAATGACCAAAATGCCATTTTATTTTATTTTAATTAGATAACTTGCATTGTTGGTATTAACTTTAGTTGTTCAACCACTTTGTTGACCTTGTGAGCATAAATCATCTGCCTCCAGCCGAAAATGCCAGCCATACATTGTATCTAAGTGATTATATATGGATTCAAGAGAGAGAAAATCACGAAATTTGGTCATTTGTCCAACCTAGCTCTCACCAACTCTCTCTCTATATTAAACCCACGAAAATCATAAGTGAACCAGTCACAATATCAGTACATAGATCAACCAATAACAGATTTGAGGATTAAGATCAAGAAGTGAAGCTAGAAAGGTATAACCCTATTTTTATTTTTGATCTTTGTTGCTTGAGAAATTTTTGTGTTTATGTGTTTAAGATATTGCTAGAAGATGTTTTTAGTTGATCTATGTTGATATAACACGGATCCATAACATCAAATGGCTTTAAAATGGTGTTTTTCAAAAACTGTCAAGAACACTATCTGTGGTCTGACAAGCTAATGTCAGGTACCATAGATCCGTGTCTGTATTTAATTTTTCTTGTTTTATGTTTTGGATTGGTAGCCTGGTAGGAGGTCTTTAATCTGTAGTTGGTATTACTGCTAAATGATGTCTGGATCGGGAGTTATTAACGGTCAAAACCCGTTGACCGGGATTGACCGAGTGACTTTCTGGGCAGCCCAGAACGTTGAAATCAGTGTCTGACAAGTTTTTGTAATGATCGTATCTGTCAGTCTGTTTAGTGTTTGATGTTTTTTATTAGTACATCTTGTAGCTGGTTATGTGTACTACAGATATGGATATTTAGATCGCCTAAAACATCCACGGATTTAACATATGAAATGGTCAAAGTAGGTCACTTGGCCACGGATGGGAATTTCTGGAATTTCCAGAAAAGTGATGAACTTATTTTCTGACAGATATTGACCGAAGCATAGCTAGTGATTCTGTTGTTGTTTAGTTGATTTGTTGTTGTTTATTTGTTCATTGACATATGAGCTACAATTTTGAGCCATCAAACCACATGAACCATGACCAGAACATAGATTAAATTGAGTTTGAATATGGAAACTCGACACTGTTTAAACCCAGAAATTCCAGGAACACGTTGTCAGTGAATTTAGAAGATCAGATCTCCTTGCTAAGAAGGGTTATGATCACGTTAGTGATTGATAAATGTAGTATTACATTTCTACTTCAAAATATAAGTTTTAGATGGCCCAGAAACGATTTGAACAGAGAATTAGGGTCGGTCAAACATGACCCCTTGAACACGAAGCTGTCAGTGTTCTTGAGTTCAAGAACACCAACAGCGACGCTTTGTATCGCTAAAGGGTTTTAGCGACGGTTTATTTAATTTTTATTTTTAGAATTTCCGGTAATTAATTAAAAATTAGAAATAAATTTTAAAAATTACCAAAAATGGTTTTAAAAATTATTTTAAATTATGAAAAATAATTTTTGACCAATTGGAATATTTTTCTTTAATATTTATAATTATTTAAATATTAAAGGTATTTAATTTATTTAATTAGTATATTAAATAAATTAAAGAAAAATGATTTAATATTATGAAAAATTATTTTAAATAAGAATAATGTATTTAAAAATATTTTGAGTTATAAAATGTAACTTTTAATATTTTTGGAGAATTTTCATTAATATTTTAATATTAATGATATTAGATTTATTTGATTATTAAATTAAATAAATAAGATAAAAATAATTTTAATGATTTAAAAATCATTTTAATTGAGAATAAAAGTGTTAGAAAATATTTTAAATTATAAAATATAATTTTCAATATTTTTGGAGAATTTTCATTAATAAATTAATATTAATGATGTTTGATTTATTTAATTATTATATTAAATACATGAATTAAAAATGATTTTATTGATTTAAAAATCATTTAAAAATGAGAAAAATAGTTTAAAAATATTTTAAGTTATAATTAATGACTTTTAATATTTGGATAATAATTTCATTAATATTTATATATTAATGGTGATGATTTAAAAATGATTTTAATTATTTTAAAAATCATTTAAGTAGAATATTGATGATTTAAAAATATTTTAAGTTATTGATGATAACTTTAATATTTTGGAATGAATATTATTAATATTTTGATATTTTTAAATATTAATAATGGTAAGATTATTTGATAATTAAATCATTTAAAAATTATTCTGATATTTGAAAAATTATTATAAATTATAATAATTGTTTGATAATTATTAAAAGCTTCTGAAAAATATTATTAATGATAATTGACTTATCTAAATTAATATTGAAGCTTAGAGACCAAGTTTAATTGACAGATAAATGTGTTAATTGTCGAATAGGGTGACCAGAACACCGAGAATGGACCGAAGTCCAACCAGACTGAATTAGTTTGACTTGTTAAGTGTTTATATAGGTTATAAACACTAATGTGGCTATGTGGTAATGTGTCTAGGAGAAGTTTGACTGTGAATTACAATGCGGTGTGTTATGAAATATTGTGATAATTGTTAGACCGATATTATTGGTTATAGGTCTTTCGAAAGCAGATAAGTATTTTGTGTAGCCGTAATCAGCGGAAGAGGCAAGTTCCCTAACTCAACCTTGAGTTATTTCCTTCAATTATTATTGGTGGATAATTATTGCTAGTTATGCCACGTCCAGGGAATTATTGTTGATAATTCGCAGTTAATGCATGCTTAATAATTCAAATTGAATTACTGATTCAGAAATATACATTTGTAGAATAACTGTTGTTGGATATTCATATCTGTAGAAGTTAGAATTGACAGTACAGATAATTTATGTTTATTGTCAAATTACACTGAGAAATGTCTTAGCTAATTATTCTAGCTAGACGAACATTTGTTTGAATTTGATAGGTTTAAAAAGAGAATTCAATTATTATTGACAGATCGATGCCAATTATTCCGGCTCGGCCGAGAAGTAAATAAAATTGAAATACCAGTATTTCGTTGTAAAATCAAAACTTTTGATTCTAAGACTGAGAAGAACAACCTTTTATATAAAGGGAACATTTTGTTGGTCGTGAATTCAACCTTTGCGCGCGTTTTGAGTATTATGCATAATATAGGGTATAATAAGCTGATCACTTGTTGTACTTGCAGAGGGGTATGATTTAATCTTTATGGTTATCTGATACACCTGAGTATTTATCAAAGTAAATCTTTGATATCTACCTGAGAAAATAAGTTCAAGATCTTGTGTGATCGCTCAGTATTAAATCTGGAAAACATTCCACTTTGATATTTCGTAGAATTGATTATTGATTATTCATTAGAATATCGTCGAGACTTTGAAAGCGTTGTACTCTTTCATTATTGAATTATTGTAGTATAGAATACGAGTAAACTTGTTATTGAATAACGATTTGTTCAGCTATTTCAAAGTTCTCCGAACTTTGATTTCATTCTATCAAAATAGATAGACTGTTGTTTTGAATTCTTATACATTTATTGTATGTCATAACTTGCGGAGCAAATTAGTTGCTCACCCTTGCTAAATAAAATTTTTCAGCTAGGGACGAAGTTGCAGGAGGTGCTGCAAAGGACAAGGGAAAAAGCGTAGTTATAAATTAGTTATGTTGAACATATTTATTATGTTGTATTGTAAACCCTTTTTGTATAACTAAAGGGTATGTTTGCAAAGTTAAGGTTAGAAAACCTGGGTGATGTATTATGAAACTCTGATAAAAACTTATGTAAGATACTATCTATATATAATATGGGTAGTTAAATGTTATTTATATTGTGGATCGTGAACACCAAATTCGGGAGTCAGGTAACCCGGATTTGGGGGTGTCACAAAGAGTCCATAATCAATCCGGGTAGAATATAGTATTCTATATGTGCATGCTTGTACTATATATATATTATATATTATGCAGACATGCTTCGCATGTTTATTAATATGACGCGTATTTTATATATATATATGTGCATGCGCATTAAACAAGATGAGACATATTAATAACAAACCCCTCAAATTTTTTATATTAAGTTGTAACGTTCAAAGATATTTGAAATATCGAACGTCGCCTTCTAGCATGATAGAAATAATAGAGTATTGAATATTTAATATGAGTTTGTTGTACACACACAAGGCGAGTATTAAATATTTAAGATGTTTTTTTATTATATATGATGTTTATAAAGAATTGAACATTACTGCTTTGTTGTGCACACACAACGGCTGTAGTTTTCTCTTCACTTATATAGAAATGCTGGGTCTGACTTAACTTAAATTATTTTAGTTCGGATGTGCACAAACTTGACCGTTATGATTTAAGAGGCAAAATATAAGGAGTTTCATAGTTGATGTAATTGACAAGAGTTGTCTACCTATTTATTTATATATAGTTTGTTGTGCACACACAAGGCTATATACATTTGAAATGAGATCCTTGTTCTCACTAGCATATCTTTAATTAGATATTGTCGAACTATATATATTGAGGGTAATATAGTTTGAAGAAAATATTGGGAGTTACGAATTTAAAACAAGACCTAATTTATTTTGGTAATTAATAAAAGAATGTATGTTAAAATGTTGTTAATTAAAAATTCATTTGCAGAATTTTATAATGTCTAAATTACTATAACTGCAAAGCATTTAGATGCTATTTAACCAGACCGAATTTAACGGATTGGTTAAGGAATTTGAGAATAGTTTTCATGGCTGAAAAAACTATCTTATGTCCTTAATACGCTTATCCCTGCAATGGTTGCAGATAATGCCTCTGAGGAAGAGATTGGTACTTTTAGAAAGTAGCAAGATGATGCACAGTTGGCTCAATGCATCATGCTCGCATCCATGAGTAACGAGCTTCAGCGTCAGCATGAAACTATGGATGCTCCTACTACATTCCTGTACATCAAGTAGTTGATGGCGAGGAAAGTATGACTGATAGATATCAGATATCTAAGGAGCTCTTCCGATCTAGAATAACCGATGACACTATAGTACAGATAAAAGTCCTTAACATAATCAATTTGATTGATCAATTTGGACAACGAGTTTTATCATGGATGGAGAGTTGAGTTAAGATTTGATCTTGCACTTACTCCCGGACTCCTTTCACAATTGTTGTGAATTTTTCATATGAACAAGCTAGATAGCAGTCTCGCTGATTTGCTTAACATGTTAAAAAATGTTGAGAGTCACTTTCCAACCAAGAAAGACCATGTCTTACTGGTAGGGGCAAAAAGAAGAGACAATAAGAACAAAACTGATACGGATAGCAAATGAGTTTGCTTCCACTGCAATAAGCCACGACACTGGAATGGAAACTGCGAGAAGCATCTTGCAGAACTAACCAAAAGAAGCTTAGTGAAGTTTTGGTTACAAATACAAATTTATTCATGATTGAAAATAATTTTTTCTTTAAGTCAAGGTTCTACTTGGGTATTGGATACCGACTTTGGTTATCATAAATATATATTTATGAAGGAACAAAGCAGAAGTAGAAAGCTAAACAAACATAAGTAATCCTATGTGGGAGAAATGAAGCAAAGGTTGCTACATTAGCCATAGAAACTTAACTTATAGTTTAGAAATGCCTACGGGAAAATCTATTAAGTCAATAAGTTGTTATTGTATTCCAGTTCGCGTTAGAAACATTATTTCCATTTTATTATTGGACAATGAAATCTTTGGTATTATAATTAAGAACAATTGTTGTTCTATTTATAATAATAATATTTTGTATAGAAATGAAATATTACTTAATGGATTTTGTGTACTTGACTTATGTGAAAATATATTTTGCAAATTGAACAAACTAGTTTAAGAAAAAGAGATGATCATTCAAAGAGTTGAATGTGTGTATTTGCTGAAATACAAGTGTGAATTATTGGAAATGTTCAAAGAATTCAGAAGTGAAACAAATTGGCAAAGTATTAGGATTCTTTGATCTGATCAAGGAAGGAATACTTATGCAATAAGTTTCTAGATCGTCTCAAATGGTTTTCTCATAATGGATGCCTCCTGATACGCAATAATTCATTGTTGTATCTGAAAGGTGCATCGTACCTTGTTGGACATGGTACGGTCCATAATGATTTTACTGATATTCCAGAATCCTTCTGGGATAAAAGGAAAAATTGTACCTTGTTGGATATGGTACGGTCCATAATGATTTTACCGACATTCCAGTATCCTTCTAGGATAATGTCCTAGAAATGGTTGCATATCTATGAAAAAGGTAACCTCAAAATCCGGCCCCTAGACTCCATAAAAGTTATAGACAGGGAAAATTCCTAATCTTAAGTATGTTAAGATAAGGGGTTGTCCAACTTATGTGAAAAGGTTTCAAAGGGATAAGTTTGGGACAAAATTTGACAAGTACAGATTTGTGGGATATCCTAAAGTAAGTTTGGGATATATGTTTTATAATCCTACTTAGCAAAAGGTGTTTGTTGCAAAACACGCTACCTTCTAAGATAAAGGTGTTTATCATTGAAGGGGCTAGTGAGAGGATAATAAAATCTTAAAGAGTTCAAGAACCACAAAACACTATAAGTCAAATAAGAGGAACCTGTAGATAGACCTATTGTACCACAACTGAATCGTAAATCTGAAATAGTATCGAAGATACTTGGGAGGTATGGATTCATCATAGATGATGGTGATGAGGTACACATCATAGAAGACGATGATCCAGTTACATACGATGAGGTAAGAGTTGTAGACACATCATAGAAGATGGATTGAAGCAAGCTTTTCAAATATGGAGCATTCGTTTTGATGAGACAATCAAAAGAGTTTGATTTTATCAAAAACAAGAATGAACCTAGTGTGTACAAAATGGTCAGTGGGAGCGTCGTGATATTCCTAGTATTATATGTTGATATACTACGGATAAGGAATAACATACCAATGCTACAATCAGTAAGGATAAAGTTGTCTAAACATTCCTCCATGAATGATTTGGGAAGAGTATCATAATTGGGGATACAAATTTATATAGATAGATTCAACAGGATGCTCGATTTAACCCAAGGAACGTATATTCATTTGATGCTAAAGTCGTTTAGCATGACAAACTGCAAGAGATGTCTCATGTTGATGAGCCCTGGAGTGTATCTCTCTTAATAGTCCCCATAGACTCATAAAAGAGAGATCGCATGAGTAACTATCATGTATGCAATGAAATGTACGAGACCTGATGTTGATCAGTCATATTATAGAGAAGTTCACTATGAGTCAGGTAAAAACATCTTAATGTACTTAACCAGCACTAAGGAAGTGATCATATTCATGGTGGGTCTAAATTAAAAAATAGAGGGCTTAACAAACTCAATTTTTTTCAGACAGACCAAGACGACATAAAATCCACTTTAAGGTAAAGTGTTACCTTGAACGGTGGTGCAGTGAATTGGAAAGGTTTCAAACAGCAAAGAGTTGTTGGTTTAGTGATAAAGACAAAGTATATAGCTATAAATTAAGTTGCAAGTTGATTGTTTGGATGAAATGTTCATTACAGAACTAGGAATAGTTTCTAAGTCTCATCTTGGATCTAAACATGTCTTGTGACACTTTTATTTGATTGTAGGAATCATTGAAAGATGGGAAATCACTATAGAGATAGTGGACTCTCAAGAACAACATTACATATCCATTAACTAAAGCTTATACAACAGCATGATAATCATCACTTAGAGAAGAAGGGTATGAGATACCATGGTGATTGGCTTTAGTGCAAGTGGGAGATTGAAAGTAGTATGCACACAAGCGAATCATGTTTGATGATAAAGCATATACTTTGTAACAATCTTATTCATTTATTAATAAAAAGTATTAATGTATTAAAGGCTATTAATTATCTACATAATGCTGTTTTATAATATGTGATAAACCCATAGTTTTAAGCAATGCTTTTAGAATAATGATGATTATCATTCTAATGAGATCTAAATTCTTAGAAAGCTTAAAACTAAAATAGTTCTCAATCATTAGATTACTAAATTGGTGATTAGTGAATCTAGATAGATTGGTACATACGTTGCTTGCTCATTGGATGAGGATGATTGATCTCATGATCATTTGTGTGGAGACACTAAAGCAAGTATGTAGGTGCTTATTAGAGAATAAGTTCACTGAACGTGGCTCGCTAAGGAATACCTAATGGAGTTTTACTTGCATGTCAATAGGAATTCCTGTAGTGATAGTAGTACAAGTGATCCTTGGACTTGAGATCATCATAGTATCTTGTGTATGATAAGTTATACTTTGACTTATTCCTTAAGACCCTTAGGGTATATCAAAGGGTATGCTTGGGTATAATAAATTGTACATGGAGATAATGTATAATCAATAAAGAATCTACCACTTCTAGTAAAAGAAGAGAAATGTCCTATGTGATTCGATAAATGACAACCCAGTAGTCCTTGGCCATGGCATTATGAAATTAGAAAGGAGTTTCTAATTTACATTATTTGGAGTTGTGCATTTAAGGATCGAAATACATATAATTAAATAAAATAAGACTTGACAGTAATTACATGTCTTATATTTAATTGGGACATTGTATGGTGGAAGGATTGAATGGTACGGTAACTATTTACTCAAAGGTTCTTTTATGATTAATGTTGAAATCTATATTATCTGGAAAGTCGTTGATCGCTAAGGAGGCTTATCCCTATTGTAGAACAAATATTATTTATTTAAATAAATTAATAATTTAATTTATTTATTTAAATAAGATTATAATTGTTATAATTGATTTATTCACAACCGGTTTAATATGGAGAACCTAAAGGGTCACACCATAAAAGAAAGAATAATTATTTAAGAAGTTAATGGCATAATCGTAATAATAAGTTAAGTATATTTAATTTAATCTATGGTGATAGAATAAATTAAATAGCTTAATATTTATTATTTAATATTTTGAAAATATTAAATATAAATTAATAAGAGGGGTCTTATTATTATTACTACTATTATTATTATTTAATTTATAAAGGAGTTTGGGAATTAATTAATAAAAGTACTCTCATATATTCCTAATAAGATTAGGATGTTAAATTAATTAAAAGAGTTTAATTAATTATCCCTAACAAGATTAGGGATCTTAATTAATTAAATAATACCCTATTTTCTAATTAGATTAGAAGGGTTAACTGATATCTTTATAAGAGGAGTCTTATATCAGATATTGATATATGTAATTCCAACAGTTGGGAGAGTACGCTCTTTTTCTATGAGAGATAGAAAAAACTAGGGTTTTGCCAAACACCCATCTTCTTGGATCTTTCTTCTTCCTTAGTGGATCACCTCTAGAGGCCAAACACTTGGGTGGCTAACGTTGATCAAAGGAAGGAACCAAACCCGGTGGATTCAAGTTGAACGCGAAAAGGATTGGAGGTGAACTTGTACCTGAGGAAGCTCGAATCTTTAAGGGTATGATTCTTGTTCTTCATATCTTTTCGTTTAATTAATAATTGTGCATAAAGGATGATCTGGGTATATGGTTTGTAAAATTTTAAACTCTGATTTTTACAGGTTTCCACTTATTTTGTGCAATTTTATTGCGTTCATGATTATTACAAACCTAACAGGGACATGAGTCACAGTTGGTATATATTTGTATCAAAACTCACAACATATGTGTTGTTATATTTTGCATGCACGACAATTGTAGTAATAAAGTTATAGTTGTTTTATGTACCATGTTTTTGGCGACTCAGAATAGGTTGGTTGGATTGGACCTATTTTGGGGACGTTACAGTCCAAGCCAATTGATTGGGGCGGAAATCTTGAAAACTGAGATGAACAACCCTTATGGTAAAGGGAATGTATGTTGTTGGAAAGCCCAACACATGAGTATATTATTATTATGGTGTTATGCATAACTTGGAGTATTGTAGACTGATCCACTATAGTACTTATTTGTTTTGGGCTATCAGTTTAATATTGGTAATTCTAGTAGATGTTCAATAGCCCTTAGTGACTGCTCAGTATAAATTGTTATCCAGTCGGATACCTTGATAACCTTTGAATTCATATATCTCTGTTGATTTATATTGAATTATCGTTCTTATTCCAAGAATTGTTGATATTCGTTATTCATGATGTTATTCTAAAACTCTGAAATATCTTAGAGATGATACTTCAATATTTCAAACTTTTGATATAAAAAACTCCTTATCCTTGTTTTATATTACTTGCTGGGCAATTTGTGCTCATTCTTGTTTATTTAAAACCTTTCCGTTAAGGCAAAATAGGGAGGTGTATCCGGGAAAGACAGAGGCAATGGAAAGGCTACCGACTAGTTTGTCCCTTTTTGTGTTTAAAATCTATTATGTTGTATTAAGACTATTCTCAGACTATGTTTAAGCTTAAGTAGGATTATGTAATAAGTCTTTATTCGATATTATTATGTAATCTATTAAGTACTGTAGGTTACGAGACTTGGGGGAATAATTATAATAAATCGTTGTATATTATTCTAAATTAGATCGTTCATTGTGAATGTGTGATTTTAGTTATTATGGTAATACTTTGAGAATGTGATGAACCAAATTCGGGTGACCAAATGGAGGTCAGAATTTGGGGGCGTCACAGGTTGGTATCAAAGCTATAGTTATAAACCTTAGGAACGAGGGTCCTTAGATTATAACTTAAGAAAACATAGAAGTTAGGAAAGGGGATAAAATGCATGTAGAGTTTTCCTTGAGAGACTTAGTGTGTTATGAAATGTAACTTCATTCTATACAATGAACTTATGTTTATTTAACATTCTGATGGAGTTGTTGCTTGTCTTATCTTATGTTGGTGATTGTAGGATGACTGACATGGGAGAACCTAGCCGAGTATTTGAGGAGGAGCCGCGTGATATCCACGTAGTCTATAAGACACCCATGATAGCGGAGCCTATATCGGTAATTGCCCCTATTTATGATGATGATGATGAAGAGGAGGAGGAGGAGGAGGAGGAGGAGGAGGAGATGGTGCCTTTACCTGAGGAGTTTGATCCGAAGGAGGAACCTGAGACTATGGAGGACTCCGACGAGTCTACTTTTGAGGATCAGATGTTAGGAGAGTATGAGAGCAGATTTTGGAGTCAGGATGTAGAGTCGAGGAATTAGAAATTGAGACTCTGGAGAGGCAACTAGTGATGTAGGAGATGGAGGTGGAAATTGCTCACCGTAAGGATGCAGGGATCCAAATGGGGGCCTTGTTTCACCGATCGGTGGCAAGGAATGTTGAGTTGGCAGGAAAGTTAGAAGAAATGGAAAAGAGGGTTTTAAGTGAGAAGACGGAGAAGGAGGCTCTCCGAACTCAGTTAAAGATGGAGGTGCTGGATAGGATTCACTTCGAGGAGAAGTGAGAGGATTTCAGTGACAGGGTGAATGATTTAGAGGATGAGGTGCGGTGCAAGAGGAGAAAGATGAACAAGATGGGCTATGCTCTACGCACGGCTTTGGAGAGGTTGATCGATGGGGTAAAGCACTACCCCACTGAGCAAAGACAAACCCGACATACCATAAGTCAGGATATGGTAGCACACATTATGTAGAAGGAGTATCAGAGCGTCGTGGAGAGTGGGATGTTAGATTGAGTCTAGAAGGAAAAACTCAGTAGTGTAGTATTCTTATTTATGTGTTATTAATATATTATTGTAATATCAATCTTTGTGTAAGATGTGAGATAGTGGTAAAACCCCAAACTTTGGAAAACTGTTAGAGGGGTAGTAAGCTAGTGTTGTCCCCGTCTTTGTGATATTAGGGGATATGTGTTTTCATTTATAGCAGTATGCTAGAAAGGAACATGTATTATAACCATTTAGCATAAGGATATAAATGATCTTATTTCAGAAACGTGTTATAAACTTTTAGTTCTTTTCTTTTGAAAAATGTCTAGTTAGATAATAAGATGAAAAAGTTTGTGATTCAGAAAATGCCGCCCAAACATAGTATAAATGTCCCAGAAGAGTCAGTTAATGATGAGAGAGGATCAGTAGATCCGATACAGCGACTGGTAGATTTATTAGGAGAAGCTCTGAGGGGAAGAAACGAACTCGTACCACCCGTTCCCCAAGCTGTCCCAGTAACAACCTTCAAAGATTTTAAGAGTGTAGGACCCCCAGAGTTCACAGGAACTACTGATCCGATAGTTGCGCAAACCTGGATCAAGGAGATCGAGAAATCCTTCAGTATAGCTCGCGTGGGTGAAGACCAGAAGACCGTATTTTCCACATACATGATGAGGGGCGAAGCAAACTATTGGTAGGAAACTAATCAGCAGAGAGCGGGGGAAGGAACGATAACTTAGGAGAGGTTTACGACGCTGGTTTTAGAGAATTATTTTCCGAAGATTATGAAGAGTATGATGGAAGTGAAGTTTCTAGAGTTAAAACAAGGAGATATGAAGGTGACGCAATATGCTGCTAAGTTTAATGAACTAGCGCGATTTGCAGAGCACCAAGTTGGGGATGAAGAAAGGAAGGCGAGACGCTTTGAGCAAAGATTGAAACCGTGGTTGTATAATAAGGTATCAGTCTTCTAGATTGATTCCTTTAAGACCTTGTTAGAGAAGGCAGTCATTGCGGAAGGTGGCAGTGAGGCCTTAAGTCTATATCATAAGGAGAAAAAGAACAAGAACACTGGTAATGAGCATCATGGAGGAAGCATCAGCGGAGGGAGTAATTCTAGAAAAAGGAAATGGGAAAACAACAACCACAACAACAACAGAAACAACAACCAAGGTTGGAGTCACCAGGGAAACTTCAAGAAGAGGACCCAAGCTTGCAACAAATGTGGAAGAAACCATCAGGGGGAATGCTGGAAGGGGAAGACCACTTGCTATAATTACTGGCCAAGAGGGGCACATCTCGCCTAATTGCCCAAATCCAAAGCAGATCAGAGGATGTTTTGTTTTTGGATCTACAGAGCACCAGATAAAGGATTGCCCGAAGAAAGGAAGTGACGAAACTGGCGAAGGCCAAAGAGGAGGAAGAAAGTTAATGATTGGTGGACTTGCACAACCCAACCGATCGACCACTCAAACCTTTAACATGACCGTCCAGGACACAGTGGCTATGAAGGACATGGTGTCAGGTATAATCCCAATCAATAATATAAATGTTTATGTATTATTTGATTCGGGTGCTACCTGTTCTTTTGTATCTAAAGAATTTGGTAGTAATTTTAGTACACCCCGAGAACGTTTAGAAGATTCCTTAAACGTAGAAGTCGTGAATAAGGAGATAATCCCTGTAGAATATGTTTATCGAAATTGTAACACAAACATTAGAGGACATGAACTGAGCGTAGACTTGATTCCTATTAGATTGGGATAATTTGACGTAATACTGGGAATGGATTGATTATGTAACCATGCAGCGATAATTGACTATCAGAACAAGTGTGTGAACCTTCAGACTCTGAGTAAGTCTAAGGTAGTGTTTCATAGTAGCTCATCACTTAAGCAATCGTGTTGCATTACGATGATGCAGGCCAAGAAGTTGTTAAGGAAAGGATGTGTAGGTTATTTAGCTTACATTGTAGATGTAACGCCCCGAAATCTGGTCTATCTTCACACCCGGATTCCGCACATCACGAGTATATCATTCATCCAACATACATCATTATATATTGAAATATAACAACAAACACTCTCAAATCCCAGGTTCTGGAAACCTTATAACCTTTTTCATTACAAATAATAATAAATACATTTATCATTTCATCTTACAAGAGTGACTTTTATCCGCCACCAAGGATACATAATAGTTCATTAGACTAATCTATAATTCAACTTCATCTTTTTACATTACAAGTCTTCACTTGATCTTCTCGCTCAGTCACATTCTGAATGACACTTCATCTGGATACCGTCAGCTTGATCTTTACAGGATCCTTAAGTTCTTCTAACTTTGTTCACCGAAAATTGTTTTTTTCATTTAAAGCAAGAGTGAGTATTCAATTGCTCAGCAAGTCATAACAGTTAAACAAACAACTTCAGAATTAAAACATTTCTTTAGAACTTCTATAACCGAACAAAGGTTATGAAGCAGCTTGAATAATAGGAATAGTCTTGATTCCTATCATCTTAAAACATCAGTCATTTTCACTTTCAAATACTTTCATTCTTCTACCTTTTTCATACACATCCTATCTGGCTAGAATCATTAGCACAGACTTAACAATAACGGTTCATGTATAAACAGAACATACTTGTATTGAACATCTCAATCACAAAACAATGAATATCATAGAAATACCGAAGTGTTCAAATTATGGCTCAAGGCCTCATACGTTCTACCACCTTGTACAAATATCGCACATTCGCACATAGACAGAACTTCTTAAGTTCAACATCTGAGAAGTTTAAGAAACTAACATTCATATAATAGGAATGAAGTTAGGAAACTTGCCTTACGCCTATGGCTACAGCTTATGTTGATCTGCTCATTTCAATTCCTATATAACACATAAGGAGAAAACATACACACCAATTAGTCATATATTGAACTTACACATTGGTTTAGTTAACTTTACTTCTTAAGGTTCGCGTTCTTGCAATATAAGTTTACGCGACTAACTTCCTTTACCAGTTTACGGCTTCATGACATACGGAGATATCTTACTCAAAACGTTCATCATCTTTGATGATTTACATTCTTATCTGACTCACATTCGGCTTTCATTAATCTTATTACCATTCATTTCGGCTTCCTTGATAATTTATATATTATTTAATACTTTCGTTATCCATTATATGAACCTCAGGTTCATTTCCCTCGTCGCTCAACGTCTAACGAATTACAATCATAGCAATCCCTCACGTTCGTTCATCACGACTACGGTCCTCGGATATCAGTTACGTAACCCGCGTTTATATTCTTTGTTATTTAATCTTGTTTAATCTTTACAATTAACCTTTAATAAAGGTTTATATTACTTGATTAAGTGTTACATTAGTTGAATATTATATTCTTTATCTTCCCTTATATTTCCCCCAAGAGCTGAGCAGTTCAAAGCTCATCTCTGGCTTTTTCCCAACACTGGCGCCGCGGCGCCACTCCCTTCTCTAATTCTCGTGCTGCGGCGCCACTCGTCAGAAGTTTATGGCCGAGCTCGTGCTACGACGTCGCCTCCCAAGGCTCAGCCCTAAACCTTAAAAAAATTCTCTAAGTCTTGAATCAAGTTTGAGACGCTTAATTCCCGATCTCATAACTCCTTCGCTATAACTCAGAATGAGGTCATTCTAAAGCCATTATCTTCCTTATCTTACGTACTTCAATACCCCTCAGACAGAACTTTGTTCTGAATCCGTTAATGTGTCATTCAATTGGCTTGATCTTCACCCTTTATTCATTTTTACGCTTTAAATGTTCTTCGCTCGTTCATCCGTAATTCGGTCATCCTAACTCGAAACTCATTCAATCTTTAGTCCACGACTCATGTTTTTTACGTTTTCTTACTTTCTTATGAAACCCCACACGTTCGGGTTCAATTAGTAACTTTCTAATTCTCGTTCGTCTTTTACAAAATTTTTGCCATAACTTCGTTATAGATAAGTTTTAATCTGTTCTTCATGAACGTTTCTACCGTTCCTAACCAAGCAATATGCAAATAACTTATACGCGATGGTTTTAAACTTGTCCATCATCAACAATTAAACTATGATGGTTTTAAATTTGTCCATCAACAACGTTCTTCGTGTTCTTCGCGTGTTCTTCGTTTTCTTCATTCGTTCTTCATTTTAATCGATATTTTAGATTATGATTTCACTTTTTATTGGAATTTGATGTTATAGAAAACCATTCCTTACTTATTTTACCTACTTATTCATATAATCCACTCGGATCGTTCTAATTCATTACGTATCTTATACTTCCTTAAAAAATTTATTTACTAAACTTTAAATTCTTATTTCTTCATTTTCTTATGATTTCAACCATATGAACTCATTTCTCACCTTATCTACTTCTTATCTTCATTAAGTTATGTTTTTAAATATAAAAACTTAAAGAAAATTTATAAAATAGTATGTTTCAAATTACCGTTCTTCTTTATTTTTCTTCCGTTAGACAAAGCCGACGATTTGCTAGCTTTTCTATTTCATGAACACTTTCGATCCGATCATTCATGTTCATGTTCGTTCTCCCTCTCTCTCTCTAGATGTAGGATTTTCAAAATCCTATAAAAAATGATTTAAGCTTCTTATTTATAGAATTTCCAAGCTAAGGGTATTTTAGTCATTTCGCCCCCTAACCTCCTTACTATTCATGGCTTAAGGACTAAGTTAACTTACTCCTTAAGTTTACTTAACACTTAAGTCTACTTAGCCTTTAAGTTTGCTTAACTCTTAAGTTTACTTAACACTTAAGTTTACTACTTCCACCTCCTTAGTTAACCTCCTTACTATTCACGAAACTTAGCCAGTAAGTTTCGTGGTTCCATCTTTCGAGTTTCGTCCGACAGTTTTACAAACTGCGATTCTCGAAAATCACCTTTCCTAATCCTTAAGTTTTAAGTCCGTAGGCGAAAACTTCGTTTTTGCCATAATTGAAATATTATTAAATATTCCCTCACGTCTCAAAATTATACGTAATCAATAACTTCTCGGAATTTCAAAATAAATCTCTGAGCATAAATAGATGAATAATGCTTATTTCATCTTTTTTCCCAAAAATATTTTTGTTTCGGAAAAATTTTTATTTTCGTCTTGAAAATTCTTACTCACTCAGACTAGCTTGTAGCCAGTATACTCCCGACTTATAATCATCATAGTTTATAGAATGATTAATAACACATAGCACAGAATAATATTAATAAAAATTAGATTTATTAATATCTAATTCTTTAAACCTAAATTCTGGACAACCCGAATTTCTGGGTCATCACACTCTTCCCCCCTTATAAAAATTCTGTCCTCGGAATTTCTTAAAACCACACCTTTACCCGGGTCATCACATTCACCCCTTCTTCACAGAGTTTCATCCTCGAAATTTTAGCCTACCCTTCTTCTCAACTTCCCTTCGACGGAGTTCTTATCTTTCCCTCATTCCTAACCCCCATAACCTATCAAGAATCATGAAGCAGAAGGAATATCGAGGAATATAAATTTCCTCTTAAAACATTTCATACTTTTGCTGAGGGGTCAAATCGACCATGAACTCTTACTAGGTTAAACAGCATTTCGTCGTAATCCCTTCTTTAATAGTCAGTTTAAAATCACAAAGAAAGTAACTACCTCTTCCATGTTCTTCTCAGACTAAATCATTAGATTCCGCACCAAAACAATTTGGTTTGGCACAAGTTCTTAAAGAAAGCTCGATGACATACCATTTGTCTAGCCGAATCAAGTAGCTTAGACCATACCAATAAATTGGATTTCAACGTTAAACCTTCGTTTAGTCAACTCAATTGACATTGACTATTTCTGTAAATTCTTTTCGCAATACATAAAAACATTTTATGACGTCATGATACCATACTTTTCACAGTACGTTGAGGACTTCGTCAGTTTGTGTCTTCGTCATTATACATCATACCATAGCGGGTTGTTGATCCAAAGATCACATCCAACACCAGGTTCAATTGCATTAACAACTTCATCATTTTACCACCCTTGCATCGAATGCACAGATGATATAAAATTCATTTTGAATATTTTAAATCAATTTCTGTCTAGTCGAAGAAATTAGCATAGACATACCAAGAATAGCTCTTTTAAAAATTCTATTGATTCCAAAAGTTAGACCAATTCTTTCATTTTCAAAATGTACATATCATCACGAGTTCAATAAAGTTCAAAATCTAGAATATCTAGATGACTTGGAATATCCTATTTTTCCATCTTCCTTCATTGTCTTACTGCGACAATACTTAATCTTCTCTAGCACCTTCAATACTAAGCCTACTGAAAACAACTCATTTTCAGTCTAAACATTCCTATACCTTAGTACAGTCCATCAACTTACCACACATTATGAGTTCAAGAACTTTCCACAATAATATGAGTTTAAGAACTATCCAAACAGACCATAGGCGTCCATTCGCTGAGACGTTCGAAAACATACCATATTATTATGAGTCACAAACTTACCATAAGTATGAGTTTCAAGAACTCGCACCTACCTTATCGTTCTCTACCTACCAAGTATATACATGAGAAAAGATTCACCTTTTCGCCATATACATCTATATAGCGCGACCAATTCCAATGATTATCACTGTAATAAGCTAAGCAGTTGTTACACCATGCACAAACCTCTACCCATAACGAAGGTTCATACAACTTAGCTATCACATGAGTCCTCAATTGAAATTTTACAACTTCTAAATCTCTCTCTACTTAATACGAATTTTCTTTAATTCATATACTATCCTTCATAACTCAATCTAAGTTCTTCTTCCCGTACTACTTCATAGTACCTTCATTCATAGCACTAGCTATAAATTATTCATTATTTAACAACCCATCTGTTACTACGAGTCACTATGATCACATGGTGATCTTCTTATACTTCTCTCTATGATTATAGTCCTAGATACTCCTACCTAAGGTTTATAACCTATCAGCTTTGATACCAACTTATAACGCCCCGAAATCCGGTCTATCTTCACACCCGTATTCCGCACGTCACGAGTACATCATTCATCCAACATACATCATTATATACTAAAATATAACAACATATACTCTCAAATCCCAGGTTCTGGAAACCTTATAACCTTTTTCATTACAAATAATAATAAATACATTATTCATTTCATCTTACAAGACTGGCTTTTATCCGCCACCAAGGATACATAATAGTTTATTAGACTAATCTATAATTCAATTTCATCTTTTTACATTACAAGTCTTCACTTGATCTTCTCGCTCAGTAACATTCTGAATGACACTTCATCTAGATAACGTCAGCTTGATCTTTACGGGATCCTTAAGTTCTTCTAACTTTGTTCGCTGAAAATTGTTTTTTTCATTTAAAGAAAGAGTGAGCATTCAATTGCCCAGCAAGTCATAACAGTTGAACAATCAACTTTAGAATTAAAACATTTCCTTAGAACTTCTATAACCGAACAAAGGTTATGAAGCAGCTTGAATAATAGGAATAGTCTTGATTCCTATCATCTTAAAACATCAGTCATTTTCACTTTGAAATACTTTCAATCTTCTACCTTTTTCATACACATCCTATCTGGCTAGAATCATTAGCACAGACTTAACAATAACGGTTCATGTATAAATAGAACATACTTGTATTGAACATCTCAATCACAAAACAATGCATATCATAGAAATACCAAAGTGTTCAAATTGTGGCTCAAGTCCTCATACGTTCTACCACCTTATACAAATATCGCACATTCGCACATAGACAGAACTTCTTAAGTACAACATCTGTGAAGTTTAAGAAACTAACATTCATGTAATATGAATGAAGTTAGGAAACTTGCCTTACGCCTATGGCTACAGCTTACGCTGATCTGCTCATTTCAATTCCTATATAACACATAAGGAGAAAACATACACACCAATTAGTCATATATTGAACTTACGCATTGATTTAGTTAACTTTACTTCTTAGGGTTCGCGTTCTTACAATATAAGTTTACGCGACTAACTTCCTTTACCAGTTTACGGCTTCATGACATACGGAGATGTCTTACTCAAAATGTTCATCATCTTTGATGATTTACATTCTTGTCTGACTCACATTCGGCTTTCATTAATCTTATTACCATTCATTTCGGCTTCCTTGATAATTCATATACTATTTAATAATTTCGTTATCCATTACATGAACCTCAGGTTCATTTCCCTCGTCGCTCAACGTCTAACGAATCACAATCATAGCAATCCATCACGTTCGTTCATCGCGACTACTGTCCTCGGATATCAGTTACGTAACCCGCATTTATATTCTTTGTTATTTAATCTTGTTTAATCTTTATGATCAACCTTTAATAATGGTTTACATTACTTGATTAAGTGTTACATTAGTTGAATATTATATTCTTTATCTTCCCTTACCTTTCCCCCAAGAGCCGAGCAGTTCAAAGCTCATCTCTGGCTTTTTCCCAACATTGGCGCCGCTGCGCCACTCCCTTCTCTAACTCTCGCGCTACGGCGCCACTCGATCGAAGTTTATGGCCGAGCTCGCGCTGCGGCATCACCTCCCAAGGCTCAGCTGGCGCTACAGCGCCGAGCCTAAACCCTAAAAAAATTCTCTAAGTCTTGAATCAAGTTTGAGACGCTTACTTCCCGATCTCATAACTCCTTCGTTATAACTCAGAATGAGGTCATTCCAAAGCCATTCTCTTCCTTATCTTACGTACTTCAATACCCCTCAAATAGAACTTTGTTCTGAATTTGTTAACATGTCATTCGATTTGCTTGATTTTCTCCCTTTATTCATTTTGACGCTTTAAATATTATTCGTTCGTTCGTCCGTAATTCAGTCATCCGAACTCAGAACTCATTCAATATTCTGTCCATGACTCACATTTTCTATGTTTTCTTACTTTCTTATGAAACCCCACACGTTCGGGTTCATTTACTAACTTTCTAATTCTCGTTCGTCTTTTACAAAATTTTCGCCATAACTTCGTTATAGATAAGTTTTAATCCGTTCTTCATGAACGTTTTGATAGTTCCTAACCAAGCAATATGCAAATAACTTATACGCGATGGTTTTAAACTTGTCCATCAACAACAATTAAACTACAATGGTTTTAAATTTGTTGATCAACAACGTTCTTCGTGTTCTTCGCGTGTTCTTCGTGTTCTTCGTTCGTTCTTCATTTTAATCGATATTTTGGATTATGATTTCACTTTTTATTGGAATTTGATGTTATAGAAAACCGTTCCTTACTTATTTTACCTACTTATTCATATAATCCACTCGGATCGTTCTAATTCATTACGAATCTTATACTTCCTTAAGAAATTTATTTACTAAACTTTAAATTCTTATTTCTTCATTTTCTTATGATTTCAACCATATGAACTCATTTCTCACATTATCTACTTCTTATCTTCATTAAGTTATGTTTTTAAACATAAAAACTTAAAGAAAATTTATAAAAGACTAGGTTTCGGATTACCGTTCTTCTTCATTTTTCTTCTGCTAGACAAAGCCGGTGATTTGCTAGCTTTTCTATTTCCAAAACACTTTCGATCCGATCATTCATGTTCATGTTGCTTCTCCCTCTTCATCTGAACCCTCTCTCTCTCTCTCTCTCTCTCTAGATGTAGGATTTTCAAAATCCCATAAAAAATGATTTAAGCTTCCTATTTACAGAATTTCCAAGCTAAGGGTATTTTAGTCATTTCGCCGCTAACCTCCTTACTATTCATGGCTTAAGGACTAAGTTAACTTACTCCTTAAGTTTACTTAACACTTAAGTCTACTTAGCCTTTAAGTTTGCTTAACTCTTAAGTTTACTTAACACTTAAGTTTACTTAGCCTTTAAGTTTGCTTAACTCTTAAGTTTACTTAACACTTAAGTTTACTACTTCCACCTCCTTAGTTAACCTCCTTACTATTCACGAAACTTAGCCTGTAAGTTTCGTGGTTCCGTCTTTCGGGTTTCGTCCGACAGTTTTAAAAACTGCGATTCTCGGAACTCACTTTTCATAACCCTTAAGTTTTAAGTCCGTAGGCGAAAACTTCGTTTTTGCCATAACTGAAATATTATTAAATATTCCCTCACGTCTCAAAATTATACGTAATCAATAACTTCTCGGAATTTCAAAATAAATCTCCGAGCAGAAACGGATGAATAGTGCCTATTTCGTCTTTTTCCCCGAAAATATTTTTGTTTCCGAAAATTTTTTATTTTCGTCTTGAAAATTCTTACTCACTCAGACTAGCTTGTAGCCAGAATACTCCCGACTTATAATCATCCTAGGTTATAGAACGATTAATAACATATAGCACATAATAGTATTAATAAAAATTAGATTTATTAATAACTAATTCTTTAAACCTAAATTCTGGACAACTTGAATTTCCGGGTTATCACAATAGATACTCGGAAAAAGGGAGTAGAGATTAACGATATACCCGTAGTGAATGAATTTTGAGATGTGTTTTTGGATGATCTGCCTGGACTTCTGCCAGACAGAGAAATCAAATTCATAATAGACTTAGCACCGGGAACAGCACCGATTTCAAGAGCTCCATACCGTATGGCTCCAGTAGAGATGAAGGAATTGATGATACAACTTCAAGAGTTATTGGATAAGGATTACATTCGACCGAGTGTGTCTCCTTGGGGAGCACCAGTGTTATTCATGAAGAAAAAGGACGGATCGATGAGGCTCTGTATCAATTATCGAGAATTAAACAGAGTAACGATCAAGAATAGATATCCGCTACCAAGGATAGATGACTTGTTTGATCAACTGAAGGGAGTGAAATTTTTCTCGAAGATTAACTTGCGAACAGGATATCATCAACGGAAAGTGCAGGATGAAGATATACCAAAGACCGCGTTTCGAACCCGTTATGGACATTAAAATTTTTTGGTAATGTCATTCGGTTTAACTAATGCTCCGGCAGCATTCATGGACTTGATTAATCGAGTTTTCAAGCCATACTTGGATAAATTCGTAGTAGTTTTCACTGACGACATTTTGATCTACTTGAAGACAAAGGAAGAACACACCGAACATCTGGAGATTATTTTGGAGGCACTACGAAAGGAGAAGATGTACGCAAAGTTTTCAAAATGCGAATTTTGGATGAACAAGGTTCAATTCTTAGGCCACGTGGTGGATGAGAATGGAAACTCAGTAGACCCCGAAAAGGTCGAAGCAGTAAGTAGTTGGGAACAACCGAGAACACTAACAGAGGTGGGAAGTTTCTTAGGGTTAGCAGGGTACTATCGAAGATTCATTCAAGATTTTTTTAAGATAGCGTTCCCGTTGACTAATCTGACAAGGAAAACGAAAAAATTTGTATGGACTGACAAATTCGGTGAGAGTTTTCAAGAATTGAAGAAGAGATTAAGAAAGGCGCATATATTATCCCTACCAGATGATACGGGAGGATTTGTGGTGTATAGTGATGCATCGCATAGAGGACTGGGTTGTGTAGCATCCCCAAATCTGGGTCCCAAATCACCGCAGATCCGGTATACTATTTCTATAACTAATTGCGGAAGATATAAACATAAATTGTTTATACATTAAACTTTACACACATTTCCCAAAAATCGAGTAACCTTAACTTAAATACAATTCATAAACTTTCTATCACATTACAATATTTATCAAAATATACTATTACAAAATAGCCGGACATTTTATCCCAAGCTGAACTTGGTATTATCTTTTCCTGTATCCGAACGCATTCACCTTATCTGCAATGTTTTATCATGATATAGCAAAGGTGAGCATGAAAGTTGCCCAACAAGTTTAAATACAACAATATAACGATATATCATGATTGAAGAGTATGAATAATAAGCTGGCTATAATTCATCAATATAGTTGAGAATTATCACGAACAAACTTTTGACTGAACAAGTTTTAAAATGAACAAACATTTCTAAACCAACTGGTAATGAAGGTGATTAGCCTTTCATACCTGACTAATACATGCAAAATGTACAGAGTACAACTTTTCATGGCAATCAGCAATGATTAACCATAAGCTTGAATAAAACACTCTTAGTAGAGTTAAGTAAAAAGAAACTTGCTTGAACCGTTGATTACCGCAATGCAATTTATAACGCTTTACCCAAAGACCTAATATTAGTAATATAGATCTCCAATATTAGAATAATATCATCACAGTATAATACTGTTATATTTATATCCACAGAATAACCTAAACACATAGCACATAATCCTATCAGTCTATAATACACATAAGACTTAGCATCAAATTAGACTATTAAGTTTGAGTTGATACCGACACAATTTTATCATCTCGACGGTCTAGTCGGATAAATATCGAGTTTAAGTTTAATTAAACTCTTCCTAAGCGCTTAATCATGTCATAGAGTCACATTTATATGATTTAACACTCGCTTTTTCATTTCATAAGTATTCATTAACATCTAATAAGTCAAATACTAATCCAGCAACCTGGATTCTAAATCTAGCAACTAAATTACCAACTCAGCAACCTGAATTCCAAATCCAGCAACCTGAATTCCAAATCCAGCAATCTAAACTGCAATCCAGCAAACTGGATTTAACATATTTTCAATTTCAGTAAATTATTTCTCAATCCAGCAAACTGGAATCACAAATTATATAATCCAGCAAGCTGTATTCTAAATTCGTATCACGAAAATATCAAATCAGTTTATTATTTTTTTATCCTTAGTCCAAACATATATACACATATTTCATCCACAAAAATTATTTTTCCATAATTCTCCAACTTCCTTTGATATTTTTCAAAAATTAATTCTAGTGTGTAGCTTAAGAAATTAGCTACCTCGTGCTTAACTCCAAACATTTCCATCTCTTGGGATAACCTTATATATGTTAATGTGATGCTCCATTTTAAATTTCGTGGCAATCGGAGTTGTAGAACTCCGTTTATAGCGATTTCCGTCAAAAAATCACAAAAATTGTAATGGTCATAACTTGGTCGTTTTAACTCGGAATTAGCTCATTTTTGGACACAAGCTACATAATACCATATATTTTCATTTTCCAAAAGTCCGGAATTTATTTCACAATTTAAGTTGCCAAAACAGTCCCTGGACAGATCTGGACAGAAACTTTTTGACATGTTATAGTTTTGGAGTCCTTTACTAAATCTTAAATATAATGAGATCTGTAATTCCGATTAACGATCCGTCATTTTTTTTGGATTTTTATCTTTCTGATATTCAATTTTCATCTATCACAATCCATATTTGGACATGTTAAGCTCCCAGAAATTAGCCCGGAAGTGGCTTTTACAAACTGTCATTCTAACAGTTTTTATTACCTTTGTGTAGTTTGGGAGAAATCCCATAACTTGTTCAATATTCAACCTAATTGAGTAATTCCAAAGGGGTTTTATCCTTAACACATATATTTAGCTCCACAAATTGACCACACTCAAAGATTCAAAGTAGAATGAGAGATAAGGTCTTTTCCATATCATGCTTGGTTTTTCCAAAAATTTTGTTTTCGCAGTTTTGATTATGCTTCTTCCGAACGTCATAACTACTTCATCCGGAGTCGAAATTAGTCCGTTCCAGAGTCTATGGAAAGCTTATACAGTGTACTACAACATATCACAAGTCCAAAATTTTTAGAGTACCCTAACAAATCCAGAATGTTCTGTTTAGGGCAGCAGTCCACTAGATTATTCTTTGAAAAACTATTTTGGTTCTTCTTCTTCGTTCAAGCTCATCAACCTTAAAAATGGAAAGATCTAACCATAAAATATCATATATTATGTAGACCTACCCTCATATGACTCAAAATCATAAGTTCAACACTTGGTCAACCATAACAAAACATAAATCACAAATATCCATCATAGATTTCAAAAATCAAAAGCTAGATCATACTTTCTAGTTTTTAAACTTTTCCGGAAAAATTCTATTTTTCAATTTCTTTTGATTTCAAACAAATCAACACTCAATAAGGTTATATCTAAACATGAAACACTCATTAACACATAGATCTAAGGTTTTTGAGTTTAGAACTAGATATTCAAGGTTTGATATACAACCATCAAAAACTTACATAAACAAAAGGTTTATACCTTTGCTTCCCCTTCTTCATCTTCTCCATAGCTTGATCATGGAGCTTGGATGTCTCGCCTAAAACTCTCCTTCTCTTCTCCATGAGACTGTCGAAAATGGCCCTCTTCTCTCACTCACTCTCTCTCTCTCTCTCTCTTTTGTTCATGAAGAATACAAAAAGAAAGAAAGATGAAAGAGAAAAATAAGCTAGAGTTTTATTAGATGTGGATTATCTATACCCACTCTCTTTTTCCTCTTGTGATATTCGGCCATGTGGCCTCTCCATTGCTCACATAAATTCTCTCACTCTCTTAATTACCAAGAGATTACTTACCAACTTGAACGAAGATGTTGGCTAAATCACAAGATGACACATAAGAGGAGTTAGTAGATAAATCTTGCCCAATATACCCAATCTTTATATCTAATCTTGCCATGTATCCCATAAAATCATCCAATATTTCTTAGATTGCTTGAAATCTTGGTAAAATAAGGTGGCTTGTAAATTATAGTGACACATGTGAGGAGTTAGTGGGAGTTGGTGGAAAGTTGATGGAGAGTTGGTAACAAACTTTAGACAAATAAGAGACCAAAATAAATCTTAGTCACATGCTTAATCTCTCCTCCTTTTTTCCTTCTCTATCCACCGGCCATGTAAATCAATCATAGTCCAACACTTATAATAATATCAAATGTCCATCATGCCCTTCCTTCAATTGGGCTCTAAGTTTGGGCCACCCTTAAATCTTTTGGGCTTATCAATAAGAATATTTGAGCCACTCAATTAATGTATTGCTTGGGCCTCTAACCAATTTCATTGGCCAACACTTGGGCTATAAAATATACATAGTCCAATACCTTAAATTCTTATCCAACCCAAATCATTTAATTAAGGTTTTCATTTCCTCAATTATAACACAAATCTTTACTCATACACACTTATTTCCTTAACCCAATTAGACTTGCTATAATTAGGTTATCAAATTAATTAATCGAGATATATAAAATAAATCTCTTAGAATTAGTATATAATTAAATACTATTATTCCCGCAACTCATAACCCTTAAGTTATTCAATCATTCATTCCTAATATATAATTAAGTTGCCTTAGCTTCTCTTATTTAAAATTGCAATTACTGACGAATCCCTATCCGAACTTAGGGTTAGGGTTTCTAATAGTTCGTTAGATTTTACTAACTTAATCAACATATGATTAATATAACTTTAGGATTTGCTAAAGTTATAACTTATCTGATCAATCCTTGATCTTAAATCTTTACGATTCACATATGTAATCAAATATACCGACTAGTATTCACTTTGATACTTATCATTTCTATTCCCAAATTAGGGCTTCAATATCCGAATTAGGGTTTCGGACTCCCGGAACTGAAACTAGGGTTTCTAGAATCGATTTCTAGGGTTTCTTATCAGGCGTTAGGGTTTTCTAACTGAACGTTGACGTTCTTAATATATACTTAGGGTTTGACACATATATAATTAATCTGGTCAACCCTTGACCCTTAACCACATTTAGTAAACATACATATTCACATAAATCCTTAATCCTGAATAATTCACCTATATCCTTCACCGAATTTTGAAATCCTCAAAATTCAATCCCAATAACATCAAACGCATACACTTATTTTCTGTCTAGGTCTATTATTTGACCTTAAATCAATCATTTAAGATTTTAATAAATTGTCCAAATTCTCGGGTTGTCACAAGTTGTGTGCTGATGCAACATGGCAAAGTCATTATGTATGCGTCACGACAATTGAAGAATTACGAAAAACGATACCCTATTCAAGACTTAGAGTTAGTGACAGTAGTTTTTGCATTAAAGATATAGAGACATTATTTGTACAGAGAGAAATGTGAGATATACACGAACCACAAAAGTCTGAAATATATCTTCACACAGAAGGAGTTGAATATGCGTCAAAGAAGGTGGTTAGAATTAATCAAAGATTATAATGTGAAATTCTTCATCACCCGAGGGAAGGCAAATGTAGTTGCCGACGCTTTAAGTAGGAAAGGAAGGGAGAAATTGTTTTAACTGACAACTCATGAGGAGTTAATAAGAGCTATGGAGAAATTGGAAATAGAAGTGAAGGGACCCTAGAGGTCTGAAGAGAAATTATTTATAATGGAAGCTCCTCCGACATTGTTGGATAGAGTAAAGGAAGCACAGAAGAAAGATGGAGAATGTGAGAAAATTAGAAAAAGGACTACGGAAAATGTAAGACCCAAACTTTTATAAATAAAGATGAATTTTCTATAAATATCATTTTTGAATATTATGGAGTAAATTTGATATAATGTTATAGTTGTGGGTAATATTTATAAATTTTGCAAAGTACGCAAGTTGTTATATAATATTCGATTGGTCGGAAAATATTCGTTTTAACAAGGAATATTCGTACAACGGCACAATCATTGGTGGACCCCACAACGAAATTATTGTCGGATTGAGAAAACGACAAAAATACTTTATTAAAATAACGGCTGAAGTTTTACCGTTAACTGTTGAAACACGCGGTGTTAAAAGTACAGTAATACGTGTGGTTGTAAGTAGCACACGATATTGATTATTGATGCTTATGTGATATGTCACTCAGTTTTGTTTTATTGGTATTATTATGTAATAAAACAGAAAAGCTTTTTATATAAAACAGAATGCTTTTATAAAGTTATTCATTTTATTAGGCTAATAGTAAAATCTTTTTATATAAAACAGAATACTTTTATAAAGTTATCTATTTTATTAGACAATAATTAAAATATATTATATTTTATTATGCATAGTGTTTGCATAGTGTCTGCATAGTGTTTGCATAGTAAAATCTTTTATAAAGTTATTCGTTTTTATTAGATTATAAATAGAATATATTATATTTTATTTACAAGATTTTGCTTTAAATATGGACCATTAGATTAAAGTAAATCAACCTCGACCGTTCATGAGTTAGTTACTATGCAGTCCATTTTTCTATTAATAGAAGTTCATTCCTTCATTATTTCTTACGAATTCACTGAAACTCTAGAGAGAGAAATTATAGAAAAGCTATAGAAAAGTATTATGCTCCTTCCCTACTCTTATATTCAGTTTCTTTTACGGTAAGGGATATTATTTGTTGTACTCGTAGGGGGTATTATTTCTTTTGTATTCATGAAGAGAACTTCAGTTATTCTATTCTTTATTATTCTATTGGAATAACATGTATACGCGGACTTCCCTATACTTGGTGAAATTATCCTGTTATTCTATTCTTTATTATTCTGTTAGAATATCCTGTCTGTGCGTTTTATGCCGGACCTGGTTCCAGTCTTTATTATTCTGTTGGAATATCATGTCTGTGCGTTTTACGCCGGACCTGGTTCCAGTATTTATTATTCTGTTGGAATATCCTGTCTGTGCATTTTACGCCGGAGCTGGTTCCGTTATTTATTATTCTGTTGGAATAACCTGCATGTGCGGTCTATCGCGTGCATGGTGATTTCTTTTGTTATTTCATTCTTTATTATACTCAATTGATTAAAACTTTGACTTCTATACTCCATAAATTAGTGGAATATTCTTGGTATTTGCGCTTCATCCAGTATCTTTTCATAGAAATATTCTTCTGAGCATTCTTGAATTTTACTCTACAAAGTAGTATCATGTTGACAATTTGGACGTTATCAGTTCTAAGATAAATTAATTCTTGAACTTGTTTTATTGAATTCTTATATCATTGTCATCATCCTCATGTTTATATTTTATTGAAAGTCATTTGTGGCCTGTAGTGCATAGATGGACTTGGTATGATTATGACCATGGATTATTCGGTGTAATCATGACCGTAATGTTACAAATGATGTGGTAAAAGTCCTCATTGGCCTGTAGTGCATTGATGGAGTTTTTTTGGCATGATCATGACCATTAATGAATACACAAATATTCTTGGCCCGTAGTGCATGGATAATTATGGTCGTGATACTAAAGAATATCTTTGGCCGTAGTGCAGGGGTGATTCGATGATGTGGATTATTTATTAAGCTGAGTCTCAGCGATAAAAGTCATGAAAAACCTTTTAAACCATAGAAGATAGTAGATTTTATTCTCTACTTGACTCTTCTAATAGATTACTTGTTCTGCTGCAGTTAAATTTGATGTTTGTTATATTTTATCAGTTTAACACTGTTGAAGGCTAATGATAATTTATTCTATATTATCTTAGTCATAATATTTCTTGTTGGTCTAGTTGAGCTCACCCTTTCTTTCACTGTTCTCTTTAGAAAATGAGAATATAGCTGGGACAAGTCGGGGAACGGAGTGATGAACCAGATGATAGTATTAGTAGTCCTCACTATTCTGTTAAATAGTGTGAAAATAAATGTAATGAGGACCCCATTGAGTTTGTAAATTGTCTAGATGACAATATTTGTATTAAAACTCACAGCTCTCTTGTTGTATATTAAAGATTGTATTTGTATTCTGTACCATGTATTTGGTGACTCAGAATAGGTGATGTGTACCTATTTTGGGGGAGTCACAGAAAATGAGGAAGAAAAATTTCAAATAGATAAAGACGATATCTTAAGATTCGAAGGGAGAGTGTGGGTACCGGCGGTAACCGATTTGAGATAGGAGATTTTGCACGAAGCACACAATACGACATATTTTGTTCATCCAGAAGGCACTAAGATATACTGAGACTTGAAGCAACATTTTTGGTGGCCTAATTTGAAACGGGAAGTTGCAGAATGTGTTAGTAGATGTTTGACTTGTCAATGCGTAAAAGTAGAGCATCAGCGGCCAAGTGGGTTGCTACAACCGTTGGAAATACCAGAGTGGAAATGGGAGCATATTACGATGGATTTCGTGGTAGGACTTCCGGTCACACAGAAAGGGTTGGATGTCATTTGGGTTATCGTGGATCGACTTACAAAGACTGTACATTTTCTACAGATCAAGATCTGCTACAGTTTGAATCAGTTAGCGAGTCTGTACGTAAAGGAGATTATTTCACGACATGGAGTGCCGGTATCGATTGTTTCTGACCGAGATCCGCGTTTCACGTCAAAATTCTGGAAAAACTTACAAGAGAGGATGGGAAAACAGTTAAGGTTAAGTACTACTTATCATCCTCAGACAGACAGACAGAGTGAGTGAACAATACAAATGCTAGGGGATATGCTTAGAACTTACGTGATGGACTTCAAGGGAAATTGGGACGACCAACTACCCCTAGTCGAATTTGCAAATAATAATAGTTACCATGTGAGTATCGGCATGCCACCGTACGAAGCTCTTTACGAGAGGAAGTGCAGAATGCCATTATGTTGGGACGAAGTCGGGGAATGACGAATACACGGACCAGAGTTAGTACAACAAATCGCAGATGTGGAGACGGTAATAAGGGCTAGACTTGTGGCTGCACAAGATCGCCAGAAAAAGTATGCAGATTTGCATCGGAAAGACCGAGATTTTGAAATCGGCAGTTTTGTATTCTTGAAGGTATCTCCATGGAAGGGAAAGATTCGTTTTGGCAAGAAAGGCAAACTGAGTCCAAGATTCATAGGACCGTTCGAGGTACTCAAGCGAGTGGGCGAAGTAGCATACAAAGTTGCACTACCACTTGAGTTGGAGCACATCCATAACGTGTTTCACATATCTGTGTTATGTCCGTACAAGCCTGACTACAAGCACGTGATTTCTTATGAACTCATTCAAGTGGAGAAGAATTTAGCGTACGAAGAAATTCCTGTCCAAATTCTTGATAGGAAAGAGCAAACCTTGAGAAATAAAGTCATTTCTTCTATAAAAGTACTTTGGCGTAACCACGATGTCGAGGAGGCTACGTGGGAGTTAGAAGATAGGATGATGAGGGATTATCCCCATCTATTTATGTAACTTTATACAATTCTGGGACAGAATTTTTATAAGGGGGAGGATGTAATACCCAAGAATTTCCACGTATTATTAAATGAATATATTAAAGGAAATAATATTTATGTAAATATAAGTGTTACTGATTTATGAGTTGGTTAAATCAATTAATTCGTATTAAATCAATGGGTATTATGAAGTGTGATTTGGCAATGAGGATTGTGAATTGCCTTGTGTGGCCTATTGTGAAACGAGAAAATCCTTTAAGCAAATTAAAACGAGAATTAGGAAGATTAATCGGATTGATCATGAAATTTCATGTAGTTAATAAGTATTCTCTTAAATTTGTAGTGCTACTCATGTGGACAGTAATTCATGTTGTATAAAACAAGTTTAGCAATGAAGACTGGCACAGGCTGAAGCTAAACCAGTCTTGGTACTGTCAGGGCACGGCGCAGCTGCGCAGTCCCAGCAGTACAAACTGGCGCAGCTGCACCAATAGTAAGTTGGAGAAAAGTAATTTTTCCACTTTGGAAATTAAATGGAACAATTATGTGATATGTGTGACATTGTTAAACCATGATTTAAAGTATGTTATGTTCGATAACAGAATTGTTAATCCATTAATTAATATTAATTAATTGTGGTGGAATATGGATTACTTGGTAATTAATTCGTAATATACGACTATTATTATTCGCAATATATCCATAAATGTAATAAGAATATTATCGATAATTAATGGTTATGAAAATCCATAATTATATCAATAAGAAATGGATTAAATTATATTAGTGGTAATTAGTCAAGGAAAGGAATAAATTATTTATTTAACATAAATAAATAAGTTATTAATATAATAAGGTTATTATATGGTTATATGAGTGGTAGTGATCGTTATGGAACTACCCTGACAATAATACCTGACTGCATTATTTTATTGCGTGTATTTAATATACATAGATTATATGATGTGAGTATATAAATAACCCTAAATTCTCCTAATATGATAACAATTGGACATTAAAACCATTTTTATAAAAAAGTAACTAAATGTGTACAAGTGTAGAGCTAAGTGTTGCTGAGAATTTTCTCTTGTCCCATAATTAGTGTCACTAATTACCATGAACAGTAACTCAAGGCTAGAATACGTATTCTTCCAAAAAGGCCAAGCCTATTTCTTCTTCCAACTTTTTTAGCTGATGATCATGGTAGGGAGTGGTGGTCATCATGAGTTGCAACCACTATCTAACAACTCCTCCATAACCTTCATGCAATCCTACAATCCATGGGTTTGATTCAATGGGAAATTGCAATGTTTGTGTAAAAGTTCTTCTTTAAATAGCAGACATGTTTATCAGTTGGGTTGCTTGGAAATTGTCTGAGATTTGCTAAGTAGGAGATTGAAAGCATAGAAGCATTCTTAGATTTTAAGAGTTCAAGTAGTAGCAAGTTCTTTCACATTACAAAGGTATAATTCCATTACTAGCTTTCCAATTTCAGTTTCTGTAAACAGAGTTGTCGAGTTCTTGAAATTGAAAATTTTTGATTTTATAGAATTGGATGTTAGTAAGGATGAGTAAAGTTCATATGGTTGTTATATGACCTTACAAGCATGTTTAAACTGATATATGAGTGTTTAGGAATGATTTCGTAAGTAATTTATGTGTTTGGGCTAAACAGTTGTCGAGGTTTACTATTCCTGGCTTGAACCAGGTACAATACAGTTGCGCCATATTATGCGCCGACCTCTTAAATCAGTTTGAGCTTCTATTTTGCAAATTGTTACAGTACTATGCCATGTACTAGTATGCAAGCATGTTTTAGGGGTATATAGATTTATATGAACCTAATGTGAGCATGTTAGACTAGTTTAGCATGATTAAAGAAAGTGCGTAACTTATAATGGATTTAGGGACCTAGGAACGAACTTATTATGTATGTATGCCATGTATGTATACTGACTTTTCAAGCATGTTATTATGACTTAGAAATGCATGTATAAACCATTAGATGGTATTTATGAGGTTAGTAAGCAAGCATGAACATGTTGAACTTACTAGTGAGCTTTGAATGTGAATATTGTCAAACTATCTTGAGGACTAGAATCTAACATTTGTGATCATGTTTGATAACACTCTTAGACTCACTGATGTAGTATAAACGTACATATACCATGCTTGTGTATCACATTTCAAGAAAAGCATAAACGAAGTATATTTTCAACTAAAGCGGTGTTAGATTCACATATGTGTTATGAATACTTTCAAGCATGCCTAATATGAGTGTTATAGCTATCTTGTATGTTTAGAGATCTAGCATGATAGCCTTTGTGCTTTCATGACCTTGGATGACCTTAAATTGTTAAATTAATCAATTTAGAATTTTATTATGAAAGAAGGAACCTAGATTGACTTAAGAAGCATGGAAAGGCCTTTAACATGACAAATATAACATGTATGATTATTTTGGTCAAGCCGAACAGAAACCACAAGGCAGCATCTGAGTCTTGGCATAGCCAAAGGACGGCGCAGCTGCGCCGGTCCTAGGCTTAGCCATGGCGCAGCTGCGCCAGTCTGCAGTCATGATTTGGCCAATTTTGAAATCTGAACTTTGTCAATTAACTTGTATGGTACCTAAAATGCTAGAGGTGGTTTAAAACTGCTTGATAATGTTTTGCTTAAATGTCATTAGAAATGTAAGTTTAACTTATAAGAATAAACACAAGAATGGTAAAGTGGTATGTGAAAGCTTCTAGCATGCAGGTATGTTAGACTATAGGTATAAATGGTATGTTAAAGTGGGACAGAAACTGCAAGGAAACAGCTCAATCTTGGTCTGGCCAGGGGACAGTGCAACTGCGTCGTCCCTAGGCCTAGACAGGGCACAGCTGTGCCGTGCAGCAGTCACAAATGAGTTCTATTTTTGAATTAATGTTTGAAGTATGCCTACATGATGTCTTTAATGTGTGATATATGATCAGCATGCTACAGTAATGTGATAAGGAACATGCTATGTGATGTAAATAAAAGTTAATGTTGACTTTCGATTAATAAGTCCAAAAAGGTGTTTATATAATATCAAAACAAAGATATGTGTGTTGAACTTGTGATGACGTATAAACTGATTTTGTACCACATGTGCATACTTGAATCATGTCAAGCTTGATTAAAGGCTGTGTTAGCTAATGAACATCTTGAACATATAATACGCTATAAATAGAATTCAAAAGTGTTGATTTCTTAACGTGGATAAACTACGCTTAAGGCAAGTTCCTTAAAATTACTCCAATTATTATTGAGAAAGTTTCCTAACCATTACTCAATTTATATTATGCAAGTATTCTAACTCTTGCGTTACTTTGTTTAACGAATATTGTAAGCTTACCTCATTGAATGCAAGTTATCCTATTTATTCGTTCAATTGAGCTAGTATGTCTAAAACTATTGTGAAGACTATTATTCATGTTGAACTTAGTATTATTCTTGAAAATTGTGAAAGTGTCAATGCCATTTGACTCGGCTAGACTATATGGAAGTTTATAAATCTGTCCAAGCAAATTGATTGATGCGAAAATCTTAAAAACTGAGATGAACAACCCTTATGGTAAGGGGAATGTATGTTGTTGGAAACCCCAACACATGAGTATATTGTTATTGTGGTTGTGACACCCCCAAATCCTGGTACTTTATTACCTCAAGATTTGGTGTTCACGTAATCAAAACATTCATTTAAAACTACCCAATTATAAATAAAATTGAATAATAAACATGCCCATACAACAATTACATAAAATAATATCTCCCAGGTTATCTAACCTCTACAAACAATCATTCATGCAGAAAATTTAAAATAAACTCCATTACAATCTTTAAATCAAAGTCTGATTATAAAACTATCAAAACTATTACAAGTCTTCAGTACTTGTTCATCTTTTCATTTCCTTTACTGGTGCTAGGTACGTCACCCTTTCCATCTTTAGCTGTAATGATTTACAAGCAAGAGTGAGCAAACAAGGCTCACATGAAATAACAATGAATAACTTTTACATTCTCTGCCCATTTAGGGGCTCAATAGAACTGAACAATAGGTTCTATTAACATCTTAAACATTCCTTGCCCATTCAGCGGCTCAATAGAACTAAATAATATGTCCTATTAACATGTTAACATTCCTTGCCCATTCAGGGGCTCAATAGAACTAAACAATGAGTTCTATTAATATTTTAAACATTCACTGAGGGTCTAATGACCACGAACTTTGTCCACAGTTATAAGTAATCTTTCAACTTAAACTTTTACGGTCATACTACATTAATGACTTTAAGGTACTTAGGGGGATCAACCCTTCGTACATGTATTGTATACAAATATTTCAGCGCAAAGTACGAAACTAAGCGTAACCCCTATAAATAGAGTTGTTCATCTCAGTATTTTGAGTACAAGTCCGCCCCAAAGATAGTTTGGTTTGGATACACTTCAAGGTAATTTGGACTTCAACGGACATCAACTAAGGATTAGTTGAATAAAAGATAATAACACTATGTTATTGAATAATCATAACTGAATAAACATATCATTCTAAGTTCATACTTTAGGGATAATCTAATAGCATAACTATTGAATAACACATCATACCTTGCTTTGAACAACATTAAGCTAAGGTTACATCTTAGAATTTAATATCAAGCATGCACAACAAATAATAACTTGAACAATAAACTGATTCAACGGAATAACGATACTTGCATGCTAATATAACAAGTTTAGAGTTAGGAAAAACTTGCATAATCATAATAACTATCTCAACGAAAGTGTGGAGATGGGAAACTTGTATCATCTTGAATAACTGGATACAATGAAGTTGCTTAATGGAAATACTTTATAGCATATGAAATTTGTATAACGAAGCTTTAGGATTAGAAAACTTGCTTAAACACAATAAACTAACTCAACGAGAGTATGGAGGTAGAGAACTTGCTTAATGTAAAAAGATAGGTTTAGAAACTTGCACAATTATAAAAGTAGAGTTAGAGAACTTGCCTCGTGCGTAGGTTAAACAATTACTATTCACGTTCAGCCCAAGTCCTACACATACCATATGTATTGACAATACACATTAGTTACACTAACATTACCTTTATGAGTTACTTTATTACTCTTAGTATAGCTACTAACTAAGTTTAAGTTTAAACAACATCACATCTTTTCATGAACATTACTTTTTAACTTTAATACAACTACTTAAGTGATCATGTCATTGCACCACATGCACATTAACAACTTGATACAACATCCTATTACATGTCCAACATATTATTATTAAGTTATACTAATACCCAAAGGGTTGCACTTGCATTCGTGCATCCCGACGCCCTCCGATTCGTTCCAAATATACAATATTCCTAAAGATGGCCATTTTGACTACTGTTAAAGACCTCAAATTAAAAAACTTAAAGCATGAAAGTTGTAGGTCTATTCGTCCTCGCTCCGGATCATCTTGAATCAACTCAATCGGAGTTCGTATGAGAAAGTTATGGTCATTTTACTACAGGAAGTCAAAATTGTCCGTCTCATACCACTTTTCCAGCGCTGGGGAGCGAGAAAATGGTGCCAGGGCACGAATTCCAGCTTTGGGGTGCGAACTTCTGGCCTATTTTTGGCGCTAGGGCACGAAATTTGGCGCTGAAGCGTGAATTTTGACGATGGGGCGTCGAAACTCACAGAACCAAAATGAAGAACAGAACCAAAGCTACTGTCTTAAATTTGTAACAACAATTCGCCCCAAACAACATGTATAACTAATATAAACTACACATAATTGCTAACAATTATCCATATACAAATTTCCAACAATTGAACAACAAATTTAAAAGACTTAAATCACTAAAATAATATTTGGTTAAAACTCAAAACTCCATTGTTGATATCTAAAGTACAGTGAACGAAATTTTCACTGTTATCAACCAAATTTAAGTCCTTTGAAATACAAGTATACCAACATATAACAAATTAACATGTATAGTTCAATTCCTCAGTTAGCATACATAACTTTTGATATTTCTACAAAACATATATTCATATATATATACTTCACTGAACAAATCAATTTCTTCCTTTAGCCTATAATTAGCATACAGTCATATATATATATATATATATATATATATATATATATACATATACACAGATACATATGCTAGTGATAACAATTGCAACTGTACACATACATGCTGCTCTAACCAATTATACAAACATAGTTTTACAGAGAGTTTTGTAAACATCTTATACACCGTAAAGTTGAAGAACACAGAGACATTAGGCATCATAAAACCACAATATATATATATATATATATATATATGTACATAAATTAAGGTTAGAGAAACCCACCTTTTTGCTTGCTTACAAATCTTTGTTAACGGACTTGCTTTGAAAATCACGTTCTCTCTCAAACTCTGAACTTCTATCTTTTTTCTCAAAACTCTCTCTAGCCCTTCTTTCTTTTCTCAATAATAATTTAGACTACTAACCACGTAACTCAACTGATATCCAATAGGCATAACATAAAACGGACATGGCCATAATAAGCCTAATCAATAATAACATCAGTTATAAAAATATATAACGTACCATTTATATATATATATATATATATATATATATATATATATATATATATATATATATATATATATATATATATATATATATTATTTAGTTTATTTTATAAACAATTTAAATTTTAAAAATCCAAAAGCCATAGGGCTTTGTTTGGCAATTCCCTTTAAAATAAAATAGTTTATATCCTTAAGCTTTGTTTGGGTAAAACTAAATTAAAATTACTTTAATTTATTTTAATAACTCTTTATAACATAGTTATTTGTCACTCTTTATGAAATAAAAATTTATTAAATAAATTACTTAATCACATAACTCAATCCACATAACACATTAACTATTTAACAAATAAATAATTAACTAATAACATTAATTATTTAGCAAATAAATAATTAACTAAATCAACTCAATCAATTTAAACAATTAATTATTCAATAATAAACACATCCAATAAATATTTATATAAATCAATAAATATTTATAACTTACATTTAAAAAATCTGGAAGTTATAGTGGTGTTATGCATAACTTGGAGTATTGTAGACTGATCCTCTATAGTACTTGTTTCTTTTGGGTTATCAGTTTAATATTTGTAATTCTAGTAGATGTTCAATAGTCCTTAGTGACTACTCAGTATAAATTGTTATCCAGTCAGATACGTTGATAGCCTTTGAATTCATATATCTCTGTTGATTTATATTGAATTATCGTTCTTATTGCAAGAATTGTTGATATTCGTTATTCATGATGTTATTCTGAAACTATGAAATATCTTAGAGATGATACTTCAATATTTCAAACTTTTGATATAAAAAACTCCTTATCCTTGTTGTATATTACTTGCTGGGCAATTTGTGCTCATTCTTATTTATTTAAAACCTTTCAGTTAAGGCGGAATGGGGAGGTGTATCTGGGAAAGACAAAGGCAAGGCTACCGACTAGCTTGTCCCTTTTTGTGTTTAAAATCTATTATGTTGTATTAAGACTATTCTCAGACTATGTTTAAGCTTAAGTATGATTATGCAATAAGTCTTTATTCGATATTATTATGTAATCTATTAAGAACTGTAGGTTGCAAGACTTTGGGGAATAATTATAATAAATCATTGTATATTATTCTAAATTAGATCTTTCGTTGTGAATGTGTGATTTTAGTTATTATGGTAATACTTTGAGAACGTGACGAACCGAATTCGGGTGACCAAGTGGAGGTCAGAATTTGGGGGCGTCACATTCTCCCAACGGAGTTTCAACAGATAAGTCAAAGTCTAATTTCTCCGTAGTCAAATTTAACCGTTGAGCGCAAGTAGGAGAAATAAAAGAATGGGTAGAATCGGTATCAAATAAGGTATATACTTCGCTAGAGTTTACGATAAGCTTACCCGTGATGACCTCGTTCGAGTTCCTTACTTTCTGGGAGGTCACAACAAATGCTCTCCCTTGAACAAATGGTTTTGACTTGTCTGGGATGAAATTTGGTGTCACCGTTCCAACTGGACATGGCTTCCATATACGATAAAATCTAGCTAGGTGACCTTCTCTTCCACAATTGTAACATATTTTGGACTGTTGCGAACAATTTGGACTGATATGTCCCTCCCCTCCGCATTTAAAGCATTTGATAGGTGGTCGTTCTCTTTCCTTAATAACGGGTGTTGTTGCTGACGTCTTTCCATCATTGTTGAATCTCCTCTTCTTGAAATGTCCAATTTTATTGTCTTGGCCATGATTACCACCGAAGTGGTTACCATTTCTGGCATGTTGATTCCCTCCACGTTTATTGTCACCGCTTCAATGACTGCTACCACTAGTATTATCATTTTGCCGACTGCTCTCTCTTTGTTGGGTTGACTCGTTATCGCGCTCCAATAACTGAGCCCTATTTACAACATCTTAATACAAACATAGTTTATGAGAAATTATGTATTGACTTATCTCGGGTTTCAAACCTCTTGGAAACATCCGTGTCATTCTTTCCTCATTATCAACCAAGTGGGACGCATACTGAGACAACTCGGCAAACTTAGCTTCGTACTGTGACACGATCATATTGTTCTGCTCTAGTTTGATGAACTCTACCTCCTTCATGTGATGAATACTTTCGGGAAAGTACTTGTTATTGAACAGTTCTTGGAACTTCTCCCAAGACATTTTGAGTGCGGCAGGCTGGGTACGCTTTATAGATTCCCACCAGTAATTTGCCTCTCCTCACAACATGAAGGTGGCAAAGGGAACCTTTTGTTCCTCAGAGCATCCTAAGACATCAAATATCTTGGTGATCTGCTTTATCCACGTCTCCGCCTTAAATGGTTTTGGATTTTCAATAAACTCCTGTGGTCCCAGCTCTTTAAACTGATTAGCGGTGACCGTCCGAGAGTTGCCAGTATTTTCACCTGGATTTTGCACAAGAGTCTCTCTTGCCTGATGTTGTACGAATTGCAGAAAGCTCCTAAACATTATGTCGTTCGCCATTTGGTCGGTGTTGTTGTTCACCTGAGAATTATTGCCTTCCTGATGCACATTATCCTGGGTGTTGATCTGTGGTGACTCAACGGTCTCCCATGCTCCATTGATATTCTCAACATTATCGGATGTCATTTTCAAACACTACCACAAAACAAGGGTTAATTGACATGCCACATATTATCCTTATATCTTGACCGACCATTTAAATAACAAATAAACTTAGGTAGGTCATACTAGCGAAGGAATTACCCGTCTCCCCCCTCCTAGTTCTAGTCTCACATCTCAGCCAAGGATAATATCTCAAAGCTTTGATACCAACTGTGACGCCCCAAAAATAGGTATACATCACCCATTCTGAGTCGCCAAATACATGGTATAGAATACAAATACAAATACAAACTTAAATATACAACATGAGCTATAAGTTTTAATACAAATATTGTCTTCTAGGCAGTATTCAAACTCAAAATAAGTCCTCAATACATTTATTATCACACTATTTCACAGAATAGTGAAGACTACTAATGCAAATATCTGGACCGTCACTCCATTTCCCGACTAGTCCCAGCTATATTTCTCATTTCCTGAAGAGAATAATGAAAGCAAAGGGTGAGCTCAACTAGCCTAGTAAGAAATATTATGACTAAGATAATGCAAAATAAATTATTGTTAGCCTTCAACAGTGTTAAACTGATAAAATACAATAGACATCAAGTTTAACTGCAGCGTAACAAGAAATCTATTAGAAGAGTCAAGTAGAACATGAAATTTACTATCTTCTATGATTTAAAAGGTTTATTAATAGTTTTATCGATGAGACTCAACTTAATAAATAATCCACATCATTGAATCATCCCTGAACTACGGCCAAGGATATTCATTAGTATTACGACCACAAATTATCCATGCACTACGGGCCAAGGATATTCGTGTTTTCACCAATGGTCATGATCATGCCAACAACAGTCCATCAATGCAGTACGGGCCAATGAGGACTTTTACCAGCATCATTTGTAACATTATGGTCATGATTATACCGAATAATCCCTGGTCATAATCATACTAAGTTCATCTATGCACTACGGCTAAAGATGACTTTCATAACAATATAAGCATGAGAATGATAGCAATGATATAAGAATTCAATTAAAAGAAAGCAAATGATAAATTGTAACAGATTTATAATTTAATTTATCCAGAATTCAATAATGTCCAAATTGTCAACGTGATGCTGCTTTGTGGAGTAAAATTCAAGAATAATATTGTATCAAAAATGATTTGGACCGAAAAAAAATAAATTTTTATCATGCATAGTACCCCGGGTGAATAGTAACTAAGTGAATAGTACCCCGTGAATAGTACTTTGAGAATAGTAACCCCGTGAATAGTACTCCGGCATGAAAAAGTTGAAATTTATCAAGAGTGCTCATAATAATATTTTCATGAAAAGATACTGGATGAAGTGTAAATATCAAGGATATTCTACTAATTTTATGCAGTATAGAAGCCAAAATTTTAATAAAATGAGTGTAGAATTTAAAATCTGAAACGAAATAATATTACTTACATACTACAGAGTATAGAAGAAAATATTATTTCATATGAATACTGAACAAAAATAATATCCCTTACCTTAAAATGAAGAGTATTCCGACTGGTAGGGTGGGGATATTCTTGAAGAAAACTTTCATTATTTTCTACGCTCAAAGCTTTCTAAAACTCGAAAGAAATACTCTCAATATTGTAAAAGAAGAATTCTTAGATTCTGGTGTAATTTTTAATTCTAACTAAGCATCCTATTTATAGGAGAATGGAAAGGATACTATTTGAATTTTTAAAAAATCACGGGTGAATAGTAACTATCACAGACGCTCGGCCAAAAATTTTAAAAAATTTTAACTTTACTATGCAAATAATATGCATGCACTATGCAAACACTATGCATAATAAAATATAATATATTCTATTTTTCATAAAAAACAAAAAACTTATAATAATATATATAAAATTTGTACACCCGTGAATGCAAATTTTCTCCCCTGACAAATTTTATTTTCCAACATGTGGGCCCCACATGTGGGCCCCCACCTATTATTATTATATTATATATATATATATATATATATATATATATATATATACCGAATAACTTTCTATCGATTATTTTGAAAAATAGATAAATGGAGGGTCCATAAAATAAGCAAAATTTACATCAAATACTTCATAAAAAAATCCCCTCAATATTTTTAACAATATTTATTCATCATTATTATTATTTGCAATATTTAACAATCAGATCATTCCCAGGAAAGATGGGGGTTTCCAATAAGGATTTCTCACTATTAGCGAGAAATTAGGTGACCAAACATCTCCTCGATAGAACTTTTTAGGCATCGTCAATATTGCAAATAATATTATGAATAATTGTATCGTCTCAATTATTGATTTAACAATATATAAAATATCGACAATAATTGAATCAAATAACGTGAGATACTATGCAGCAATTACTGTAGCAATAACTGAATAAAACAGAGTGACTTCTTACGTAAGCATCAATAATCAATATTAGTAATACGGATGGTTGCATAGTAGCACACGATATTGATTATTGATGCTTACGTAAGAAGTCACTCTGTTTTGTTCAGTTATTGCTACAGTAATTGCTGCATAGTATCTCACGTTATTTGATTCAATTATTGTCGATATTTTATATATTGTTAAATCAATAATTGAGACGATACAATTATTCATAATATTATTTGCAATATTGACGATGCCTAAAAAGTTCTATCGAGGAAAGGGGTTTGGTCACCTAATTACGCGCCAATAGGGAGAAATCCTTATTGGAAAGCCTCATCTTTCCTGGGAACGATCTGGTTGTTAAATATTGCGAGTTATAATAATAATGAATAAATGTTGTTAAAAATATTAAGGGGATTTTTTTTTATGAAGTATTTGATGTAAATTTTGCTTATTTTATGGACTCTCATTTACCCATTTTTCAAAATAATCGGTAGAAAATTATTTAATATAATCAAAGTGGGGCCACATGTGGGGGCCACATATGGGGCCCATGTGTTGAAAAATAAAACATGGGGGGAGAAAGTCTGATGGTTCACGTGGGGTGGAATTTGTGTGTGTGTGTGTGTGTGTGTGTGTGTGTGTGTGTATATATATATATATATATATATATATATATATATATATATATATAGGACTGATATACATATATATATGTTATTTAAATGAATCACGGGGGGTTATCAAGGTGGAATCACGGGGATGTATCCCGTGAGGCATATGTCTTATGTATAATATATATATATATATATATATATATATATATATAGGATCAGGTCCGGACCTCCCGGACGGGAGAAAATCCAGACCCAAATTTTTTTTTTTGTAGAACAACTAAAAAAATATATATATAGAACTGAAATTTTTCCATAATACAGTGTTTTGGGTGTGTTTTTAATACCTACACCAACCAATGTATGTACAGTCTGCCAAACTGTACAGAAATGTTTTGGTATAGGCATCCAAATCACGCCAAAAACACTGTATTATGTAAAAATTCCAATTCCATAAAAAAAAATTTAGTTGTTTCAAAAAAAAAAGCAAAAAAAAAAAAAAAAGTCCCGATTTTGTTAAAATCCGGGATTCCGGACTATATATATATATATATAATTTAAAGTTTTCGTTTTACTAGAATATTTTATTGCATAGTACAACATAGTATAATAAAAAAAATTCATAAAATTCGGCCGAACGTCGCCTGTGACTTTTCCTTTACTATGCATCCAAATAGTATCTTTTCCATTCTCCTATAAATAGGATGCTTTTTTAGAATTGAAAATCACACCAAAATCAGAGAATTCTTCTTCTATAATATTGAGCGTATTTCTTTCGAGTTTTAGAAAGCTTTGAGCGTAGAAAACAGTATACGTTTTCTTCAAGAATATCCCCGCTATACCAGTTGGAATACTCTTCTTTTCAAGGTAAGGGATATTATTTTTATTCAGTATTCGTATGAAATAATATTTTCTTCCATACTATGTAGTGTGTAAGTAATATTATTTCGTTTCAGATTTTGAATTCTATACTTATTTTTTTGTTAAGTTTTGACTTCTATACTCCATGAAATTAGTAGAATATCCTTGATATTTGCGCTTCATCCAGTATCTTTTCATGGAAATATTATTCTGAGCATTCTTGATAAGTTTTAACTTTTTCATGTCGGGGTACTGTGATAACCCGGGATTTCGAATAATCCAAATTTTACGAATAATTTTATTATTATTATTAATATTAATATTAATTATCAATATTTTATTGTGTAACTATGATATGAGTTTAGAGAATGAGACAATTTGTGTATTGACTGAGATATTAGAGTAGAGTTGTGCTTAACAGCTTTAGAAACCCTAACCCTAAGTCCGGATAGGGATTCGATAGAAAATATAATTAGAATAATTATTTTAATATGTACGTGTTTGTACTGTATAGATATATCAATCAATGATTGATTGGATAACGTTTAAAATTAGTAAAACCTAATAATAGATTAAAAACCCTTATCTCAGGATTAGAAACCCTAACGTACCGTTAGAAACCCTAATCGAAAGCAAGGAAAACCTAATTTTATATTCGGGAATCCTAGAACCCTAATTAGGAAACCCTAATCGTAATTAGTAAGCTTAATGTGTTTATTAAACTTTAATATGATTAGATAAGCCTAATTATATTTTAGTTATTTTGATTTCTATTTTTACAAACCCTAATTGTAATTTAGAAATTGTATTTTTCTAATTAAAACCCTAATTTCATATTCGGGATTTTTAAACCCTAATTAGGAAACCCTAATCTTAATTAACAAGACTAAAGTGACTAGTAAATGTTAATATAATTAGAAAACCCTAATTATATTTTAGAAATATTAATTTCAATTTAAAACCCTAATTTTATTTTAGAAATCTAATTTTTCTTTTTAGAAACCCTAATTAGAAAAATTCTTGAATTTCAGGTTTGTAAAACCTAAGGGTTAGAATCTTAGGGTTAAACCCTAAGGGTTTGGACAATTGACCATAATGCCATTAAATTTAAATTACAAATGACAAAAGTACCCTTTATTGATTTTTTAAGGTAACTTGTAAAATTTGTTAAGAGCTTTAGTGGTTGACCAACTCTCTTGACTTTGTGACTCCAAATCTCAGCAAATCTGATCCAATTGACACCTAGCATGCTTGTATACAATGTATCTAAGTTATATAAAAGAATTAGAGAGAGAAAGTGTACCCATTTTGTTTAATTTCTCTCCAAGCTCCTACCAACTCCCTCTCACACAAAAACCTCCGAAAATCTAAGTTAGATCAGTCACAATATCAGTCCTTAAAACACCAAAATCAGATTGGAGAGTACAAATCAAGGATTGGATAAGAAGAGGTATAAACCTAAACCCTACCTTTGAACTTGTATGCTACGGTAAAAATTGTGTTTTTGTGTTTATATAAGTGTTATAAGATGTTTTTAGATGATCTATGATGATCTATCATAGATCCATAGCATCAAAGTTGGTAAAAATTGAAGTTTTTCAAAACATGTCCAAGAACAAATTTTGTGGTCTGACAAACTAATGTCAGGCGCCCCAGATTCTTGTTCGTTTGTGAATTTTGTTGTTTTAAGCTTTATACTTGTAGCCTGTCAAGTCGTCTGTGATCTGGGAGTTGAATCCAAGCCATTAGATTTCCAGATTTCAAGTTATAGCCGGTCAAAGGCAGTTGACGGACCATGACCGAGTGAAATTCTGGGCAACCCAGAAACTGTTTACCAGAGTCTGACAAGATGTTCAAATGACTAGATCTGTCAGTGTTTACACGTTTTATTGTTGTTGATGTAGATATGTTGTAGCCTGTAATATAGACTCCAAGTAAATGCCTTTAGATTCCATAAACATCTAATGGATTGGTTTTAATGGGTGGTCAAAGTAGCCCATCTGATCACGAATCACTTTTCTGGAAATTCCAGAAAGTGTATGAATATGATCTCTGACCATGTTTGACCGGATCGTATCTGATGCATTTGTTATATTTGGATTGTAATTGTGTTATCTAGTTGTTCCTTGACACGAGCCCTACATGTTTGAACCAATAAAGTACCTGATTGATGGGCAGAACACCAAATTAATCGAGCCCCAAAGTTGTACCCTGAAGCTGCCTGGGTTTCTAAGTTACCCAGAAAGCCCAGGAGCTGTCTGACAACAAGTTTGCGAGATCCAATCTTCTTGATGGTTTGTTGAATGACCTAAATGATAACTGATAATTGTAGTGCTACATAAACACTACACAATTGAGGTTTAAGTTGGCCCTGTAGAGTCATGGATTGAAATCTAAGGCTGGTCAAACAAGGCAGGTTGAACACGAAGTTGTCAGTGTTCTTGAGCTCAAGAACACCAACAACGACGCTAAGTGTCGCTAAAGGGTTATAGCGACAAGTTTTATTTTTTTTATTTTTGGAATATTCCAGAAATTAATTAAAAATAGGAAATAAATTATAAAAATTATTAAAAATGGTTTTAAAATTATTTTAAATTATGAAAAAAAAATTGACCAATTGGAATATTTTTCTTTAATATTTGTAATTATTTAAATATTAAAGGTATTTAATTTATTTACTTAGTATATTAAATAAATTAGAAGAAAATGATTTAATATTATAAAAAATCATTTTAAATAAGAATAAAGTATTTAAAAATATTTTGAGTTATAAAATGTGACTTTTAATATTTTTAGAGAATTTTTATTAATAATTTAATATTAATAATATTAGATTTATTTGATTATTAAATTAAATAAATAAGATAAAAAAATTTTTAAAAATTATTTAAAATAAGAATAAAGTGTTAGAAAATATTTGGAGTTAGAAAATATAAATTTCAATAAATTAATATTAATGATGTTAGATGTATTTAATTATAATATTAAATAAATAAATTAAAAATGGTTTTATTGATTTAAAAATCAATTAAAAATGAGTAAAATGAATTAAAAATATTTTAAGTGATAATTAATTACTTTTAATATTTTTGATGATAATTTCATTATTATTTAAATATTAATGGTGATGATTTAAAAATGATTTTAATTATTTTAAAAATCATTTAAGTAGAATATTAATGATTTAAAAATATTTTAAGTTATTAATAATAACTTTAATATTTTGACAATTATGTTATTAATATTTTTGTATTATTAAATATTAATAATGATAAGATTATTTGATAATTAAATCATTTAAAAATGATTTAAGTGTTTGAAAAATTATTATAAATTATAATAATTGTTTATTAATTATTAAAAGCTTCTGAAAAATATTATAAACGATATTTGAGTTATCTAATATAATATTGAAGCTTTGAAACCGAATTTAAGTGACAATAACTGTGTTAATTATTGGATAGGGTAACCAAAACACCGAGAATGGACCGAAATCCAACCATGTCGAAATAGTTAGACGTGTTAAGTGTTTATATAGGTTATAAACACTAATGTGGCTATGTGGTAATGTGCCTAGAAGAAGTTTGACTGTGAATCACAGTGTTACGTGTTATGAATTCATGTGCTAATTGTGAGACCGATATTATTGGTTATAGGCTCTTACGAACGCAGATAAGTTTATTATGTAGCAGTAGTCAACGCGGAAGGCAAGTTCCCTAACTCAACCTTGAGTTATATTCATTCAATTATTATAGTGGTTAATTATTGCTAATTATACCATGTCCAGGGATTTATTGTTGATTAAATCACAGTTAGTGCATGTTTAATAATTCAAATTGAATTACTGATTCGGAAAATATATATTCGTAGAATTATTGTTGTTGGATATTCATATTCGTAGAAAATAGAATTGACAGTATAGATAATTCATGTTTATTGTCAAATTATGTTGAGAAATGTCTTAGCTAATTATTCTGGCTAGACGAACATTTGTCAGAACTTGATAAATTCGAAAAGAGAATTCAATTGTTATTACTAGATCGATGTCAATTATTTCGGCTAAATCGATAAGTAAATAAAAATTGAAATCATTAAATTTCGTTGTTAAATCAAATCTTGATTCTAAGACTGAGAAGAACAACCTTCTATATAAAGGGAATATTTTAGGTCGTATATTCGGCCATTGTACACTGTTAAGTATTATGCATAATATAGGGTATAATAAAGCTGATCACTTATTATAATTGCAGAGGGGTATGATTTAACCTTTATGGTTATCTGATACGCCTGCGTATGTATCAAAGTAAATCTTTGATAGATTCCCGAGAAAATAAGTTCAAAGATCTGGTGAGATCACTCAGCATAAATCTGGAAAATAATTCACTTTGTTATTGCATAGAATTGATTCTTGTTTATTCAATTGAATATCGTAGAAACTTTGAAAGCGTTGTACTCTTTCATTAACAGATTATTGCGTTGCCTAGAATTCGAGAAGACATGTTATTAATTAACAATTTGTTCAGCTATTTCAAAGTTCTCCGAACTTTGGTTTCATTCTATCAAAATAGATAGTCTGTTCTTATTGATTCGTATACATTTATTATATGGTTTAACTTGCGGGGCAAACTAGTTGCTCACCCTTGCTAAATAAAATTTTTCAGCTAAGGACGAAGTTGCAGAAGGTGCAGTAAAGAACAAAGGCAAAATGCTGGAGTAGTTATAATAAACTTATTATTATGTTATGTTTGTAAACCCTTTTTGTATATCTAAGGGGTATGTTTGTAATGTTAAGGTTAGCGGACCTGGGACTAATGTATTAACAACATATCTTAATGTGATATGTATTACTATTTCTATATGAATGGGGTCAGGTAACCCAGATTTGGGGGTGTCACAGGTATTATTCACGGGGTTACTATTCCTGAAGTTACTATTCACAGAGTACTATTCACTCAGTTACTATTCACCCGGGATACTATTCATGACAAAAATTAATTTCTTTTTTGTCCAAATCATTTTTGATACAATATTATTTTTGAATTTTACTCCACAAAGCAGTATCATGTTGACAATTTGGACATTATTGAATTTTGGATAAATTAAATTATAAATTTGTAAACATTTATAATTATTTTCTTTTAATTGAATTCTTATATTATTGTTATCATCCTTATGCTAATATTGTTATGAAAGTCATCTTTAGCCCTAGTGCATAGATGGACTTGGTATGATTATGACCAGTGATTATTCGGTATAATCATTACTGTAATGTTACAAATAATGTGGTAAAAGTCCTCATTGGCCCGTAGTTCATTGATGGACAGTTGTTGGCATGATCATGATCATTGGTGAAAACACGAATATCCTTGGCCTGTAGTGCATGGATAATTTGTGGTCATAATACTAATGAATATCCTTGGCCGTAGTGAAGGGATGATTCAATGATGTGGATTATTTATTAAGTTGAGTCTCGGCAATAAAACTGCTGATAAACTTTTTAAATTATAGAAGATAGTAGATTTCATGTTCTACTTGACTCTTCTAATGGATTGCTTGTTACGCTGCAGTTAAACTTGATGTCTATTGTATTTTATCAGTTTAACACTGTTGAAGGGTAACGATAATTTATTATGCCTTATCTTAGTCATAATATTTCTTACTGGGCTAGTTGAGCTCGCCCTTTACTTTCATTGTTCTCTTCAGGAATTGAGAATATAGTTGGGACTAGTCGGGGAACGGAGTGACGGTCCAAATGTTTGCATTAGTAGTCAGCACTATTATGTGAAATAGTGTGATAATAAATGTATTGAGGACTTATTTTGAGTTTGAATACTGCCTAGAAGACAATATTTGTATTAAAACTCACATCTCATATTGTATATTTAAGTTTGTATTTGTATTATGTACCATGTATTTGGCGACTCAGAATGGGTGATGTATACCTATTTTGGGGGCGTCACAGTTGGTATCAGAGCTTAGGGATATGATCACTGGCTAAGATGTGAGACTAGAACTAGGGGGAGAGATGGGTAATTCCTTCGCTAGTATGACCTACCTAAGTTTATTTGTTATTTAATTGGTTTGTCAGAATATAGGGATAATATGTGTGTGTCAATTAACCCTTGTTTTAGTGGCAGTATTTGAAAATGATTTTCGAGAATGTTGAGAATAGCAGTGGAGCATAGGAGACCGTTGAGTCACCTAGGATAATGTGCAACAGGAAGACAATAATCCTTAGGTAAACAATAACACCGATCAAATGATGAACGATGGGATGTTTAAAGGCTTTATGCAATTCATGCAACATCAGGTATAAGACCCCAACTCTTATGAAGAAAGAATAATTTTCTCGAAATATATTTTTGAATATTATGGTGTAGATTTGATATAATGTTATAGTTGTGGGTAATATTTATAAATTTTGCAAAGTAAGCAAGTGGTTATATAATATTTGATTGGTCAGGAAATATTCGTTTTAACAGAGAATATTCGTACGATGACACAATCATTGGTGGACCCCACAACGGAAGTATTGTCGTAGTTAAAAAATGACAGAATTATCTTTTTATAAAAATAACGGCGAAAGCGTTACCATTAAAACTGTTGAACTACCCGGTAGTAAAAGTACAGTAATACGCATGGTTGTATAGTAGCACACGGTATTGATTATTGATGCTTACGTGAGAAGTCACTCAATTATAATCAATTATTGCTACAGTAATTGCTGCATCATATCTCTCATATTATTGATTCAATTATTGTCACAATATCATCTACATAATATTTATTATTATTAAAACAATAATTGAGACGACAAAGTTATTCATATTATTATTTGCAATATTGACAATGTCTAGAAGTTCTGTCAATGAGAGGTTTCTTCACCTAATTGCGCGCCAATAAGGAGAAATCCTTATTGGAAAGCCCCATCTTTCCTGGGAACAACCTGGTTGTTAAATATTGTGAATTATAATATTAATGAAGGCTAATGATAATTTATTTTGTATTATCTTAGTCATAATATTTCTTACTGGGCTAGTTGAGCTCACCCTTTCTTTCATTGTTCTCTTTAGGAAATGAGAACGTAGCCGAGACTAGTCGGGGAACGGAGTAACGGTCCAGATGATAGCATTAGTAGTCATCACAATTCTGTTAAATAGTGTGACAATAAATGTAATGAGGACTCCATTGAGTGTGGATATTGTCTAGATGACAATATTCTTATTAAAACTCTTAGATTATGTTTTGTCGTGTTTTACACTACTATTGTATAATTAAGTTGTATTTGAATTTTGTACCATGTATTTGGTGACTCAAGATGGGTGATGTATACCTATTTTGGGGGCATCACAGTTGGTATCAAAGCTTAGGGATATTGTGACACCCCCAAATCCGGGTACTTCAATTCCATGGGATTTGGTGTTCACTGTACAAATATCATCTATCTATCTACCCATAATAAATGCAAACCACACAATAGATAGAAATAATAATAAATCTCCTTAAGGGTTACAACATCCAAATAATAATAATACAATCCCAGGTTAAACTAACCATAAACATCTGTGCGGAATCATAAATAAACAAGTCTTAAATAACATCAGTAACTCAAGTCTTAAACATAAATACACCATCTAATAAAAATTACAAGTCTTCATCACTTGCTAACTTTGCCCTTGCCTTTACTAGTGGAAGGTTCATCGGTTCTTTCGTTCTTAACTGCAATATTATTATTAACCAAGAGTGAGCACTATTGCCCACAAGTATAATAATGAATTAACAGTATAATAACATGCAAGTAAATCAAAAAATATCTGAATAAAAGCTCAACATCTGAATCAAGAATGAATAACAAGAATCAAAAGAATTTTGAGGGTCATAAGACCTTGAACTATGTCATAGGTTATCAAGGGTTATACTTGAAACCTTTAACATTCATAAGACTATGGACCTTTTTTCTCGCACTTAGGGGGATCAGCCCTTAGTACCATACTGTGCATAATATCTTAACGCTAACGCATAAGTAAATCCCTTTGCAGGGTTGTTCATCTCAGTTTGAAATTTGAGTCCGCACCAAAGGAAGTTTAGTTTGGATAATTCAATAAGGGTTCTGAAATTTAGAACGTTCATCAACTAAGGACTAGTTGAATCAATAAAATTCACCAGTCTAATAAGGTTCAACAATAATGATATTAAATTCGAATAATAATCTCAAGAAGTATACAATAGAACAATTATTGTATAACTGAATCATGCTTTGAAAAGATAATAAATCTTTAATATAACAATTGAACTTGAATAATAGTAACGATAATTTACTCGAGGTAACTAATAACTTGAACAATAATGACAAGTAGGGTTAGAAAACTTGCCTCATGTGTAGGCTAAACGATTACTACTTCCGTTCACCACAAATCCTACACACATACCATATGTATTCACGACATTCATTAGTTACATTTTTATTTAATTATTTAATATAAACTCCACTTTATTTAACAAATCATTACCCTTCTAGTTTAATTACTTAATTAAATTAGAATATTTTCATTCTCTTACTATTATTACACTCGAATAAATTATTTTATAATAATTTCCATCGAATATTTATTTTATTCAATAAATATTTTAATTAAAATATTTATTTATTTTATAAATATTTTAATAATAATTTTCATCGAATATTTATTTTATTCCATAATATCTCAATTAAAATATTTAATTTATTTTATAAATAGTTTAATAATAATTTTCATCGAATATTTATTTTATTCCATAAATATCTCAATTAAAATATTTAATTTATTTTATAAATAGTTTAATAATAATTTTCATCGAATATTTATTTTATTCCATAAATATCTCAATTAAAATATTTAATTTATTTTATAAATATTTTAATAATAATTTTCATCAAATATTTATTTTATTCCATAAATATCTCAATTAAAATATTTAATTTATTTTATAAATATTTTAATAATAATTCTCATCAAATATTTATTTATTTATTTTTATTTTTTTATATTTTTTTTATTATTATTATTATTATTTAACCGCCGGGGTGGGGTTACCCAGGCTCATCTTCTGTAATTTCTGCAGTTCTGCTGTTCGCTAACATAACAAGGCCAAATTAGGCCAAAAATCAATCACAGGTAAAATTATACATGAATATAGCCATAACTTTCAATTAGTTATTTTTACACGAATTTAGACTTACACAATCATTGTAATACATATATAATCATTACTTAACCCATCTAGCATAATTTTTAACAAATTACAACACATAATTTGCAAAATCAATACATTTACTTCCACTGTTCTTGATGTTCTTGAAGGTTTTGAAAATAAAACATGAAAATTATCACTACGGATTCGTTATAACACCAAATCCGTTTATTTAAACTTTGGTCTCTTCGTATCAACATGCATAATGATATACGAGTGTAAAATTTAGGGATAATATACGATCAATACATAAAATATCACGTATAAGGCCATAAGGCCAAAACCCATACTCTGTAATTTTGTAGAAATCATATACGATGTAATATTATGAAACTGATTATATGGAATCATGCAATATATATATATATATATATATATATATATATATATATATATATATATATATATAATACGATTTGATACATCTTAAACCATAAATAACTCATAAATATTACTCATTTCTCAATCACAAAGGCTTTACAGAAACTTTGAAAGCCATTTTCTTATAAAAACTTAATGACATAAAATAGAATTTGGGAAGGAAAATTACCCAGAGTATAATTAATGGAAGATGAATTCCTTCTCAGATGACTCTCACAATCCTATTAACAACTCTGACTTGTCAACTCTTTCTCTGTATTTCTCTCTGTTATGCTTTCTAGACTTAGGCAAATAATGAAGAAGAAATAAAAGAATACGTAATTCAAAAACCATTTAATTTAATAAAACTTTATCACATAGTTAATTCATGTCACACCCACTTGCACAATAATCAAATATCTTATTTAATATAAATAAAATATAATAACTTCTCATAAATTCACATAGTCATATATTTAATTTTCTCATTAATTAATAATGTCAAATTATTAACTCTCTAATTAATAATTAATTTAATTAAAATAACATCATGCTTAATTAAATATTTCATTTAATTCAACAAACTCAATTAATTACATACTTGAATAATAAATATTCTCCACATTAATTTAATAAATGTAATACATATAATTAAATTAATCTACCACAATTGCATCAAATAATTATTTAATCCAATAATTAAATCATCAAAAAATATTTATTTAATTCAATAAATATTAAAATTAAATTACAAAAATCTCGTTCGTCACATCTTTCCCCCCTTAAAAGGATTCTGTCCCCAGAATCACGACTCAATAAATTCAACCCGTTACATTCTTCCCCCCTTATAAAGATTCTGTCCCCAGAATCGGTTACACATAATTAAGTAAATAAATGAGGATAATTCTTCATCATATTTTCTTCGAGTTCCCACGTAGCTTCGTCAACGTTTTGGTTCCTCCAAATTACCTTAACAAAAGGTATAACTTTATTTCTGTGAACTTATTCTTTTCGATCGACAATTTGGATAGGAATTTCTTCGTAAGATAAGTCTTTCTCAAAATGTAGGGGTTCATATTCAATTACATGCTTGTAATCAGCCTTGTAGGGTCGTAATACAGAAACATGGAAGACGTTGTGGACATTCTCTAGTGCTGGAGGTAAGGCTACCTCGTACGCAACTTCTCCGATTCTTTTAGTACTTCAAAGGGTCCAATGAATCTTGAGCTCAATTTCCCTTTCTTTCCGAACCTGATCTTCCCCTTCCAGGGAGAGACCTTCAAGAAAACATAACTACCTGATTCAAACTCGATATTTTTACGATGTGGATCAGCATATTTCTTCTGTCGATCTTGAGCCGCTACCAGTCGTGCTCGGATCACTTTGACTATTTCTGTCGTCTGCTGTACCAATTCTGGCCCTAGCAATTGTCTTTCACCAACTTCATCCCAGTAAAGTGGAGTTCTGCACTTTCTGTCGTATAACGCTTCGTAAGGCGGCATGCCTATACTAGCGTGGTAACTGTTGTTGTAGCCGAACTCTACTAATGGTAGGTGATCATCCCAATTTCCTTTAAAGTCCATCACATAGGCTCTTAGCATATCTTCTAATGTCTGAATCATTCTCTCACTCTGTCCGTCTGTTTGAGGGTGGTAAGTTGTACTCATTCGCAATTGCTTACCCATGCATTCCTGAAGACGTTTCCAGAAATTTGATGTGAAGCGCGGATCCCTATCTGAAATAATTGATACCGAACTCCGTGCCTCGAAACAATCTCTTTTACGTATAGCCTCGCCAACTGATCTAAGTTGAATCTTATTTTGATCGGAAGGAAGTGTGCAGATTTTGTCAGTCGGTCAACGATAACCCATACTGCGTCGTAGCCTTTCTGAGTCGTCGGAAGGCCAACCACGAAGTCCATTGTAATATGTTCCCATTTCCACTCTGGGATCTCTAACTGTTGTAACAATCCACTCGGTCTCTGATGTTCCGCTTTCACTTTCTGACAGGTCAGACACTTGGAAACACATTATGCAACATCACGCTTCAAATTCGGCCACCAGAAATGTTTTCTAAGATCTTGGTACATCTTGGTACTACCAGGGTGAATCGAATATCGTGAACTATGAGACTCGCTTAAAATATCTTCCTTAATCTCTTGAACTAGCGGTACCCAAATTCTATTATCAAATCTCAGTATTCCTTCCTTATCCATCTTAAATCTTGGTTCGGTTCCTTCAAATATCTTTTTTGTCACATTTTTACATTCTTCGTCCTGAAGCTGAGCCTCCTTAACTTTATCCAGTAGGGTTATACCAGATTGCATCTGAAATATTTTCTCATCAATCTCCATAGGATACTTCACTTCTAATTCCAGTTTCTCCATTTCTACAATTAGCTCATCCTGAGCAGTCAACATCATCAACTTCTCCCGACCCTTTCTACTTAAGGCATCGGCAACGACATTCGCCTTACCCGGATGGTATAAAATCTCACAGTCGTAGTCCTTAATTAACTCCAACCACCTTCTTTGACGCATATTCAAGTCCTTTTGCATGAAAATATATTTCAGACTCTTATGGTCCGTATATATTTCACACTTCTCCCCGTAGAGATAGTGCCTCCAAATTTTTAAAGCAAAAACAACTGCAGCTAACTCCAAGTCATGGGTCGGATATCCCTTCTCGTAATCCTTCAATTGTCATGATGCATACGCAATGACTTTGCCGTTTTGCATCAGCACACAGCCAAGTCCTTTATGCGATGCATCACTATAAACAACAAAATTTCATGTATCATCCGAAAGAGATAACACAGGGGCCGTACTCAACCTCTTCTTCAATTCTTGAAAACTTTCCTCACACTTATCCGTCCAAACAAATTTCACAGCTTTTCGAGTTAAATTCGTTAACGGAGTTGCGATCTTGGAAAAGTCTTGTATGAACCTTCTATAATATCCTGCCAATCCAAGAAAACTTCGTACTTCCGACGACGTCCTCGAGTGATCCCAGTTAATCACGGCTTCAACTTTGGATGGATCTACCGAAATTCCGTTTTTATCAATCACGTGCCCAAGAAATTGCACTCGTTCAATCCAAAATTCGCATTTCGAAAACTTGGCATTCAACTTTTCCCTTCTCAATACTTCCAACGTTAATCTTAAATGCTCTTCGTGTTCTTATTTGGTTTTCGAAAAGACCAAAATGTCATATATAAATACCACTTCGAACTTGTCCAAAAACGGCTTGAACACACCATTCATTAGTCCAATAAATGTTGCAGGAGCATTCGTAAGACCAAACGACATTACTAAAAATTCGTAGTGACCATATCGTGTTCTGAACGCAGTCTTTGGTACATCCTCCGGCCTCACCTTCAATTGATGATAACCACTTCTCAAGTCTATCTTGGAAAAGTATCTCGCTCCCTTCAATTGATCAAACAAGTCGTCGATCCTCGGTAATGGATATATGTTCTTAATCGTGACCTTATTCAGTTCTCTGTAGTCAATGCAGAGTCGCATCGATCCATCCTTCTTTTTCAGAAACAACACCGGTGCTCCCCACGACGATACGCTCGGTTGAATGTACTTCTTGTCCAATAATTCTTGTAGTTGTACCATTAATTCCTTCATCTCTACTGGTGCCATTCGGTATGGTGCCTTCGATATTGGAGCAGTTCCGGGCGCCAAATCGATTACGAAATCTACCTCTCTATCAGGTGGAAGTCCTGGTAAATCGTCTGGAAATACGTCGACGAAGTCCCTCACAATCGGTATTTCTTCTACCTTCAGATTCTCTTTTCGACTGTCGACTATGTAAGCTAAGTATCCTACACAGCCTTGTTTTAACAACTTCCTGGCCTGCATCATCGTCAGACAACTCACTTGTCTAGGCGACTTGCTACCATAAAACACAACTTTTGATGGAGTCATAAGGTTAATACGCTTCTTTTGGCAATCAATTACAGCCTCATAATTGGATAACCAGTCCATACCCAAGATAACATCGAATTATCCAAGTCGAATAGGGATAAGATCTACATTCATAATGTTACCCTTAATATCCACCCTACAGTTCTTGTGTACGTATTTAACAGGGATCACTTCTCTATTCATAATTTCTATGTTCATGGGGTATTCTAACTCATCCTTAGGCAATTCTAAGTTCTTAGCAAAGTCATCGGATATAAATAAACAAGTAGCACCCGAATCAAATAATACATAAGCATTAACTTTATTGATCGGAATGATACCTGACACCACATCGCGGGAGTGCACTGCATCCTGAACTGTCATGTTGAATGTTCTGGCGGTCGGTCGGTTGGTTGCAGTTGGTCCTGTGATAGCCAGAGTGCTTCCACCGTTGTTTCCTCTATTCCCTCCTGATCTTGTTCCTCCAGATCCATTATTAGGACAATCCCTTGCAAGATGATCCTTTGAGCCACAAGTGAAGCAGGCACCCTTCTTTGGTTTAGAACAGTTAGGTGCTATGTGGCCTTCCTAACCACAATTGTATCATACTCATTTTCCCTTCATGCAAACTCCCAAATGAGCTTTTTCGCAGGTTGAGCACGCTTCAATCTTCTTCTTTTGCCCTCCTTGTTGACTTCCAGCTGACGAGTTATCAGACCACTTTCTCTTCTGAATATTATTACCTCCTGTGCTACTTCCACCAGTCTTGTTAATTCCTTCATTTTCACTCTTTTTCTTCTTTTGATCTTGATTATATTTAGATACCGCATCGCTTCCACCTTCACCGAGTATGGCCTTCTCTAACACTCCAGCAAAGGTGTTCAATTGGAACATTGACACCTTTCTATACAACCAGGGCTTCAGTCCCTGCTCGAAACGTCTTGTCTTTCTCTCGTCAGTATGCACTTGATACGTGGCGAACCTAGCCAATTCGTTGAACCTTGCCGCATAATCTGCTATGGACATATTCCCTTGTTTCAACTCCAAAAACTGAACTTCCATTTGGTTTTGCGAACTAGTCGGAAAATACATCTCGAAAAACATCTCCTTAAATCTCTCCCAGGTTATTACACCTTCTCCTCCCCGTACTTTGTTTGTCTGCCACCAATAGCTGGCTTCAGACTTCAGCATGAATGTTGCATATGCGGTCTTCTGGTCTTCCCTTACTCTGGCGACGTCAAACACATTCTCCATCTCCATAACCCACGTTTGAGCCTCGATTGGGTTCATGGAACCTTTCAACTCTGGCGGTCCCACCGCCTTTAAGTCCTTAAACGTTGTGTTTGGTGGAGCTTGAGGTTGGTTATTCATGGCTCCAGTCAGTAAGTTCACCAACTGCTGAACGGGATTAGTGTTGGCATTATTGTTATTATTGGTTGACTCTTCCTGAGTCGGGTGACGTTGTTGTCTTCTCCTTGGCGGCATTTTTCTGTTAAATAAACGCTTATTAGAACTTTATTTATTTCTCTAAATAGTTAAGGCATTACTTAACAATTTAACATATTCATTTAACACATCATCTCAAACAACTTGATATATTTTCATTCAAATCAAAAGTTTTGACATTAAACGATAGCATAACTGCTATTTACATCAACTATCCTGCAATAAAGAATTCACAGGATTAAAACATTCAAATATTCTTTCGTTCATAAACACGTCAGAATTTACATCTAAAAACTAATTAAGTCTTTCACATAACTAAACAAATTCTATCACTGTCTACCAAGGTACTGATTAGCCTTGCTACGTTCCTCTTCTAAGATGCGATGCATCATCCTGCGATCCATCTTGTATAATGGTAGTCCTTCGAACTGGATTGGGTACCTCAAAACTCGATCTTATGTCTCATTCATTGCCTTGTTAAGTGTAGAGTACGTTTCCCCAATCTTTGCTTTCTTTTCACGACTATCATCCTCTGCACGATCAGCTAGACGCGATTCTCTTACCCAGCCTTCCTCTGTTATGTTCAACCTTTTGGAGGTTTCCTTTAGTTCCTTCTTTAGTTTCTCTATCTCCTCGGTCTTATCTTCAGTTTGACCCTTCTCATGGACCAAATCCCATTCTACATTTGCCAGTCGAGAGTGAAGAGTCGAAATCTCCCTCTCCTTCTGCTCTAGTGTAATATGCTGAATAACCGCTTGCTCAGTCAAATCCTGGACCTCGTCTCGTAACTCCACGTTACGGTCGTATAACATGTCATACATCTCACCATCAACGGTGTACCGTTGTAACTCCTCTTCTTCCTCTTCCTCAACAATTTCCTCCTCAGGATCCTCCTCAGGATCAGTCTCGGGCTCATTCTCCTGACCAACAATGGTGATCAATGGCCCTCTGTACCAGCTGCTCCCTAACGACATGAATGTCTCGGGGCTCCTCCTCTGTCGGTACTAAAGGTACACGGGGTTCCTCCTCAGCTTGACTAGCTTCTCCAACATTCGACATCCTGCCAACAAATTTTTTAAGTTTTAGTTACTAAGTCGTATCATCTAACGCATACTTTAACACATAAACACATAAGGTCTTTTATTATCTTCAATGAATTACATAAATTCATTTCTTATAACTCGATAAGAGTTTTCCATCACTATCTTCTTTCTATAAGGCTACTACCTAAGGTTGTTCCCCCACCTAAGGTTCATAACCTACAGTTTTGATACCAACTTGTGACACCCCCAAATCTGGGTACTTCAATTCCACGGGATTTGGTGTTCACTGTACAAATATCATCTATCTATCTACCCATAATAAATGCAAACCATACAATAGATAGAAATAATAATAAATCTCCTTAAGGGTTACAACATCCAAATAATAATAATACAATCCCAGGTTAAACTAACCTTAAACATCTGTGTGGAATCATAAACAAAAAAGTCTTAAATAACATCAGTAACTCAAGTCTTAAACATAAATACATCATCTAATAAAAGTAACAAGTCTTCATCACTTGCTAACTTTGCCCTTGCCTTTACTAGTGGAAGGTTCATCGATTCTTTCGCTCTTAACTGCAATGTTATTATTAAGCAAGAGTGAGCACTATTGCCCACAAGTATAATAATGAAATAACAGTATAATAACATGCAAGTAAATCAAAAAACATCTGAATGAAAGAACAACTTCTGAATCAAGAATGAATAATAAGAATCAAAAGAATTCTGAACTATGTCCTAAGTTATCAAGGGTTATACTTGAAACCTTTAACAGTCATAAGACTATGGACCTTTCTTCTCATACTTAGGGGGATCAGCCCTTAGTACCATACTGTGCACAATATCTTAACGCTAACGCATAAGTAAATCCCTTTGCAGGGTTGTTCATCTCAATTTGACATTCGAGTCCGCACCAAAGGAAGTTTGGTTTGGATAATTCAATAAGGGTTCTGAAATTTAGAACATTCATCAACTAAGGACTAGTTGAATCAATAAAATTTACTAGTCTAATAAGGTTCAACAATAATGATATTCAATTCGAATAATAATCTCAAGAAGTATACAATAAAACAATTATTGTATAACTGAATCATGCTTTGAAAAGATAATAAATCTTTAATATAACAATTGAACTTGAATAATAGTAACGATAATTTACTCGAGGTAACTAATAACTTGAACAATAATGACAAGTAGGGTTAGAAAACTTGCCTCGTGTGTAGGCTAAACGATTACTACTTCCGTTCACCACAAATCCTACACACATACCATATGTATTCACGATATTCATTAGTTACATTTTCATTTAATTATTTAATATAAACTCCACTTTATTTAACAAATCATTACCCTTCTAATTTAATTACTTAATTAAATTAGAATATTTTCATTTTCTTACTATTATTGCACTCGAATAAATTATTTCATAATAATTTCCATCGAATATTTATTTTATTCAATAAATATCTCAATTAAAATATTTACTTTATTTTATAAATATTTTAATAATAATTTTCATCGAATATTTATTTTATTCCATAAATATCACAATTAAAATATTTAATTTATTTTATAAATATTTTAATAATAATTTTCATCGAATATTTATTTTATTCCATAATATCTCAATTAAAATATTTAATTTATTTTATAAATATTTTAATAATAATTTTCATCGAATATTTATTTTATTCCATAAATATCTCAATTAAAATATTT